>OV656867.1:19216483-19816483 GCA_927399465.1 Sarcophaga caerulescens
TTTTACATTTTTTTTAAGAATTTGGCAGAGCTAGTCAAATATTTTTATTTTATTTGCTAAACTATTTGAATACCTTTAATTTAGTGTATAAATTTTGTAATATTTATTGAAAAATAATTAAAAATATAAGAATATATTGAAAAATTTAAGTGTCCCTATTATTTTTCCAGGCCTTTATTTTACATTTTTTTAAGAATTTGGCAGAGCTAGTCAAATATTTTTATTTTATTTGTTAAACTATTTGAATACCTTTAATTTAGTGTATAAATTTTGTAATATTTATTGAAAAATAATTAAAAATATAAGAATATATTGAAAAATTTAAGTGTCCCTATTATTTTTCCAGGCCTTTATTTTACATTTTTTTTAAGAATTTGGCAGAGATAGTGAAATATTTTTTGTTATTAGTTAAACTATTTGAATATCCTTAATTTAGTGTATATGCTTTGTAATATTTATGGAAAAATAATTAAAAATATAAGAATATATTGAAAAATTTAAGTGTCCCTATTATTTTTCCAGGCCTTTATTTTACATTTTTTTTAAGAATTTGGCAGAGCTAGTCAAATATTTTTATTTTATTAGTTAAACTATTTGAATACCTTTAATTTAGTGTATATATTTTGTAATATTTATGGAAAAATAATTAAAAATATAAGAATATATTGAAAAATTTAAGTGTCCCTATTATTTTTCCAGGCCTTTATTTTACATTTTTTTTAAGAATTTGGCAGAGCTAGTGAAATATGTTTTGTTATTAGTTAAACTATTTGAATACCTTTAATTTAGTGTATATATTTTGTAATATTTATGGAAAAATAATTAAAAATATAAGAATATATTGGAAAATTTAAGTGTCCCTATTATTTTTCCAGGCCTTTATTTTACAATTTTTTTAAGAATTTGGCAGAGCTAGTCAAATATTTTTATTTTATTAGTTAAACTATTTGAATACCTTTAATTTAATGTATATACTTTGTAATATTTATGGAAAAATAATTAAAAATATAAGAATATATTGAAAAATTTAAGTGTCCCTATTATTTTTCCAGGCCTTTATTTTACAATTTTTTTAAGAATTTGGCAGAGCTAGTCAAATATTTTTATTTTATTAGTTAAACTATTTGAATACCTTTAATTTAGTGTATATGCTTTGTAATATTTATCGAAAAATAATTAAAAATATAAGAATATATTGAAAAATTTAAGTGTCCCTATTATTTTTCCAGGCCTTTATTTTACATTTTATTTAAGAATTTGGCAGAGCTAGTGAAATATTTTTTTATTAGTTAAACTATTTGAATACCTTTAATTTAATGTATATACCTTGTAATATTTATCGAAAAATAATTAAAAATATAAGAATATATTGAAAAATTTAAGTGTCCCTATTATTTTTCCAGGCCTTTATTTTACATTTTTTTTTAAGAATTTGGTAGAGCTAGTCAAATATTTTTATTTTATTAGTTAAACTATTTGAATACCTTTACTTTAGTGTATATATTTTGTAATATTTATGGAAAAATAATTAAAAATATAAGAATATATTGAAAAATTTAAGTGTCCCTATTATTTTTCCAGGCCTTTATTTTACATTTTTTTTAAGAATTTGGCAGAGCTAGTCAAATATTTTTATTTTATTTGCTAAACTATTTGAATACCTTTAATTTAGTGTATAAATTTTGTAATATTTATTGAAAAATAATTAAAAATATAAGAATATATTGAAAAATTTAAGTGTCCCTATTATTTTTCCAGGCCTTTATTTTACATTTTTTTAAGAATTTGGCAGAGCTAGTCAAATATTTTTATTTTATTTGTTAAACTATTTGAATACCTTTAATTTAGTGTATAAATTTTGTAATATTTATTGAAAAATAATTAAAAATATAAGAATATATTGAAAAATTTAAGTGTCCCTATTATTTTTCCAGGCCTTTATTTTACATTTTTTTTAAGAATTTGGCAGAGATAGTGAAATATTTTTTGTTATTAGTTAAACTATTTGAATATCCTTAATTTAGTGTATATGCTTTGTAATATTTATGGAAAAATAATTAAAAATATAAGAATATATTGAAAAATTTAAGTGTCCCTATTATTTTTCCAGGCCTTTATTTTACATTTTTTTTAAGAATTTGGCAGAGCTAGTCAAATATTTTTATTTTATTAGTTAAACTATTTGAATACCTTTAATTTAGTGTATATATTTTGTAATATTTATGGAAAAATAATTAAAAATATAAGAATATATTGAAAAATTTAAGTGTCCCTATTATTTTTCCAGGCCTTTATTTTACATTTTTTTTAAGAATTTGGCAGAGCTAGTGAAATATGTTTTGTTATTAGTTAAACTATTTGAATACCTTTAATTTAGTGTATATATTTTGTAATATTTATGGAAAAATAATTAAAAATATAAGAATATATTGAAAAATTTAAGTGTCCCTATTATTTTTCCAGGCCTTTATTTTACAATTTTTTTAAGAATTTGGCAGAGCTAGTCAAATATTTTTATTTTATTAGTTAAACTATTTGAATACCTTTAATTTAATGTATATACTTTGTAATATTTATGGAAAAATAATTAAAAATATAAGAATATATTGAAAAATTTAAGTGTCCCTATTATTTTTCCAGGCCTTTATTTTACATTTTATTTAAGAATTTGGCAGAGCTAGAGAAATATTTTTTTTTATTAGTTAAACTCTTTGAATACCTTTAATTTAATGTATATACTTTGTAATATTTATCGAAAAATAATTAAAAATATAAGAATATATTGAAAAATTTAAGTGTCCCTATTATTTTTCCAGGCCTTTATTTTACATTTTTTTTTAAGAATTTGGCAGAGCTAGTCAAATATTTTTATTTTATTAGTTAAACTATTTGAATACCTTTAATTTAGTGTATATATTTTCTAATATTTATGGAAAATAATTAAAAATATAAGAATATATTGAAAAATTTAAGTGTCCCTATTATTTTTCCAGGCCTTTATTTTACATTTTTTTTAAGAATTTGGCAGAGCTAGTCAAATATTTTTATTTTATTAGTTAAACTATTTGAATACCTTTAATTTAATGTATATACTTTGTAATATTTATGGAAAAATAATTAAAAATATAAGAATATATTGAAAAAATTAAGGGTCCCTATTATTTTTCCAGAATTTGGAAAAATATTTATTTTTTTTTAGAATTTGGCAGAGCTATTGAAATATTTTTATTTTATTAGTTAAACTATTTGAATACCTTTAATTTAGTGTATATATTTTGTAATATTTATAGAAAAATAATTAAAAATATAAGAATATATTGAAAAATTTAAGTGTCCCTATTATTTTTCCAGGCCTTTAATTTACATTTTTTTAAGAATTTGGCTGAGCTATTGAAATATTTTTATTTTATTAGTTAAACTATTTGAATACCTTTAATTTAATGTATATACTTTGTAATATTTATGGAAAAATAATTAAAAATATAAGAATATATTGAAAACTTTAAGTGTCCCTATTATTTTTCCAGGAATTTATTTTACATTTTTTTTAAGAATTTGGCAGAGCTAGTCAAATATTTTTATTTTATTAATTAAACTATTTGAATACCTTTAATTTAGTGTATATATTTTGTAATATTTATGGAAAAATAATTAAAAATATAAGAATATATTGGAAAATTTAAGTGTCCCTATTATTTTTCCAGGCCTTTATTTTACATTTTTTTTAAGAATTTGGCAGAGCTAGTCAAATATTTTTATTTTATTAGTTAAACTATTTGAATACCTTTAATTTAGTGTATATGCTTTGTAATATTTATCGAAAAATAATTAAAAATATAAGAATATATTGAAAAATTTAAGTGTCCCTATTATTTTTCCAGGCCTTTATTTTACATTTTATTTCAGAATTTGGCAGAGCTAGAGAAATATTTTTATTTTATTAGTTAAACTATTTGAATACCTTTAATTTAATGTATATACTTTGTAATATTTATGAAAAAATAATTAAAAATATAAGAATATATTGAAAAATTTAAGTGTCCCTATTATTTTTCCAGGCCTTTATTTTACATTTTTTTAAGAATTTGGCAGAGCTAGTCAAATATTTTTATTTTATTAATTAAACTATTTGAATACCTTTAATATAATGTATATACTTTGTAATATTTATCGAAAAATAATTAAAAATATAAGAATATATTGAAAAATTTAAGTGTCCCTATTATTTTTCCAGGCCTTTATTTTACATTTTTTTTAAGAATTTGGCAGAGCTAGTCAAATATTTTTATTTTATTAGTTAAACTATTTGAATACCTTTAATTTAGTGTATATATTTTGTAATATTTATGGAAAATAATTAAAAATATAAGAATATATTGAAAAAATTAAGTGTCCCTATTATTTTTCCAGGCCTTTATTTTACATTTTTTTTAAGAATTTGGCAGAGCTAGTCAAATATTTTTATTTTATTAGTTAAACTATTTGAATACCTTTAATTTAATGTATATACTTTGTAATATTTATGGAAAAATAATTAAAAATATAAGAATATATTGAAAAAATTAAGGGTCCCTATTATTTTTCCAGGCCTTTATTTTACATTTTTTTAGAATTTGGCAGAGCTAGTCAAATACTTTTATTTTATTAGTTAAACTATTTGAATACCTTTAATTTAATGTATATACTTTGTAATATTTATGGAAAAATAATTAAAAAGATAAGAATATATTGAAAAATTTAAGTGTCCCTATTATTTTTCCAGGCCTTTATTTTACATTTTTTTTAAGAATTTGGCAGAGCTAGTCAAATATTTTTATTTTATTAGTTAAACTATTTGAATACCTTTAATTTAGTGTATATATTTTGTAATATTTATTGAAAAATAATTAAAAATATAAGAATATATTGAAAAATTTAAGTGTCCCTATTATTTTTCCAGGCCTTTATTTTACATTTTTTTAAAGAATTTGGCTGAGCTATTGAAATATTTTTATTTTATTAGTTAAACTATTTGAATACCTTTAATTTAGTGTATATATTTTTTAATATTTATAGAAAAATAATTAAAAATATAAGAATATATTGAAAAATTTAAGTGTCCCTATTATTTTTCCAGGCCTTTATTTTACATTTTTTTTAAGAATTTGGCAGAGCTAGTCAAATATTTTTATTTTATTAGTTAAACTATTTGAATACCTTTAATTTAGTGAATATATTTTGTAATATTTATAGAAAAATAATTAAAAATATAAGAATATATTGAAAAATTTAAGTGTCCCTATTATTTTTCCAGGCCTTTATTTTACATTTTTTTTAAGAATTTGGCAGAGCTAGTCAAATATTTTTATTTTATTAGTTAAACTATTTGAATACCTTTAATTTAATGTATATACTTTGTAATATTTTTATAAAAATAATTAAAAATATAAGAATATATTGAAAAATTTAAGTGTCCCTATTATTTTTCCAGGCCTTTATTTTACATTTTTTTTAAGAATTTGGCAGAGCTAGTCAAATATTTTTATTTTATTAGTTAAACTATTTGAATACCTTTAATTTAATGTATATAATTTGTAATATTTATTGTAAAATAATTAAAAATATAAGAATATATTGAAAAATTTAAGTGTCCCTATTATTTTTCCAGGCCTTTATTTTAAATTTTTTTTAAGAATTTGGCAGAGCTAGTCAAATATTTTTATTTTATTAGTTAAACTATTTGAATACCTTTAATTTAGTGTATATATTTTGTAATATTTATGGAAAAATAATTAAAAATATAAGAATATATTGAAAAATTTAAGTGTCCCTATTATTTTTCCAGGCCTTTATTTTACATTTTTTTTAAGAATTTGGCAGAGCTATTGAAATATTTTTATTTTATTAGTTAAACTATTTGAATACCTTTAATTTAGTGTATATATTTTGTAATATTTATGGAAAAATAATTAAAAATATAAGAATATATTGAAAAATTTAAGTGTCCCTATTATTTTTCCAGGCCTTTATTTTACATTTTATTTAAGAATTTGGCAGAGCTAGAGAAATATTTTTTTTTATTAGTTAAACTCTTTGAATACCTTTAATTTAATGTATATACTTTGTAATATTTATCGAAAAATAATTAAAAATATAAGAATATATTGAAAAATTTAAGTGTCCCTATTATTTTTCCAGGCCTTTATTTTACATTTTTTTTTAAGAATTTGGCAGAGCAAGTCAAATATTTTTATTTTATTAGTTAAACTATTTGAATACCTTTAATTTAGTGTATATATTTTGTAATATTTATGGAAAATAATTAAAAATATAAGAATATATTGAAAAAATTAAGTGTCCCTATTATTTTTCCAGGCCTTTATTTTACATTTTTTTTAAGAATTTGGCAGAGCTAGTCAAATATTTTTATTTTATTAGTTGAACTATTTGAATACCTTTAATTTAATGTATATACTTTGTATATTTATGGAAAAATAATTAAAAATATAAGAATATATTGAAAAAATTAAGGGGTCCCTATTATTTTTCCAGGCCTTTATTTTACATTTTTTTAGAATTTGGCAGAGCTAGTCAAATATTTTGATTTTATTAGTTAAACTATTTGAATACCTTTAATTTAATGTATATACTTTGTAATATTTATGAAAAATAATTAAAAAGATAAGAATATATTGAAAAATTTAAGTGTCCCTATTATTTTTCCAGGCCTTTATTTTACATTTTTTTTAAGAATTTGGCAGAGCTAGTCAAATATTTTTATTTTATTAGTTAAAATATTTTAATAACTTTAATTTAGTGTATATATTTTGTAATATTTATTGAAAAATAAATTAAAAATATAAGAATATATTGAAAAATTTAAGTGTCCCTATTATTTTTCCAGGCCTTTATTTTACATTTTTTTTAAGAATTTGGCAGAGCTATTGAAATATTTTTATTTTATTAGTTAAACTATTTGAATACCTTTAATTTAGTGTATATATTTTGTAATATTTATGGAAAAATAATTAAAAATATAAGAATATATTGAAAAATTTAATTGTCCCTATTATTTTTCCAGGCCTTTATTTTACATTTTTTTTTAAGAATTTGGCAGAGCTAGTCAAATATTTTTATTTTATTAGTTAAGCTATTTGAATACCTTCAATTTAATGTATATAATTTGTAATATTTATGGAAAAATAATTAAAAATATAAGAATATATTGAAAAATTTAAGTGTCCCTATTATTTTTCCAGGCCTTTATTTTAAATTTTTTTTAAGAATTTGGCAGAGCTAGTCAAATATTTTTATTTTATTAGGTAAGCTATTTGAATACCTTCAATTTAATGTATATAATTTGTAATATTTATGGAAAAATAATTAAAAATATAAGAATATATTGAAAAATTTAAGTGTCCCTATTATTTTTCCAGGCCTTTATTTTACTTTTTTTTAAGAATTTGGCAGAGCTAGTTAAATATTTTTATTTTATTAGTTAAACTATTTGAATACCTTTAATTTAATGTATATACTTTGAAATATTTATGGAAAAATAATTAAAAATATAAGAATATATTGAAAAATTTAAGTGTCCCTATTATTTTTCCAGGCCTTTATTTTACATTTTTTTTAAGAATTTGGCAGAGCTAGTTAAATATTTTTATTTTATTAGTTAAACTATTTGAATACCTTTAATTTAGTGTATATAATTTGTAATATTTATGGAAAAATAATTAAAAATATAAGAATATATTGAAAAATTTAAGTGTCCCTATTATTTTTCCAGGCCTTTATTTTAAATTTTTTTTAAGAATTTGGCAGAGCTAGTCAAATATTTTTATTTTATTAGGTAAGCTATTTGAATACCTTCAATTTAATGTATATAATTTGTAATATTTATGGAAAAATAATTAAAAATATAAGAATATATTGAAAAAATTAAGGGTCCCTATTATTTTTCCAGGCCTTTATTTTACATTTTTTTAGAATTTGGCAGAGCTAGTCAAATACTTTTATTTTATTAGTTAAACTATTTGAATACCTTTAATTTAATGTATATACTTTGTAATATTTATGGAAAAATAATTAAAAATATAAGAATATATTGAAAACTTTAAGTGTCCCTATTATTTTTCCAGGCCTTTATTTTACTTTTTTTTAAGAATTTGGCAGAGCTAGTCAAATATTTTTATTTTATTAGTTAAACTATTTGAATACCTTTAATTTAGTGTATATGCTTTGTAATATTTATGGAAAAATAATTGAAAATATAAGAATATATTGAAAAATTTAAGTGTCCCTATTATTTTTCCAGGCCTTTATTTTACAATTTTTTTAAGAATTTGGCAGAGCTAGTCAAATATTTTTATTTTATTAGTTAAACTATTTGAATACCTTTAATTTAGTGTATATGCTTTGTAATATTTATCGAAAAATAATTAAAAATATAAGAATATATTGAAAAATTTAAGTGTCCCTATTATTTTTCCAGGCCTTTATTTTACATTTTATTTAAGAATTTGGCAGAGCTAGTGAAATATTTTTTTATTAGTTAAACTATTTGAATACCTTTAATTTAATGTATATACCTTGTAATATTTATCGAAAAATAATTAAAAATATAAGAATATATTGAAAAATTTAAGTGTCCCTATTATTTTTCCAGGCCTTTATTTTACATTTTTTTTAAGAATTTGGCAGAGCTAGTCAAATATTTTTATTTTATTAGTTAAACTATTTGAATACCTTTAATTTAATGAATATACTTTGTAATATTTATGGAAAAATAATTAAAAATATAAGAATATATTAAAAAATTTAAGTGTCCCTATTTTTTTTCCAGGCCTTTATTTTACATTTTTTTTTAAGAATTTGGTAGAGCTAGTCAAATATTTTTATTTTATTAGTTAAACTATTTGAATACCTTTACTTTAGTGTATATATTTTGTAATATTTATGGAAAAATAATTAAAAATATAAGAATATATTGAAAAATTTAAGTGTCCCTATTATTTTTCCAGGCCTTTATTTTACATTTTTTTTAAGAATTTGGCAGAGCTAGTCAAATATTTTTATTTTATTTGCTAAACTATTTGAATACCTTTAATTTAGTGTATAAATTTTGTAATATTTATTGAAAAATAATTAAAAATATAAGAATATATTGAAAAATTTAAGTGTCCCTATTATTTTTCCAGGCCTTTATTTTACATTTTTTTAAGAATTTGGCAGAGCTAGTCAAATATTTTTATTTTATTTGTTAAACTATTTGAATACCTTTAATTTAGTGTATAAATTTTGTAATATTTATTGAAAAATAATTAAAAATATAAGAATATATTGAAAAATTTAAGTGTCCCTATTATTTTTCCAGGCCTTTATTTTACATTTTTTTTAAGAATTTGGCAGAGATAGTGAAATATTTTTTGTTATTAGTTAAACTATTTGAATATCCTTAATTTAGTGTATATGCTTTGTAATATTTATGGAAAAATAATTAAAAATATAAGAATATATTGAAAAATTTAAGTGTCCCTATTATTTTTCCAGGCCTTTATTTTACATTTTTTTTAAGAATTTGGCAGAGCTAGTCAAATATTTTTATTTTATTAGTTAAACTATTTGAATACCTTTAATTTAGTGTATATATTTTGTAATATTTATGGAAAAATAATTAAAAATATAAGAATATATTGAAAAATTTAAGTGTCCCTATTATTTTTCCAGGCCTTTATTTTACATTTTTTTTAAGAATTTGGCAGAGCTAGTGAAATATGTTTTGTTATTAGTTAAACTATTTGAATACCTTTAATTTAGTGTATATATTTTGTAATATTTATGGAAAAATAATTAAAAATATAAGAATATATTGGAAAATTTAAGTGTCCCTATTATTTTTCCAGGCCTTTATTTTACAATTTTTTTAAGAATTTGGCAGAGCTAGTCAAATATTTTTATTTTATTAGTTAAACTATTTGAATACCTTTAATTTAATGTATATACTTTGTAATATTTATGGAAAAATAATTAAAAATATATAAATATATTGAAAAATTTAAGTGTCCCTATTATTTTTCCAGGCCTTTATTTTACATTTTATTTAAGAATTTGGCAGAGCTAGAGAAATATTTTTATTTTATTAGTTAAACTCTTTGAATACCTTTAATTTAATGTATATACTTTGTAATATTTATCGAAAAATAATTAAAAATATAAGAATATATTGAAAAATTTAAGTGTCCCTATTATTTTTCCAGGCCTTTATTTTACATTTTTTTTAAGAATTTGGCAGAGCTAGTCAAATATTTTTATTTTATTAGTTAAACTATTTGAATACCTTTAATTTAGTGTATATATTTTGTAATATTTATGGAAAATAATTAAAAATATAAGAATATATTGAAAAAATTAAGTGTCCCTATTATTTTTCCAGGCCTTTATTTTACATTTTTTTTAAGAATTTGGCAGAGCTAGTCAAATATTTTTATTTTATTAGTTAAACTATTTGAATACCTTTAATTTAATGTATATACTTTGTAATATTTATGGAAAAATAATTAAAAATATAAGAATATATTGAAAAAATTAAGGGTCCCTATTATTTTTCCAGAATTTGGAAAAATATTTATTTTTTTTTAGAATTTGGCAGAGCTATTGAAATATTTTTATTTTATTAGTTAAACTATTTGAATACCTTTAATTTAGTGTATATATTTTGTAATATTTATAGAAAAATAATTAAAAATATAAGAATATATTGAAAAATTTAAGTGTCCCTATTATTTTTCCAGGCCTTTAATTTACATTTTTTTAAGAATTTGGCTGAGCTATTGAAATATTTTTATTTTATTAGTTAAACTATTTGAATACCTTTAATTTAATGTATATACTTTGTAATATTTATGGAAAAATAATTAAAAATATAAGAATATATTGAAAACTTTAAGTGTCCCTATTATTTTTCCAGGAATTTATTTTACATTTTTTTTAAGAATTTGGCAGAGCTAGTCAAATATTTTTATTTTATTAATTAAACTATTTGAATACCTTTAATTTAGTGTATATATTTTGTAATATTTATGGAAAAATAATTAAAAATATAAGAATATATTGGAAAATTTAAGTGTCCCTATTATTTTTCCAGGCCTTTATTTTACATTTTTTTTAAGAATTTGGCAGAGCTAGTCAAATATTTTTATTTTATTAGTTAAACTATTTGAATACCTTTAATTTAGTGTATATGCTTTGTAATATTTATCGAAAAATAATTAAAAATATAAGAATATATTGAAAAATTTAAGTGTCCCTATTATTTTTCCAGGCCTTTATTTTACATTTTATTTCAGAATTTGGCAGAGCTAGAGAAATATTTTTATTTTATTAGTTAAACTATTTGAATACCTTTAATTTAATGTATATACTTTGTAATATTTATGAAAAAATAATTAAAAATATAAGAATATATTGAAAAATTTAAGTGTCCCTATTATTTTTCCAGGCCTTTATTTTACATTTTTTTAAGAATTTGGCAGAGCTAGTCAAATATTTTTATTTTATTAATTAAACTATTTGAATACCTTTAATATAATGTATATACTTTGTAATATTTATCGAAAAATAATTAAAAATATAAGAATATATTGAAAAATTTAAGTGTCCCTATTATTTTTCCAGGCCTTTAATTTACATTTTTTTAAGAATTTGGCTGAGCTATTGAAATATTTTTATTTTATTAGTTAAACTATTTGAATACCTTTAATTTAATGTATATACTTTGTAATATTTATGGAAAAATAATTAAAAATATAAGAATATATTGAAAACTTTAAGTGTCCCTATTATTTTTCCAGGAATTTATTTTACATTTTTTTTAAGAATTTGGCAGAGCTAGTCAAATATTTTTATTTTATTAATTAAACTATTTGAATACCTTTAATTTAGTGTATATATTTTGTAATATTTATGGAAAAATAATTAAAAATATAAGAATATATTGGAAAATTTAAGTGTCCCTATTATTTTTCCAGGCCTTTATTTTACATTTTTTTTAAGAATTTGGCAGAGCTAGTCAAATATTTTTATTTTATTAGTTAAACTATTTGAATACCTTTAATTTAGTGTATATGCTTTGTAATATTTATCGAAAAATAATTAAAAATATAAGAATATATTGAAAAATTTAAGTGTCCCTATTATTTTTCCAGGCCTTTATTTTACATTTTATTTCAGAATTTGGCAGAGCTAGAGAAATATTTTTATTTTATTAGTTAAACTATTTGAATACCTTTAATTTAATGTATATACTTTGTAATATTTATGAAAAAATAATTAAAAATATAAGAATATATTGAAAAATTTAAGTGTCCCTATTATTTTTCCAGGCCTTTATTTTACATTTTTTTAAGAATTTGGCAGAGCTAGTCAAATATTTTTATTTTATTAATTAAACTATTTGAATACCTTTAATATAATGTATATACTTTGTAATATTTATCGAAAAATAATTAAAAATATAAGAATATATTGAAAAATTTAAGTGTCCCTATTATTTTTCCAGGCCTTTATTTTACATTTTTTTTAAGAATTTGGCAGAGCTAGTCAAATATTTTTATTTTATTAGTTAAACTATTTGAATACCTTTAATTTAGTGTATATATTTTGTAATATTTATGGAAAATAATTAAAAATATAAGAATATATTGAAAAAATTAAGTGTCCCTATTATTTTTCCAGGCCTTTATTTTACATTTTTTTTAAGAATTTGGCAGAGCTAGTCAAATATTTTTATTTTATTAGTTAAACTATTTGAATACCTTTAATTTAATGTATATACTTTGTAATATTTATGGAAAAATAATTAAAAAGATAAGAATATATTGAAAAATTTAAGTGTCCCTATTATTTTTCCAGGCCTTTATTTTACATTTTTTTTAAGAATTTGGCAGAGCTAGTCAAATATTTTTATTTTATTAGTTAAACTATTTGAATACCTTTAATTTAGTGTATATATTTTGTAATATTTATTGAAAAATAATTAAAAATATAAGAATATATTGAAAAATTTAAGTGTCCCTATTATTTTTCCAGGCCTTTATTTTACATTTTTTTAAAGAATTTGGCTGAGCTATTGAAATATTTTTATTTTATTAGTTAAACTATTTGAATACCTTTAATTTAGTGTATATATTTTTTAATATTTATAGAAAAATAATTAAAAATATAAGAATATATTGAAAAAATTAAGGGTCCCTATTATTTTTCCAGGCCTTTATTTTACATTTTTTTAGAATTTGGCAGAGCTAGTCAAATACTTTTATTTTATTAGTTAAACTATTTGAATACCTTTAATTTAATGTATATACTTTGTAATATTTATGGAAAAATAATTAAAAAGATAAGAATATATTGAAAAATTTAAGTGTCCCTATTATTTTTCCAGGCCTTTATTTTACATTTTTTTTAAGAATTTGGCAGAGCTAGTCAAATATTTTTATTTTATTAGTTAAACTATTTGAATACCTTTAATTTAGTGTATATATTTTGTAATATTTATTGAAAAATAATTAAAAATATAAGAATATATTGAAAAATTTAAGTGTCCCTATTATTTTTCCAGGCCTTTATTTTACATTTTTTTAAAGAATTTGGCTGAGCTATTGAAATATTTTTATTTTATTAGTTAAACTATTTGAATACCTTTAATTTAGTGTATATATTTTTTAATATTTATAGAAAAATAATTAAAAATATAAGAATATATTGAAAAATTTAAGTGTCCCTATTATTTTTCCAGGCCTTTATTTTACATTTTTTTAAGAATTTGGCAGAGCTAGTCAAATATTTTTATTTTATTAGTTAAACTATTTGAATACCTTTAATTTAGTGAATATATTTTGTAATATTTATAGAAAAATAATTAAAAATATAAGAATATATTGAAAAATTTAAGTGTCCCTATTATTTTTCCAGGCCTTTATTTTAAATTTTTTTTAAGAATTTGGCAGAGCTAGTCAAATATTTTTATTTTATTAGTTAAACTATTTGAATACCTTTAATTTAATGTATATACTTTGTAATATTTTTATAAAAATAATTAAAAATATAAGAATATATTGAAAAATTTAAGTGTCCCTATTATTTTTCCAGGCCTTTATTTTACATTTTTTTTAAGAATTTGGCAGAGCTAGTCAAATATTTTTATTTTATTAGTTAAACTATTTGAATACCTTTAATTTAATGTATATACTTTGTAATATTTATTGTAAAATAATTAAAAATATAAGAATATATTGAAAAATTTAAGTGTCCCTATTATTTTTCCAGGCCTTTATTTTAAATTTTTTTTAAGAATTTGGCAGAGCTAGTCAAATATTTTTATTTTATTAGTTAAACTATTTGAATACCTTTAATTTAGTGTATATATTTTGTAATATTTATGGAAAAATAATTAAAAATATAAGAATATATTGAAAAATTTAAGTGTCCCTATTATTTTTCCAGGCCTTTATTTTACATTTTTTTTAAGAATTTGGCAGAGCTATTGAAATATTTTTATTTTATTAGTTAAACTATTTGAATACCTTTAATTTAGTGTATATATTTTGTAATATTTATGGAAAAATAATTAAAAATATAAGAATATATTGAAAAATTTAAGTGTCCCTATTATTTTTCCAGGCCTTTATTTTACATTTTATTTAAGAATTTGGCAGAGCTAGAGAAATATTTTTTTTTATTAGTTAAACTCTTTGAATACCTTTAATTTAATGTATATACTTTGTAATATTTATCGAAAAATAATTAAAAATATAAGAATATATTGAAAAATTTAAGTGTCCCTATTATTTTTCCAGGCCTTTATTTTACATTTTTTTTTAAGAATTTGGCAGAGCTAGTCAAATATTTTTATTTTATTAGTTAAACTATTTGAATACCTTTAATTTAGTGTATATATTTTGTAATATTTATGGAAAATAATTAAAAATATAAGAATATATTGAAAAAATTAAGTGTCCCTATTATTTTTCCAGGCCTTTATTTTACATTTTTTTTAAGAATTTGGCAGAGCTAGTCAAATATTTTTATTTTATTAGTTGAACTATTTGAATACCTTTAATTTAATGTATATACTTTGTAATATTTATGGAAAAATAATTAAAAATATAAGAATATATTGAAAAAATTAAGGGTCCCTATTATTTTTCCAGGCCTTTATTTTACATTTTTTTAGAATTTGGCAGAGCTAGTCAAATACTTTTATTTTATTAGTTAAACTATTTGAATACCTTTAATTTAATGTATATACTTTGTAATATTTATGGAAAAATAATTAAAAAGATAAGAATATATTGAAAAATTTAAGTGTCCCTATTATTTTTCCAGGCCTTTATTTTACATTTTTTTTAAGAATTTGGCAGAGCTAGTCAAATATTTTTATTTTATTAGTTAAACTATTTGAATACCTTTAATTTAGTGTATATATTTTGTAATATTTATTGAAAAATAATTAAAAATATAAGAATATATTGAAAAATTTAAGTGTCCCTATTATTTTTCCAGGCCTTTATTTTACATTTTTTTTAAGAATTTGGCAGAGCTATTGAAATATTTTTATTTTATTAGTTAAACTATTTGAATACCTTTAATTTAGTGTATATATTTTGTAATATTTATGGAAAAATAATTAAAAATATAAGAATATATTGAAAAATTTAATTGTCCCTATTATTTTTCCAGGCCTTTATTTTACATTTTTTTTTAAGAATTTGGCAGAGCTAGTCAAATATTTTTATTTTATTAGTTAAGCTATTTGAATACCTTCAATTTATTGTATATAATTTGTAATATTTATGGAAAAATAATTAAAAATATAAGAATATATTGAAAAATTTAAGTGTCCCTATTATTTTTCCAGGCCTTTATTTTAAATTTTTTTTAAGAATTTGGCAGAGCTAGTCAAATATTTTTATTTTATTAGGTAAGCTATTTGAATACCTTCAATTTAATGTATATAATTTGTAATATTTATGGAAAAATAATTAAAAATATAAGAATATATTGAAAAATTTAAGTGTCCCTATTATTTTTCCAGGCCTTTATTTTACTTTTTTTTAAGAATTTGGCAGAGCTAGTTAAATATTTTTATTTTATTAGTTAAACTATTTGAATACCTTTAATTTAATGTATATACTTTGAAATATTTATGGAAAAATAATTAAAAATATAAGAATATATTGAAAAATTTAAGTGTCCCTATTATTTTTCCAGGCCTTTATTTTACATTTTTTTTAAGAATTTGGCAGAGCTAGTTAAATATTTTTATTTTATTAGTTAAACTATTTGAATACCTTTAATTTAGTGTATATAATTTGTAATATTTATGGAAAAATAATTAAAAATATAAGAATATATTGAAAAATTTAAGTGTCCCTATTATTTTTCCAGGCCTTTATTTTAAATTTTTTTTAAGAATTTGGCAGAGCTAGTCAAATATTTTTATTTTATTAGGTAAGCTATTTGAATACCTTCAATTTAATGTATATAATTTGTAATATTTATGGAAAAATAATTAAAAATATAAGAATATATTAAAAAATTTAAGTGTCCCTATTTTTTTTCCAGGCCTTTATTTTACATTTTTTTTTAAGAATTTGGTAGAGCTAGTCAAATATTTTTATTTTATTAGTTAAACTATTTGAATACCTTTAATTTAGTGTATATATTTTGTAATATTTATGGAAAAATAATTAAAAATATAAGAATATATTGAAAAATTTAAGTGTCCCTATTATTTTTCCAGGCCTTTATTTTAAATTTTTTTTAAGAATTTGGCAGAGCTAGTCAAATATTTTTATTTTATTAGGTAAGCTATTTGAATACCTTCAATTTAATGTATATAATTTGTAATATTTATGGAAAAATAATTAAAAATATAAGAATATATTGAAAAAATTAAGGGTCCCTATTATTTTTCCAGGCCTTTATTTTACATTTTTTTAGAATTTGGCAGAGCTAGTCAAATACTTTTATTTTATTAGTTAAACTATTTGAATACCTTTAATTTAATGTATATACTTTGTAATATTTATGGAAAAATAATTAAAAATATAAGAATATATTGAAAAATTTAAGTGTCCCTATTATTTTTCCAGGCCTTTATTTTACTTTTTTTTTAAGAATTTGGCAGAGCTAGTCAAATATTTTTATTTTATTAGTTAAACTATTTGAATACCTTTAATTTAGTGTATATATTTTGTAATATTTATAGAAAAATAATTAAAAATATAAGAATATATTGAAAAATTTAAGTGTCCCTATTATTTTTCCAGGCCTTTAATTTACATTTTTTTAAGAATTTGGCAGAGCTATTGAAATATTTTTATTTTATTAGTTAAACTATTTGAATACCTTTAATTTAATGTATATACTTTGTAATATTTATGGAAAAATAATTAAAAAGATAAGAATATATTGAAAAATTTAAGTGTCCCTATTATTTTTCCAGGCCTTTATTTCACATTTTTTTTAAGAATTTGGCAGAGCTAGTCAAATATTTTTATTTTATTAGTTAAACTATTTAAATACCTTTAATTTAGTGTATATATTTTGTAATATTTATAGAAAAATAATTAAAAATATAAGAATATATTGAAAAATTTAAGTGTCCCTATTATTTTTCCAGGCCTTTAATTTACATTTTTTTAAGAATTTGGCTGAGCTATTGAAATATTTTTATTTTATTAGTTAAACTATTTGAATACCTTTAATTTAATGTATATACTTTGTAATATTTATGGAAAAATAATTAAAAATATAAGAATATATTGAAAAGTTTAAGTGTCCCTATTATTTTTCCAGGCCTTTATTTTACATTTTTTTTAAGAATTTGGCAGAGCTAGTTAAATATTTTTATTTTATTAGTTAAACTATTTGAATACCTTTAATTTAGTGTATATAATTTGTAATATTTATGGAAAAATAATTAAAAATATAAGAATATATTGAAAAATTTAAGTGTCCCTATTATTTTTCCAGGCCTTTATTTTACATTTTTTTTAAGAATTTGGCTGAGCTATTGAAATATTTTTATTTTATTAGTTAAACTATTTGAATACCTTTAATTTAGTGTATATATTTTTTAATATTTATAGAAAAATAATTAAAAATTTAAGAATATATTGAAAAATTTAAGTGTCCCTATTATTTTTCCAGGCCTATATTTTACTTTTTTTTAAAGAATTTGGCAGAGCTAGTCAAATATTTTTATTTTATTAGTTAAACTATTTGAATACCTTTAATTTAGTGTATATATTTTGTAATATTTATAGAAAAATAATTAAAAATATAAGAATATATTGAAAAATTTAAGTGTCCCTATTATTTTTCCAGGCCTTTAATTTACATTTTTTTAAGAATTTGGCAGAGCTATTGAAATATTTTTATTTTATTAGTTAAACTATTTGAATACCTTTAATTTAATGTATATACTTTGTAATATTTATGGAAAAATAATTAAAAAGATAAGAATATATTGAAAAATTTAAGTGTCCCTATTATTTTTCCAGGCCTTTATTTTACATTTTTTTTAAGAATTTGGCAGAGCTAGTCAAATATTTTTATTTTATTAGTTAAACTATTTGAATACCTTTAATTTAGTGTATATATTTTGTAATATTTATTGAAAAATAATTAAAAATATAAGAATATATTGAAAAATTTAAGTGTCCCTATTATTTTTCCAGGCCTTTATTTTACATTTTTTTTAAGAATTTGGCTGAGCTATTGAAATATTTTTATTTTATTAGTTAAACTATTTGAATACCTTTAATTTAGTGTATATATTTTTTAATATTTATAGAAAAATAATTAAAAATATAAGAATATATTGAAAAATTTAAGTGTCCCTATTATTTTTCCAGGCCTTTATTTTACATTTTTTTAAGAATTTGGCAGAGCTAGTCAAATATTTTTATTTTATTAGTTAAACTATTTGAATACCTTTAATTTAGTGAATATATTTTGTAATATTTATAGAAAAATAATTAAAAATATAAGAATATATTGAAAAATTTAAGTGTCCCTATTATTTTTCCAGGCCTTTATTTTACATTTTTTTTAAGAATTTGGCAGAGCTAGTCAAATATTTTTATTTTATTAGTTAAACTATTTGAATACCTTTAATTTAATGTATATACTTTGTAATATTTTTATAAAAATAATTAAAAATATAAGAATATATTGAAAAATTTAAGTGTCCCTATTATTTTTCCAGGCCTTTATTTTACATTTTTTTTAAGAATTTGGCAGAGCTAGTCAAATATTTTTATTTTATTAGTTAAACTATTTGAATACCTTTAATTTAATGTATATACTTTGTAATATTTATTGTAAAATAATTAAAAATATAAGAATATATTGAAAAATTTAAGTGTCCCTATTATTTTTCCAGGCCTTTATTTTACATTTTTTTTAAGAATTTGGCAGAGCTAGTCAAATATTTTTATTTTATTAGTTAAACTATTTGAATACCTTTAATTTAGTGTATATATTTTGTAATATTTATGGAAAAATAATTAAAAATATAAGAATATATTGAAAAATTTAAGTGTCCCTATTATTTTTCCAGGCCTTTATTTTACATTTTTTTTAAGAATTTGGCAGAGCTATTGAAATATTTTTATTTTATTAGTTAAACTATTTGAATACCTTTAATTTAGTGTATATATTTTGTAATATTTATGGAAAAATAATTAAAAATATAAGAATATATTGAAAAATTTAAGTGTCCCTATTATTTTTCCAGGCCTTTATTTTACATTTTTTTTTAAGAATTTGGCAGAGCTAGTCAAATATTTTTATTTTATTAGTTAAGCTATTTGAATACCTTCAATTTAATGTTTATAATTTGTAATATTTATGGAAAAATAATTAAAAATATAAGAATATATTGAAAAATTTAAGTGTCCCTATTATTTTTCCAGGCCTTTATTTTAAATTTTTTTTAAGAATTTGGCAGAGCTAGTCAAATATTTTTATTTTATTAGGTAAGCTATTTGAATACCTTCAATTTAATGTATATACTTTGAAATATTTATGGAAAAATAATTAAAA
This sequence comes from Sarcophaga caerulescens, assembly GCA_927399465.1. Lineage (NCBI taxonomy): Eukaryota > Metazoa > Arthropoda > Insecta > Diptera > Sarcophagidae > Sarcophaga > Sarcophaga caerulescens. Next base: position 19,236,575 of record OV656867.1, read on the forward strand.
ATATAAGAATATATTGAAAAATTTAAGTGTCCCTATTATTTTTCCAGGCCTATATTTTACATTTTTTTTTAAGAATTTGGCAGAGCTAGTTAAATATTTTTATTTTATTAGTTAAACTATTTGAATACCTTTAATTTAGTGTATATAATTTGTAATTTTTATTGAAAAATAATTAAAAATATAAGAATATATTGAAAAATTTAAGTGTCCCTATTATTTTTCCAGGCCTTTATTTTAAATATTTTTTAAGAATTTGGCAGAGCTAGTCAAATATTTTTATTTTTTTTTTTTTTTTTTTTTTATTTATTTAATTTAATTCAATTAAAAATGTATACAAGATCGAATAATGCCTCAGCGCCAGTAGGCATTGGAGAGGCTAGTTGGCAACAATTAATTCAAATTAATAAATACATAGTAATCAAAGGATAGCTTAATAAAGTTAACAATAATAATAAAAAAAAAAAAAAAAAAATAATATATATTTAGATATATATATAAATAAATAAATTATATTGAGAATAAAGTGAAAAATAAAGACATATAATCATTTACTTGAAAATAAAAAATTTATAACAGAAGCTGTAGTTTATATCATATTTTCGATATTTGATTTCAAAAATTCTTTTAATAATCTTTTAAAATTCGAAAGCGTAGAACAGGTTTTTATAAATTGCGGTAAGTTGTTAAACTCTTTACTGCCAGAGTACTCAATTCGTTGTTTAGTTGTCTCTGTACGGCAAAAGGCTACTCTCAATTGTAGACTATTTCGAGTATTATAGGGATTTTGACCTTGAGCAAATCGTATTGTATGGTGGCCTATATTGTGGATGCATTTGTATACATACAAAAGGATTTGTATCTTGTTAGTACCACATATTGGTAGAATTGATGAAAAATGTTCAGTATACAAAGATCTTGTTGAATGTCTCATTGGCAGGTTTGCAACAGCCTTTAATGCTCTATTCTGTAGTCGTTGTAGAGAACTGACTTCAACGCTTTTTTTGTATGCATAAGTTGAAGCTAAGTAGTTAATGTGGCTTTGCAATAAACTTTGATAAATCAATAACTTTGTGGGCTGATCAAATTTGTATTTAAATTTATATAGTAATCCAATAGCAGGTGAAATTTTCGACTTAAGGTGTTTTATATGTTGATCCCACGCAAGATTAGATTGTAAATGTAGTCCCAAATATTTAATTGAGGATACTTCTTCGATTTCTTTGCCATCAATATGTACACTGAAGTTTGAGTTAAAACGCACATATGGTCTAAAACGAATCAATTTAGTTTTACCTGGATTAAGAAAAAGTTTATTTATTCGCATATATTCAACTATAAGAGCCGCATCACGCTCTATATATGGTTTAACTGCATCCTCATATTTATATGGATAGAAAATAGATATATCATCTGCGTACATATACATTTTACCAGTTAGCTCCAAATTTTTTATATCGTTCATGTATATAACAAAAAGCAAGGGACCCAAAACACTTCCCTGTGGTACCCCAAACTTAACTGGTCTTAAACTGCTTTTCTTATTATGGACTTGAACGAACTGCCTTCTACTTTTCAAATATGACTTAAATAATAAAAGTTCATTATAACGAAAGCCATAAAGTTTAAGTTTTTGAATCAAGATCTCATGATCGATCATATCAAAAGCTTTCGACAAGCTATTTGAATACCTTCAATTTAATGTATATAATTTGTAATATTTATGGAAAAATAATTAAAAATATAAGAATATATTGAAAAATTTAAGTGTCCCTATTATTTTTCCAGGCCTTTATTTTAAATTTTTTTTAAGAATTTGGCAGAGCTAGTCAAATATTTTTATTTTATTAGGTAAGCTATTTGAATACCTTCAATTTAATGTATATACTTTGTAATATTTATGGAAAAATAATTAAAAATATAAGAATATATTGAAAAATTTAAGTGTCCCTATTATTTTTCCAGGCCTTTATTTTACATGTTTTTTAAGAATTTGGCAGAGCTAGTCAAATATTTTTATTTTATTAGTTAAACTATTTGAATACCTTTAATTTAATGTATATACTTTGTAATATTTATGGAAAAATAATTAAGAATATAAGAATAAATTGAAAAATTTAAGTGTCCCTATTATTTTTCCAGGCCGTTATTTTACATTTTTTTAAGAATTTGGCAGAGCTAGTCAACTATTTCTATTTTATTAGTTAAACTATTTGAATACCTTTAATTTAGTGTATATACTTTGAAATATTTATGGAAAAATAATTAAAAATATAAGAATATATTGAAAAATTTAAGTGTCCCTATTATTTTTCCAGGCCTTTATTTTACATTTTTTTAAGAATTTGGCAGAGCTAGTCAAATATTTTTTTTTATTAGTTAAACTATTTGAATACCTTTAATTTAGTGTATATATTTTGTAATATTTATGGAAAAATAATTAAAAATATAAGAATATATTGAAAACTTTAAGTGTCCCTATTATTTTACCAGGCCTTTATTTTACATTTTTTTAAGAATTTGGCAGAGCTTTTCAAATATTTTTATTTCATTAGTTAAACTATTTGAATACCTTTAATTTAGTGTATATATTTTGTAATATTTATTGAAAAATAAGTAAAAATATAAGAATATATTGAAAAATTTAAGTGTCCCTATTATTTTTCCAGGCCTTTATTTTACAATTTTTTTAAGAATTTGGCAGAGCTTTTCAAATATTTTTATTTTATTAGTTAAACTATTTGAATACCTTTAATTTATTAAAAATTAAAATAAAATTTTGTAATATTTATTGAAAAATAAGTAAAAATATAAGAATATATTGAAAAATTTAAGTGTCCCTATTATTTTTCCAGGCCTTTATTTTACAATTTTTTTAAGAATTTGGCAGAGCTAGTCAAATATTTTTTTTTATTAGTTAAACTATTTGAATACCTTTAATTTAGTGTATATATTTTGTAATATTTATGGAAAAATAATTAAAAATATAAGAATATATTGAAAACTTTAAGTGTCCCTATTATTTTACCAGGCCTTTATTTTACATTTTTTTAAGAATTTGGCAGAGCTAGTCAAATATTTTTTTTTATTAGTTAAACTATTTGAATACCTTTAATTTAGTGTATATATTTTGTAATATTTATTGAAAAATAAGTAAAAATATAAGAATATATTGAAAAATTTAAGTGTCCCTATTATTTTTCCAGGCCTTTATTTTACAATTTTTTTAAGAATTTGGCAGAGCTTTTCAAATATTTTTATTTTATTAGTTAAACTATTTGAATACCTTTAATTTAGTGTATATATTTTGTAATATTTATTGAAAAATAAGTAAAAATATAAGAATATATTGAAAAATTTAAGTGTTCCTATTATTTTTCCAGGCCTTTATTTTACTTTTTTTTTAAGAATTTGGCAGAGCTAGTCAAATATTTTTTTTTATTAGTTAAACTATTTGAATACCTTTAATTTAGTGTATATATTTTGTAATATTTATTGAAAAATAAGTAAAAATATAAGAATATATTGAAAAATTTAAGTGTCCCTATTATTTTTCCAGGCCTTTATTTTACATTTTTTTAAGAATTTGGCAGAGCTAGTCAAATATTTTTATTTTATTAGTTAAACTATTTGAATACCTTTAATTTAATGTATATACTTTGTAATATTTATGGAAAAATAATTAAAAATATAAGAATATATTGAAAAATTTAAGTGTCCCTATTATTTTTCCAGGCCTTTATTTTACAATTTTTTTAAGAATTTGGCAGAGCTAGTCAAATATTTTTATTTTATTAGTTAAACTATTTGAATACCTTTAATTTAGTGTATATACTTTGTAATATTTATGGAAAAATAATTAAAAATATAAGAATATATTGAAAAATTTAAGTGTCCCTATTATTTTTCCAGGCCTTTATTTTACATTTTTTTAAGAATTTGGCAGAGCTAGTGAAATATTTTTATTTTATTAGTTAAACTATTTGAATTCCTTTAATTTAATGTATATACTTTGTAATATTTATCGAAAAATAATTAAAAATATAAGAACATATTGAAAAATTTAAGTGTCCCTATTATTTTTCCGGGCCTTTATTTTAAATTTTTTTTAAGAATTTGGCAGAGCTAGTGAAATATTTTTTGTTATTAGTTAAACTATTTGAATACCTTTAATTTAGTGTATATACTTTGGAATATTTATCGAAAAATAATTTAAAATATAAGAATATATTGAAAAATTTAAGTGTCCCTATTATTTTTCCAGGCCATATTTTACATTTTTTTTAAGAATTTGGCAGAGCTAGTGAAATATTTTGTGTTATTAGTTAAACTATTTGAATACCTTTAATTTAGTGTATATATTTTGTAATATTAATGGAAAAATAATTAAAAATATAAGAATATATTGAAAAATTTAAGTGTCCCTATTATTTTTCCAGGCCTTTACTTTACATTTTTTTTAAGAATTTGGCAGAGCTAGTCAAATATTTTTATTTTATTAGTTAAACTATTTGAATACCTTTAATTTAGTATATATATTTTGTAATATTTATGGAAAAATAATTAAAAATATAAGAATATATTGAAAAATTTAAGTGTCCCTATTATTTTTCCAGGCCTTTATTTTACAATTTTTTTAAGAATTTGGCAGAGCTATTGAAATATTTTTATTTTATTAGTTAAACTATTTGAATACCTTTAATTTAGTGTATATATTTTGTAATATTAATGGAAAAATAATTAAAAATATAAGAATATATTGAAAAATTTAAGTGTCCCTATTATTTTTCCAGACCTTTACTTTACATTTTTTTTAAGAATTTGGCAGAGCTAGTCAAATATTTTTATTTTATTAGTTAAACTATTTGAATACCTTTAATTTAGTATATATATTTTGTAATATTTATGGAAAAACAATTAAAAATATAGAATATATTGAAAAATTTAAGTGTGCCTATTATTTTTCCAGGCCTTTATTTTACATTTTTTTAAGAATTTGGCAGAGCTAGTCAAATATTTTTATTTTATTAGTTAAACTATTTGAATACCTTTAATTTAATGTATATACTTTGTAATATTTATGGAAAAATAATTAAAAATATAAGAATATATTGAAAAATTTAAGTGTCCCTATTATTTTTCCAGGCCTTTATTTTACTTTTTTTAAGAATTTGGCAGAGCTAGTCAAATATTTTTATTTTATTAGTTATACTATTTGAATACCTTTAATTTAGTGTATATATTTTGTAATATTTATGGAAATATAATTAAAAATATAAGAATATATTGAAAAATTTAAGTGAAACTATTATTTTTCCAGGCCTTTATTTTACATTTTTTTTTAAGAATTTGGCAGAGCTAGTCAAATATTTTTATTTTATTAGTTAAACTATTTGAATACCTTTAATTTAATGTATATACTTTGAAATATTTATGGAAAAATAATTAAAAATATAAGAATATATTGAAAAATTTAAGTGTCCCTATTATTTTTCCAGGCCTTTATTTTACAATTTTTTTAAGAATTTGGCAGAGCTATTGAAATATTTTTATTTTATTAGTTAAACTATTTGAATACCTTTAATTTAGTGTATATATTTTGTAATATTTATGGAAAAATAATTAAAAATATAAGAGTATATTGAAAAATTTAAGTGTCCCTATTATTTTTTCAGGCCTTTATTTTACAATTTTTTTAAGAATTTGGCAGAGCTATTGAAATATTTTTATTTTATTAGTTAAACTATTTGAATACCTTTAATTTAGTGTATATGCTTTGTAATATTTATCGAAAATATATTGAAAAATATAAGAGTATATTGAAAAATTTAAGTGTCCCTATTATTTTTCCAGGCCTTTATTTTACTTTTTTTTAAGAATTTGGCAGAGCTAGTGAAATATTTTTTGTTATTAGTTAAACTATTTGAATACCTTTAATTTAGTGTATATATTTTATAATATTTATCGAAAATATATTGAAAAATTTAAGTGTCCCTATTATTTTTCCAGGCCTTTATTTTACAATTTTTTTAAGAATTTGGCAGAGCTAGTCAAATATTTTTATTTTATTAGTTAAACTATTTGAATACCTTTAATTTAATGTATATACTTTGTAATATTTATGGAAAAATAATTAAAAATATAAGAATATATTGAAAACTTTAAGTGTCCCTATTATTTTTCCAGGCCTTTATTTTACCATTTTTTTAAGAATTTGGAAGAGCTAGTCAAATATTTTTATTTTATTAGTTAAACTATTTGAATACCTTTAATTTAATGTATATACTTTGTAATATTTATGGAAAAATAATTAAAAATATAAGAATATATTGAAAAATTTAAGTGTCCCTATTATTTTTCCAGGCCTTTATTTTACATTTTTTTAAGAATTTGGCAGAGCTAGTCAAATATTTTTATTTTATTACTTAAACTATTTGAATACCTTTAATTTAGTGTATATGCTTTGTAATATTTATGGAAAAATAATTAAAAATATAAGAATATATTGAAAAATTTAAGTGTCCCTATTATTTTTCCAGGCCTTAATTTTACATTTTTTTAAGAATTTAGCAGAGCTAGTGAAGTATTTTTATTTTATTAGTTAAACTATTTGAATACCTTTAATTTAATGTATATACTTTGTAATATTTATGGAAAAATAATTAAAAATATACGAATATATTGAAAACTTTAAGTGTCCCTATTATTTTTCCAGGCCTTTATTTTACATTTTTTTAAGAATTTGGCAGAGCTAGTCAAATATTTTTATTTTATTAGTTAAACTATTTGAATACCTTTAATTTAGTGTATATACTTTGTAATATTTATGGAAAAATAATTAAAAATATAAGAATATATTGAAAAATTTAAGTGTCCCTATTATTTTTCCAGGCCCTTATTTTACAATTTTTTTAAGAATTTGGCAGAGCTAGTGAAATATTTTTTGATATTAGTTAAACTATTTGAATACCTTTAATTTAATGTATATACTTTGTAATATTTATCGAAAAATAATTAAAAATATAAGAATATATTGAAAAATTTAAGTGTCCCTATGATTTTTCCGGGCCTTTATTTTACATTTTTTTTAAGAATTTGGCAGAGCTAGTCAAATATTTTTATTTTATTAGTTAATCTCTTTGAATACCTTTAATTTAATATATATACTTTGTAATATTTATTGAAAAATAATTAAAAATATAAGAACATATTGAAAAATTTAAGTGTCCCTATTATTTTTCCGGGCCTTTATTTTACATTTTTTTTAAGAATTTGGCAGAGCTAGTGAAATATTTTTTGTTATTAGTTAAACTATTTGAATACCTTTAATTTAATGTATATACTTTGTAATATTTATCGAAAAATAATTAAAAATATAAGAATATATTGAAAAATTTAAGTGTCCCTATTATTTTTCCAGGCCTTTATTTTACATTTTTTTACGAATTTGGCAGAGCTAGTCAAATATTTTTATTTTATTAGTTAAACTATTTGAATACCTTTAATTTAATGTATATACTTTGTAATATTTGTGGAAAAATAATTAAAAATATAAGAATATATTGAAAAGTTTAAGTGTCCCTATTATTTTTCCAGGCCTTTACATATTATTTAAGAATTTGGCAGAGCTAGTCAAATATTTTTATTTTATTAGTTAAACTATTTGAATACCTTTAATTTAGTGTATATATTTTGTAATATTTATGGAAAAATAATTAAAAATATAAGAATATATTGAAAAATTTAAGTGTCCCTATTATTTTTCCAGGCCTTTATTTTACATTTTTTTAAGAATTTGGCAGAGCTAGTCAAATATTTTTATTTTATTAGTTAAACTATTTGAATACCTTTAATTTAGTGTATATACTTTGTAATATTTATGGAAAAATAATTAAAAATATAAGAATATACTGAAAAATTTAAGTGTCCCTATTATTTTTCCAGGCCTTTATTTTACAATTTTTCAAGAATTTGGCAGAGCTAGTGAAATATTTTTTGTTATTAGTTAAACTATTTGAATACCTTTAATTTAATGTATGTATATACTTTGTAATATTTATCGAAAAATAATTAAAAATATAAGAATATATTGAAAAATTTAAGTGTCCCTATTATTTTTCCAGGCCTTTATTTTACATTTTTTTACGAATTTGGCGGGGCTATTGAAATATTTTTATTTTATTAGTTAAACTATTTGAATACCTTTAATTTAGTGTATATACTTTGTAATATTTGTGGAAAAATAATTAAAAATATAAGAATATATTGAAAAATTTAAGTGTCCCTATTATTTTTCCAGGCCTTTATTTTACATTTTTTTTTTAAGAATTTGGCAGAGCTAGTCAAATATTTTTATTTTATTAGTTAAACTATTTGAATACCTTTAATTTAGTGTATATATTTTGTAATATTTATGAAAAAATAATTAAAAATATAAGAATATATTAAAAAATTTAAGTGTCCCTATTATTTTTCCAGGCCTTTATTTTACATTTTTTTTTTAAGAATTTGGCAGAGCTAGTCAAATATTTTTATTTTATTAGTTAAACTATTTGAATACCTTTAATTTAGTGTATATATTTTGTAATATTTATGGAAAAATAATTAAAAATATAAGAATATATTGAAAAATTTAAGTGTCCCTATTATTTTTCCAGGCCTTTATTTTACTTTTTTTTAAGAATTTGGCAGAGCTAGTCAAATATTTTTATTTTATTAGTTAAACTATTTGAATACCTTTAATTTAGTGTATATACTTTGTAATATTTATGGAAAAATAATTAAAAATATAAGAATATATTGAAAAATTTAAGTGTCCCTATTATTTTTCCAGGCCTTTATTTTACAATTTTTTTAAGAATTTGGCAGAGCTAGTCAAATATTTTTATTTTATTAGTTAAACTATTTGAATACCTTTAATTTAGTGTATATACTTTGTAATATTTATGGAAAAATAATTAAAAATATAAGAATATATTGAAAAATTTAAGTGTCCCTATTATTTTTCCAGGCCCTTATTTTACATTTTTTTAAGAATTTGGCAGAGCTAGTCAAATATTTTTATTTTATTAGTTAAACTATTTGAATACCTTTAATTTAGTGTATATACTTTGTAATATTTATGGAAAAATAATTAAAAATATAAGAATATATTGAAAAATTTAAGTGTCCCTATTATTTTTCCAGGCCCTTATTTTACAATTTTTTTAAGAATTTGGCAGAGCTAGTCAAATATTTTTATTTTATTAGTTAAACTATTTGAATACCTTTAATTTAGTGTATATACTTTGTAATATTTATGGAAAAATAATTAAAAATATAAGAATATATTGAAAAATTTAAGTGTCCCTATTATTTTTCCAGGCCCTTATTTTACATTTTTTTAAGAATTTGGCAGAGCTAGTCAAATATTTTTATTTTATTAGTTAAACTATTTGAATACCTTTAATTTAGTGTATATACTTTGTAATATTTATGGAAAAATAATTAAAAATATAAGAATATATTGAAAAATTTAAGTGTCCCTATTATTTTTCCAGGCCTTTATTTTACAATTTTTTTAAGAATTTGGCAGAGCTAGTCAAATATTTTTATTTTATTAGTTAAACTATTTGAATACCTTTAATTTAGTGTATATACTTTGTAATATTTATGGAAAAATAATTAAAAATATAAGAATATATTGAAAAATTTAAGTGTCCCTATTATTTTTCCAGGCATTTATTTTACATTTTTTTAAGAATTTGGCAGAGCTAGTCAAATATTTTTATTTTATTAGTTAAACTATTTGAATACCTTTAATTTAATGTATGTATATACTTTGTAATATTTATCAAAAATAATTAAAAATATAAGAATATATTAAAAAATTTAAGTGTCCCTATTATTTTTCCAGGCCTTTATTTTACATTTTTTTTAAGAATTTGGCAGAGCTAGTCAAATATTTTTATTTTATTAGTTAAACTATTTGAATACCTTTAATTTAATGTATATACTTTGTAATATTTATGGAAAAATAATTAAAAATATAAGAATATATTGAAAAATTTAAGTGTCCCTATTATTTTTCCAGGCCTTTATTTAACATTTTTTTTAAGAATTTGGCAGAGCTAGTCAAATATTTTTATTTTATTAGTTAAACTATTTGAATACCTTTAATTTAGTGTATATATTTTGTAATATTTATCAAAAATAATTAAAAATATAAGAATATATTGAAAAATTTAAGTGTCCCTATTATTTTTCCAGGCCTTTATTTTACATTTTTTTAAGAATTTGGCAGAGCTAGTCAAATATTTTTATTTTATTAGTTAAGCTATTTGAATACCTTTAATTTAATGTATATACTTTGTAATATTTATGGAAAAATAATTAAAAATATAAGAATATATTGAAAAATTTAAGTGTCCCTATTATTTTTCCAGGCCTTTATTTTACATTTTTTTTAAAATTTGACAGAGCTAGTCAAATATTTTTATTTTATTAGTTAAACTATTTGAATACCTTTAATTTAATGTATATACTTTGTAATATTTATGGAAAAATAATTAAAAATATAAGAATATATTGAAAAATTTAAGTGTCCCTATTATTTTTCCAGGCTTTAATTTTAAATTTTTTTTAAGAATTTGGCAGAGCTAGTCAAATATTTTTATTTTATTAGTTAAACTATTTGAATACCTTTAATTTAGTGTATATATTTTGTAATATTTATGGAAAAATAATTAAAAATATAAGAATATATTGAAAAATTTAAGTGTCCCTATTATTTTTCCAGGCCTTTATTTAACATTTTTTTTAAGAATTTGGCAGAGCTAGTCAAATATTTTTATTTTATTAGTTAAACTATTTGAATACCTTTAATTTAATGTATAAACTTTGTAATATTTATCGAAAAATAATTAAAAATATAAGAATATATTGAAAAATTTAAGTGTCCCTATTATTTTTCCAGGCCTTTATTTTATATTTTTTTTAAGAATTTGGCAGAGCTGGTGAAATATTTTTTGTTATTAGTTAAACTATTTGAATACCTTTAATTTAATGTATATACTTTGTAATATTTATGGAAAAATAATTAAAAATATAAGAATATATTGAAAAAATTTAGTGTCCCTATTATTTTTCCAGGCCTTTATTTTATATTTTTTTAAGAATTTGGCAAAGCTAGTCAAATATTTTTATTTTATTAGTTAAACTATTTGAATACCTTTAATTTAATGTATATACTTTGTAATATTTATGGAAAAATAATTAAAAATATAAGAATATATTGAAATTATTTTACATTTTTTTAAGAATTTGGCAGAGCTAGTCAAATATTTTTATTTTATTAGTTAAACTATTTGAATACCTTTAATTTAATGTATATACTTTGTAATATTTATCGAAAAATAATTAAAAATATAAGAATATATTGAAAAATTTAAGTGTCCCTATTATTTTTCCAGGCCTTTATTTTATATTTTTTTTAAGAATTTGGCAGAGCTGGTGAAATATTTTTTGTTATTAGTTAAACTATTTGAATACCTTTAATTTAATGTATATATTTTGTAATATTTATTGAAAAATAATTAAAAATATAAGAATATATTGAAAAATTTAAGTGTCCTTATTATTTTTCCAGGCCTTTATTTTACATTTTTTTTAAGAATTTTGCACAGCTGGTGAAATATTTTTTGTTATTAGTTAAACTATTTGAATACCTTTAATTTAATGTATATACTTTGTAATATTTATGGAAAAATAATTAAAAATATAAGAATATATTGAAATTATTTTACATTTTTTTAAGAATTTGGCAGAGCTAGTCAAATATTTTTATTTTATTAGTTAAACTATTTGAATACCTTTAATTTAATGTATATATTTTGTAATATTTATGGAAAAATAATTAAAAATATAAGAATATATTGAAAAATTTAAGTGTCCCTATTATTTTTCCAGGCCTTTATTTTACATTTTTTTAAGAATTGGCAGAGCTAGTCAAATATTTTTATTTTATTAGTTAAACTATTTGAATACCTTTAATTTAATGTATATACTTTGTAATATTTATGGAAAAATAATTAAAAATATAAGAATATATTGAAAAATTTAAGTGTCCCTATTATTTTTCCAGGCTTTAATTTTAAATTTTTTTTAAGAATTTGGCAGAGCTAGTCAAATATTTTTATTTTATTAGTTAAACTATTTGAATACCTTTAATTTAGTGTATATATTTTGTAATATTTATGGAAAAATAATTAAAAATATAGAATATATTGAAAAATTTAAGTGTCCCTATTATTTTTCCAGGCCTTTATTTAACATTTTTTTTAAGAATTTGGCAGAGCTAGTCAAATATTTTTATTTTATTAGTTAAACTATTTGAATACCTTTAATTTAATGTATAAACTTTGTAATATTTATCGAAAAATAATTAAAAATATAAGAATATATTGAAAAATTTAAGTGTCCCTATTATTTTTCCAGGCCTTTATTTTACATTTTTTTTAAGAATTTGGCAGAGCTGGTGAAATATTTTTTGTTATTAGTTAAACTATTTGAATACCTTTAATTTAATGTATATACTTTGTAATATTTATGGAAAAATAATTAAAAATATAAGAATATATTGAAAAAATTTAGTGTCCCTATTATTTTTCCAGGCCTTTATTTTATATTTTTTTAAGAATTTGGCAAAGCTAGTCAAATATTTTTATTTTATTAGTTAAACTATTTGAATACCTTTAATTTAGCGTATATATTTTGTAATATTTATTGAAAAATAATTAAAAATATAAGAATATATTGAAAAATTTAAGTGTCCTTATTATTTTTCCAGGCCTTTATTTTACATTTTTTTTAAGAATTTGGCACAGCTGGTGAAATATTTTTTGTTATTAGTTAAACTATTTGAATACCTTTAATTTAATGTATATACTTTGTAATATTTATGGAAAAATAATTAAAAATATAAGAATATATTGAAAAATTTAAGTGTCCCTATTATTTTTCCAGGCCTTTATTTAACATTTTTTTTAAGAATTTGGCAGAGCTAGTCAAATATTTTTATTTTATTAGTTAAACTATTTGAATACCTTTAATTTAATGTATAAACTTTGTAATATTTATCGAAAAATAATTAAAAATATAAGAATATATTGAAAAATTTAAGTGTCCCTATTATTTTTCCAGGCCTTTATTTTACATTTTTTTACGAATTTGGCAGAGCTAGTCAAATATTTTTTGTTATTAGTTAAACTATTTGAATAGCTTTAATTTAATGTATATACTTTGTAATATTTATGGAAATATAATTAAAAATATAAGAATATATTGAAAAATTTAAGTGTCCCTATTATTTTTCCAGGCTTTAATTTTAAATTTTTTTTAAGAATTTGGCAGAGCTAGTCAAATATTTTTATTTTATTAGTTAAACTATTTGAATACCTTTAATTTAGTGTATATGCTTTGTCATATTTATGGAAAAATAATTAAAAATATAAGAATATACTGAAGAATTTAAGTGTCCCTATTATTTTTCCAGGCCTTTATTTTACTTTTTTTTTAAGAATTTGGCAGAGCTAGTCAAATATTTCTATTTTATTAGTTAAACTATTTGAATACCTTTAATTTAATGTATAAACTTTGTAATATTTATCGAAAAATAATTAAAAATATAAGAATATATTGAAAAATTTAAGTGTCCCTATTATTTTTCCAGGCCTTTATTTTACATTTTTTTTAAGGATTTGGCAGAGCTAGTCAAATATTTTTATTTTATTAGTTAAACTATTTGAATACCTTTAATTTAATGTATATACTTTGTAATATTTATGGAAAAACAATTAAAAATATAAGAATATATTGAAAAATTTAAGTGTCCCTATTATTTTTCCAGGCCTTTATTTTACATTTTTTTTAAGAATTTGGCACAGCTAGTCAAATATTTTTATTTTATTAGTTAAACTATTTGAATACCTTTAATTTAATGTATATACTTTGTAATATTTATGGAAAAATAATTAAAAATATAAGAATATATTGAAAAATTTAAGTGTCCCTATTATTTTTCCAGGCCTTTATTTTACATTTTTTTACGAATTTGGCAGAGCTAGTCAAATATTTTTTGTTATTAGTTAAACTATTTGAATAGCTTTAATTTAATGTATATACTTTGTAATATTTATGGAAAAATAATTAAAAATATAAGAATATATTGAAAAAATTTAGTGTCCCTATTATTTTTCCAGGCCTTTATTTTATATTTTTTTAATAATTAGGCAAAGCTGGTCAAATATTTTTATTTTATTAGTTAAACTATTTGAATACCTTTAATTTAGCGTATATATTTTGTAATATTTATGGAAAAATAATTAAAAATATAAGAATATATTGAAAAATTTAAGTGTCCTTATTATTTTTCCAGGCCTTTATTTTACATTTTTTTTAAGAATTTGGCAGAGCTGGTGAAATATTTTTTGTTATTAGTTAAACTATTTGAATACCTTTAATTTAATGTATATGCTTTGTAATATTTATGGAAAAATAATTAAAAATATAAGAATATATTGAAAAATTTAAGTGTCCCTATTATTTTTCCAGGCCTTTATTTTACATTTTTTTTAAGAATTTGGCAGAGCTAGTCAAATATTTTTATTTTATTAATTAAACTATTTGAATACCTTTAATTTAGTGTATATACTTTGTAATATTTATTGAAAAATAATTAAAAATATAAGAATATATTGAAAAATGTAAGTGTCCCTATTATTTTTCCAGGCCTTTATTTTACTTTTTTTAAGAATTTGGCAGAGCTAGTCAAATATTTTTATTTTATTAGTTATACTATTTGAATACCTTTAATTTAGTGTATATATTTTGTAATATTTATGGAAATATAATTAAAAATATAAGAATATATTGAAAAATTTAAGTGTCCCTATTATTTTTCCAGGCCTTTATTTTACATTTTTTTTTAAGAATTTGGCAGAGCTAGTCAAATATTTTTATTTTATTAGTTAAACTATTTGAATACCTTTAATTTAATGTATATACTTTGAAATATTTATGGAAAAATAATTAAAAATATAAGAATATATTGAAAAATTTAAGTGTCCCTATTATTTTTCCAGGCCTTTATTTTACAATTTTTTTAAGAATTTGGCAGAGCTATTGAAATATTTTTATTTTATTAGTTAAATTATTTGAATACCTTTAATTTAGTGTATATATTTTGTAATATTTATGGAAAAATAATTAAAAATATAAGAGTATATTGAAAAATTTAAGTGTCCCTATTATTTTTTCAGGCCTTTATTTTACAATTTTTTTAAGAATTTGGCAGAGCTAGTCAAATATTTTTATTTTATTAGTTAAACTATTTGAATACCTTTAATTTAATGTATATACTTTGTAATATTTATGGAAAAATAATTAAAAATATAAGAATATATTGAAAAATTTAAGTGTCCCTATTATTTTTCCAGGCCTTTATTTTACATTGTTTTTACGAATTTGGCAGAGCTAGTGAAATATTTTTTGTTATTAGTTAAACTATTTGAATACCTTTAATTTAATGTATATACTTTGTAATATTTATCGAAAATATATTGAAAAATTTAAGTGTCCCTATTATTTTTCCAGGCCTTTATTTTACAATTTTTTTAAGAATTTGGAAGAGCTAGTCAAATATTTTTATTTTATTAGTTAAACTATTTGAATACCTTTAATTTAATGTATATACTTTGTAATATTTATGGAAAAATAATTAAATATATACGAATATATTGAAAACTTTAAGTGTCCCTATTATTTTTCCAGGCCTTTATTTTACATTTTTTTAAGAATTTGGCAGAGCTATTGAAATATTTTTATTTTATTAGTTAAACTATTTGAATACCTTTAATTTAGTGTATATGCTTTGTAATATTTATGGAAAAATAATTAAAAATATAAGAATATATTGAAAAATTTAAGTGTCCCTATTATTTTTCCAGGCCTTAATTTTACATTTTTTTAAGAATTTAGCAGAGCTAGTGAAGTATTTTTATTTTATTAGTTAAACTATTTGAATACCTTTAATTTAATGTATATACTTTGTAATATTTATTGAAAAATAATTAAAAATATAAGAATATATTGAAAAATTTAAGTGTCCCTATTATTTTTCCAGGCCTTTATTTTACAATTTTTTTAAGAATTTGGCAGAGCTAGTCAAATATTTTTATTTTTTTAGTTAAGCTATTTGAATACCTTTAATTTAATGTATATACTTTGTAATATTTATGGAAAAATAATTAAAAATATAAGAATATATTGAAAAATTTAAGTGTCCCTATTATTTTTCCAGGCCTTTATTTTACATTTTTTTTACGAATTTGGCAGAGCTAGTGAAATATTTTTTGTTATTAGTTAAACTATTTGAATACCTTTAATTTAATGTATATACTTTGTAATATTTATCGAAAATATATTGAAAAATTTAAGTGTCCCTATTATTTTTCCAGGCCTTTATTTTACAATTTTTTTAAGAATTTGGAAGAGCTAGTCAAATATTTTTATTTTATTAGTTAAACTATTTGAATACCTTTAATTTAATGTATATACTTTGTAATATTTATGGAAAAATAATTAAATATATACGAATATATTGAAAACTTTAAGTGTCCCTATTATTTTTCCAGGCCTTTATTTTACATTTTTTTTAAGAATTTGGCAGAGCTAGTCAAATATTTTTATTTTATTAGTTAAACTTTTTGAATACCTTTAATTTAGTGTATATACTTTGTAATATTTATGGAAAAATAATTAAAAATATAAGAATATATTGAAAAATTTAAGTGTCCCTATTATTTTTCCAGGCCTTTATTTTACATTTTTTTAAGAATTTGGCAGATCTAGTCAAATATTTTTATTTTATTACTTAAACTATTTGAATACCTTTAATTTAGTGTATATGCTTTGTAATATTTATGGAAAAATAATTAAAAATATAAGAATATATTGAAAAATTTAAGTGTCCCTATTATTTTTCCAGGCCTTAATTTTACATTTTTTTAAGAATTTAGCAGAGCTAGTGAAGTATTTTTATTTTATTAGTTAAACTATTTGAATACCTTTAATTTAATGTATATACTTTGTAATATTTATGGAAAAATAATTAAAAATATAAGAATATATTGAAAAATTTAAGTGTCCCTATTATTTTTCCAGGCCTTTATTTTACATTTTTTTAAGAATTTGGCAGAGCTAGTGAAATATTTTTTTATTTTAGTTAAACTATTTGAATACCTTTTGTTCGATTGTGGACTGTATTAAGGGTGAATATACACGAAAAAATGAGTCGTCCGTTCCTCCGATTGGAATTATAGGCCACTACAAAGAAGGCAAAATTAGAAGGATTTCAATGCCCAAAAAAAATCAAACCAAAAGCACTTTCCTTTTTATTTGTACACTTTTTTTGTTTTACAGCGTATTTTCTTTATTTATTTCGTTTTTCTTTATACAATGATTTTAAAATTCACAGCACTATTTTATTATTATTTATTAATTGTACAAAAAAGTAATGGCCGAATGCCTCAAAATAATAGTTCATTTCAAATTCAATTAATTTAGTTAAAAGTTAATGATCTATATATGGATCCAACCAACGAAACGAATAATCAAAAAAAAAATTATAAAAACTAAACATTTATTCACATTAAAATGTTTATATACAAAAGCTCTTATTCTAAGATCACAGCGTCCTCTGTTGACCATCATCATCATTAAACAATCGCCATTATTTAAACAATCCTGTTTATGTCGCCAAGGATGGGAAGTTTGGAATGTCAGACATAAACATGCCGGCGCCCTTGCAGTACTGCAATCAGAAAACATTCTCCTCCAGATCTATTACTAGGAAAATAAAAATAAAAAAAACAAACTTTTGTATTAGTTATCACGTTGTCGAATTTCACCAAAAATTTTTCCAGCTTGCAGTTTTCCAATTCTAATCCGCCAGCCAGAAAAGGTTAAAATGCACCAAATATCATTCAGGTATGAGTATCATGGTCTAAGATTGTGCAGCGAGTTCCTGAGGCTTTATGTTCCTCCACTAAATCGGAACTAGAGCTTCCGACGAACTAGGTCTTCCGCTCTCACGACCATGGGACGAACTAGGTCCCCTGATGGAGTATTAGGACGAACGAGGTCCGTTTTTTCAGGGCTAGTGGACGATTTACGTCCCGTCGATGCTTCTGTTCTCTAACCTTCCTAGGGACAGACGGACTAGGTCTATTGCCCAGTTTATGGAAGGTTTAACGTCAGCGGCCCGTACTCTTACACGTCCATCAGATCTGGTCATGGCCACCTTAAAATTCTTCGTCCTCGACATCTTGCCCTCTGTGGGATTTCCTCGTTGTACCATGATACTATAGGCTAAAGTTGTTTATTAAAATATTTAGTACGTTGGAAGAATTACAAGACTCCCAATCGGCCTTGTAATTGTTCCACAGTCAGTTGCTAAATCCACAGCTTTCACACAACCGTTATTACCCAAAAGTAAGTTTCTAATGCGACCTAAACGCCATTTAGTGGTAGGCCCTATACCTTCTTTTATTGCCACTGTGTCACCAACTTTAACATCCTTCTTTAAATTTTGACAGTAAGTCTTTCTACGAAAAGACTTATCCATTCCATTGGAGTGGGACTTAGGCCTATTTGGTAACACCTGAGGCCCTCGATCACTCGGCTTAAAAATTTGTTCGGATTTTCCTCTAACTTCCATTTTCGCGTAAGGTGATTTAAAAGTTGAGCGCTCCGTCGGCTTCAGCTCCGGTAAATGTCCGGTTACAATCCAGCCAAAGATGCTTTCTTGTGCCATTAGGTTTCCGAAAATATTCTTTTTGACACCTTCCAACAAGATGTCAGGGTATACGTCACCACCAATAAGAATATCAATGTGACCGCTTTTATCGAATTTCGGATCAGCCAACGAAATCCCCGCAAAGGCTGCTGATCTCGAAATATCAACCTTCGAATTGGGCAACATCCCAGTCAATTTGCGTAGTACTAAACCCGTTGCCTTTACACGAGATTGATTATCCAACAGTGAAGTTAAGACAAACGAACATTGTCTTTGGACAGCACCAGCACATGCTCCATTCAAACCGGAGACTCTAGCATGTATATTCACCGTTGGCAATCCTAACTTTTTCCGCAACTTTTCCGAAATAAAAGTTGCCTGAGATCCAGAATCTATCAGGGCCCTAGCTCTAAATATTTGCCCTCGATGGCGAATACCAACTATGGCCGTTCCCAAAAGAATCTGCCTCGGTGTAGCAGCAAAACAATTCTGAACCTCACCATTTGACTTGACTGCACCGCTGGAACTAGACGCATCTAAAACGTCCATATGCGAAGAAGATACAGATACCTCTCGATGCAGTAGTGTGTGGTGTCTCAACTTACATACCGAACAACTAAAAATACTCTTGCACTCATTGAGTCTATGACCACTTGTGAGACAGTTGATACAAAGACGGTTCTTCTTCACAACCAAAAACCGTCTCTCGGGAGACAAATCCAAAAATTTCGGACAAATATTCATCAAATGGTCCCCCGAACAAGTTTTACAAGCTCTCCTATTCAACGTGATGGAAAAGGATCGAACTTCTCTTTTCGGATTAGAAAAAGTTTCTGCGGCAGGCCTAGAACCACTACCAACTGGTTTAAAATTGCGAATTTCGGACACAGTTTCTAGAGACTGAAACCGTGAAGTCAAAAAATTGTCCAAATCTTTCCATTTGGGAATCTCCACCTTGTTCTGGATTGTTTGTTCCCAGAGAGACAAAGTCAGCACTGGCAGCTTGGTGGAACATAAGTAAACAAAAATTGGGTCCCAATTTGAAATATCAATATCGTGCATCCGAAGTGCCGATATCGAATTATTTATATCTCGCTGCAACCTTTTGATATCCTGGGCTGCCTCGGATTTGACCGGAGCGAGTGAGAGCAAAACTTTCAACTGCGAATTCACCAAAATCCTCTTATTCTCATACCTGTCCTTCAGGTTATTCCATGCCTCCTGAAATCCATTAACAGTCAGGGGTGATTTTTTGACAATTTCCAATGCCTCACTTCGCGTAAACTGCCGCAAATAAAATAATTGCTCGACAGGTGAAATATTGGCACCATTCACATACACCGCTGTGAACATATCCCGGAAAGATGGCCAGGATTTGTAGTCACCATGAAAAACCTCCATGGTACATGGTGGTAACTGTATGTGGCTCCGAAAGCGATTCTTGTTACCTTGACCATTTTGGCACTGGGTCGAGGCTATCTCAGATCGATTGACCAAAGTCTGAGAGAGCTCACTCATCAGGGCAGCTACTGAAATATATCCCAAACGACAATGGCTGAAAAGTTCCCGTGCTGCCTCTCGATCATCTTCCAAGTCCTTCTCATCTCCTGTGGCAAAAGCTTCATAAGCGTCCTTTACTTTTGTCCATAACGTCTTAAATTCCTCCCTCTGAATTTCTATAGAGAAGGCCGTATTACCTTCATGAGTCGCGTTAAATTCCCTTTCAAAATCTAAAAACATTTGGGCAAATGTTTCAAAAGTCAATAATTTTCTTGACTTGGGCATATTGAATTCAAATTCCAAAATCGACTAAATTCACACTTAAACGGAAAAAATAATATGAGGAAACTAAAAGTTTAACAACAAAACCAATATAGAAAGGTCCACTAATAGACGGACGTATATCTCCAGTGTTATGCACTATTCGAAATTATTACATTCAGTTTCAAAATTTCCAGTATAACAATCCAACAACTTTCCAATTCATCAAATTGAATAAACAAATTTATGTTAGATCTAATTCCCACACAAAAATGTAAAGCAAATAAATCAAAATATTAAAGAACAAGAAACAAGTCCCATAAATAAATTTCCTCTTGGTTCTTCAATTCAGAAATTAAATAAAAAAAATTAAAACTTTCATTCGATCAAAATCTATTAAAATTCAGATTTAACAATAATAAAAATAAATAACATTAATTTATGGGTATCGCTGTCGTGTAAAAGGTGGATTTCAACGATCGTCATTAATGGTAATAGACTTTGCTATTCCGCCAGCGCACTATTGCCAATTATCACCATTACATCGGACAATTATAGGCAATTATCAATCTGGGTTGTTGAACTCGATTTTCAACTGACCCTTCGATTTAAAAATTAATTTCCTTTAATCCAAGACAAATGATATTACCAGTGTATAATAAAACCACTTAGGTTTTAATATCTGATAAATTCCTAAAGTATGTCCGTGCTATGGAAATTTGAACACCAATACTTTATGAATCTAAACACTGTTATACTATATACAAGTAAAGTTCTGTTAGAATAGACAACAAAACTTTACAAGTACATATATAAATCACCACCAAATAGAAAATTAAAAAAAGGAAAACAAAAACAACTCTACCTTGTATAAATTGGTGGCATAAAAAACAATAAAAAAGTTCCAAAATCCGGGTCGTCTGGACCAAATGTTCGATTGTGGACTGTATTAAGGGTGAATATACACGAAAAAATGAGTCGTCCGTTCCTCCGATTGGAATTATAGGCCACTACAAAGAAGGCAAAATTAGAAGGATTTCAATGCCCAAAAAAAATCAAACCAAAAGCACTTTCCTTTTTATTTGTACACTTTTTTTGTTTTACAGCGTATTTTCTTTATTTATTTCGTTTTTCTTTATACAATGATTTTAAAATTCACAGCACTATTTTATTATTATTTATTAATTGTACAAAAAAGTAATGGCCGAATGCCTCAAAATAATAGTTCATTTCAAATTCAATTAATTTAGTTAAAAGTTAATGATCTATATATGGATCCAACCAACGAAACGAATAATCAAAAAAAAAATTATAAAAACTAAACATTTATTCACATTAAAATGTTTATATACAAAAGCTCTTATTCTAAGATCACAGCGTCCTCTGTTGACCATCATCATCATTAAACAATCGCCATTATTTAAACAATCCTGTTTATGTCGCCAAGGATGGGAAGTTTGGAATGTCAGACATAAACACCTTTAATTTAATGTATATACTTTGTAATATTTATCGAAAAATAATTAAAAATATAAGAATATATTGAAAAATTTAAGTGTCCCTATTATTTTTCCAGGCCTTTATTTTACAATTTTTTTAAGAATTTGGCAGAGCTAGTCAAATATTTTTATTTTATTAGTTAAACTATTTGAATACCTTTAATTTAATGTATATATTTTGTAATATTTATTGAAAAATAATTAAAAATATAAGAATATATTGAAAAATTTAAGTGTCCCTATTATTTTTCCAGGCCTTTATTTTACTTTTTTTTTAAGAATTTGGCAGAGCTAGTCAAATATTTTTATTTTATTAGTTAAACTATTTGAATACCTTTAATTTAGTGTATATATTTTGTAATATTTATGGAAAAATAATTAAAAATATAAGAATATATTGAAAAATTTAAGTGTCCCTATTATTTTTCCAGGCCTTTATTTTACATTTTTTTTAAGAATTTGGCAGAGCTATTGAAGTATTTTTATTTTATTAGTTAAACTATTTGAATGCCTTTAAATTAGTGTATATACTTTGTAATATTTATGGAAAAATAATTAAAAATATAAGAATATATTGAAAACTTTAAGTGTCCCTATTATTTTTCCAGGCCTTTATTTTACATTTTTTTAAGAATTTAGCAGAGCTAGTGAAATATTTTTTTTTATTAGTTAAACTATTTGAATACCTTTAATTTAATGTATATACTTTGTAATATTTATCGAAAAATAATTAAAAATATAAGAATATATTGAAAAATTTAAGTGTCCCTATTATTTTTCCAGGCCTTTATTTTACATTTTTTTTAAGAATTTGGCAGAGCTATTGAAGTATTTTTATTTTATTAGTTAAACTATTTGAATGCCTTTAAATTAGTGTATATATTTTGTAATATTTATGGAAAAATAATTAAAAATATAAGAATATATTGAAAAATTTAAGTGTCCCTATTATTTTTCCAGGCCTTTATTTTACAATTTTTTTAAGAATTTAGCAGAGCTAGTCAAATATTTTTATTTTATTAGTTAAACTATTTGAATATCTTTAATTTAATGGATATACTTTGTAATATTTATGGAAAAATAATTAAAAATATAAGAATATATTGAAAACTTTAAGTGTCCCTATTATTTTTCCAGGCCTTTATTTTACATTTTTTTAAGAATTAGGCAGAGCTATTGAAATATTTTTATTTTATTAGTTAAACTATTTGAATACCTTTAATTTAATGTATATACGTTGTAATATTTATGGAAAAATAATTAAAAATATAAGAATATATTGAAAAATTTAAGTGTCCCTATTATTTTTCCAGGCCTTTATTTTACAATTTTTTTAAGAATTTGGCAGAGCTAGTCAAATATTTTTATTTTATTAGTTAAACTATTTGAATACCTTTAATTTAGTGTATAAAATTTGTAATATTTATGGAAAAATAATTAAAAATATAAGAATATATTGAAAAATTTAAGTGTCCCTATTATTTTTCCAGGCCTTTATTTTACAATTTTTTTAAGAATTTGGCAGAGCTATTGAAATATTTTTATTTTATTAGTTAAACTATTTGAATACCTTTAATTTAGTGTATATATTTTGTAATATTTATGGAAAAATAATTAAAAATATAAGAATATATTGAAAAATTTAAGTGTCCCTATTATTTTTCCAGGCCTTTATTTTACAATTTTTTTAAGAATTTGGCAGAGCTATTGAAATATTTTTATTTTATTAGTTAAACTATTTGAATACCTTTAATTTAGTGTACATATTTTGTAATATTTATGGAAAAATAATTAAAAATATAAAAATATATTGAAAAATTTAAGTGTCCCTATTATTTTTCCAGGCCTTTATTTTACATTTTTTTTAAGAATTTGGCAGAGCTAGTCAAACATTTTTATTTTATTAGTTAAACTATTTGAATACCTTTAATTTAATGTATAAACTTTGTAATGTTTACGAAAAATAATTAAAAATATAAGAATATTTTGAAAAATTTAAGTGTCCCTATTATTTTTCCAGGCCTTTATTTTACATTTTTTTAAGAATTTGGCAGAGCTATTGAAATATTTTTATTTTATTAGTTAAACTATTTGAATACCTTTAATTTAATATATATACTTTGTAATATTTACGAAAAATAATTAAAAATATAAGAATATATTGAAAAATTTAAGTGTCCTTATTATTTTTCCAGGCCTTTATTTTACAATTTTTTTAAGAATTTGGCAGAGCTAGTCAAATATTTTTATTTTATTAATTAAACTATTTGAATACCTTTAATTTAATGTATATACTTTGTAATATTTGTGGAAAAATAATTAAAAATATAAGAATATTTTGAAAAATTTAAGTGTCCCTATTATTTTTCCAGGCCTTTATTTTACTTTTTTTAAAGAATTTGGCAGAGCTAGTCAAATACTTTTATTTTATTAGTTAAACTATTTGAATACCTTTAATTTAGTGTATATATTTTGTAATATTTATGGAAAAATAATTAAAAATATAAGAATATATTGAAAAATTTAAGTGTCCCTATTATTTTTCCAGGCCTTTATTTTACAATTTTTTTAAGAATTTGGCAGAGCTATTGAAATATTTTTATTTTATTAGTTAAACTATTTGAATACCTTTAATTTAATGTATATACTTTGTAATATTTATGGAAAAACAATTAAAAATATAAGAATATATTGAAAAATTTAAGTGTCCCTATTATTTTTCCAGGCCTTTATTTTACATTTTTTTTAAGAATTTGGCAGAGCTAGTCAAATATTTTTATTTTATTAGTTAAACTATTTGAATACCTTTAATTTAATATATATACTTTGTAATATTTACGAAAAATAATTAAAAATATAAGAATATATTGAAAAATTTAAGTGTCCCTATTATTTTTCCAGGCCTTTATTTTACAATTTTTTTAAGAATTTGGCAGAGATAGTCAAATATTTTTATTTTATTAGTTAAACTATTTGAATACCTTTAATTTAGTGTATAAACTTTGTAATATTTATGGAAAAATAATTAAAAATATAAGAATATATTGAAAAATTTAAGTGTCCCTATTATTTTTCCAGGCCTTTATTGTACTTTTTTTTTAAGAATTTGGCAGAGCTAGTCAAATATTTTTATTTTATTAGTTAAACTATTTGAATACCTTTAATTTAGTGTATATATTTTGTAATATTTATGGAAAAATAATTAAAAATATAAGAATATATTGAAAAATTTAAGTGTCCCTATTATTTTTCCAGGCCTTTATTTTACATTTATTTTAAGAATTTGGCAGAGCTAGTCAAATATTTTTATTTTATTAGTTAAACTATTTGAATACTTTTAATTTAGTGTATATATTTTGTAATATTTATGGAAAAATAATTAAAAATATAAGAATATATTGAAAAAATTAAGTGTCCCTATTATTTTTCCAGGCCTTTATTTTACATTTTTTTTTAAGAATTTGGCAGAGCTAGTCAAATATTTTCATTTTATTAGTTAAACTATTTGAATACCTTTAATTTAGTGTATATATTTTGTAATATTTATGGAAAAATAATTAAAAATATAAGAATATATTGAAAAATTTAAGTGTCCCTATTATTTTTCCAGGCCTTTATTTTACATTTATTTTAAGAATTTGGCAGAGCTAGTCAAATATTTTTATTTTATTAGTTAAACTATTTGAATACCTTTAATTTAGTGTATATATTTTGTAATATTTATGGAAAAATAATTAAAAATATAAGAATATATTGAAAAAATTAAGTGTCCCTATTATTTTTCCAGGCCTTTATTTTACATTTTTTTTTAAGAATTTGGCAGAGCTAGTCAAATATTTTCATTTTATTAGTTAAACTATTTGAATACCTTTAATTTAGTGTATATATTTTGTAATATTTATGGAAAAATAATTAAAAATATAAGAATATATTGAATAATTTAAGTATCCCTATTATTTTTCCAGGCCTTTATTTTACTTTTTTTTTAAGAATTTGGCAGAGCTAGTCAAATATTTTCATTTTATTAGTTAAACTATTTGAATACCTTTAATTTAATGTATATACTTTGTAATATTTATGGAAAAATAATTAAAAATATAAGAATATATTGAAAAATTTAAGTGTTCCTATTATTTTTCCAGGCCTTTATTTTACTTTTTTTTTAAGAATTTTCACTATAACTATTTGAATACCTTTAATTTAGTTTATATATTTTGTAATATTTATGGAAAAATAATTAAAAATATAAGAATATATTGAAAAATTTAAGTGTCCCTATTATTTTTCCAGGCCTTTATTTTACATTTTATTTAAGAATTTGGCAGAGCTAGTGAAATATTTTTATTTTATTAGTTAAACTATTTGAATAACTTTAATTTAATGTATATACCAGAGATCAGCAATGAATCGTTTTTCCGCTACTCATAAGCACTCATGCAATTTTGAGTCTGAGTGAGTCAACAGAATTGAAATTCAACTACTCTGATTCATTCGTACTCGCTACAGCATTGATTTATAAGTATAGGTTACAATGAGTATGAGTACAACGTTGACATCAAACTCACAACATTCGAAATGTGTTTGATTCATACGCCTACTCATTCTGATTCATAAATTTAGAAAAATACTTATAATACTTATAAGTGATTCGAGTGGCTGGAATCATTCATCAAAATTTACAGCCTTTGTTATTGTTGCATATACAAACAAAGAAGAAAGAAAGACAAAGACAACAAGCAAAGCATACACACAATCTTCTTGTGAGTATAGTAGTGTTCGTACGCGAATCATACTTATTTTGTGCTTCGTGTAAATGTTAAGTAGAGACGAGTCGAAGTCAATAACATCATTCGTATTGTTAAGTATGAATACGACGAGTACTTCCAATTTTGAGTATGATATTAAAATAAGTATGAATGCGAATAAGTATCAGAAATAATAAGTATGACTCGAATCTCCTCATCGTTTTGAATACTCGTTGCTGATCTCTGGTCCAAATACGGCAATTTTGCTTGTTAACGTAACCACCAAGATGTTTCTCGTTGGCCCATCTAGCGAAGCGAAGTGGAGATAAGATGCTGAATTTTGTGACAGAATAGAATGACATAAGTATTGCCAGATTCAAAATAACCGATGGTTCAAATTTAAACCGATATATGGTCCACCCTATTTAAACAATCATCTTCAGAACATGTAAATTAAAATACCAGACCACTTGTAGCAAAATCTTTTTAACATTCCTTCCTGTTTCATTTGTCTTTAGTTAAGTCGCTAAGAGTCTAAAAACTTTACGGATGTGATGATAATGGTTCCGGTTGCATTAAGTAGTTGAGAGAAAAAAAAACAAGATCTTTAAAGAAAATAACAGTAAATTATCGATATAGTCACACTAATATTTATAGACAGACAGTGTTATTGAATACCTTTAAATGTCTGTTCATATTAATTTGTATGTCTACCAACGTATGTATATTTATACAATGATATGTGTTGGCAATTATTTTTATCCCCATTTATTGACACAACTTTATCAATTTGCCATTGAACTTCGTTTATTGACTTTTCATAAGAGCACTTTGTGGGCGTAGGAAGAACCCCTTTAAACTTTACCAAGAGGATTTATTTATCATGATGGAAATGGAAATGCAAATAATATAAGAAGAGTTCTTATATTAAAACAGAAGCAAACAAAAAAAATAAAACTAAAATCAATAAATTATTATGAGGCAAGTCAATGCACATGCAATTGCTATACAAAAAAAAAAAAAAAATCCGATTAAAAAATCAATAATCTGCGGTGATTGTATCAAAAAAAAAAAAAAAATAGAAGAAATGCGAGCGAAATAACTGGATGGAATAAATACTGCACGTTTAGTCTTTTACCTTTAAGTCTTCCGCCATCTCAAGAGCATTACGGAAAAACTTTATGGATCAGATGTCGTCAATCTAAATGCTGTCCATTTGGATGGCATTTACACTAAAGCCTCTGGATATCCCAATTTTTGAACGGACCTTCACTCAGCTTTATGCTTAGCTAGTCACCCCCTAGATGGGTGGAATATTTTTAATTTTCGAGCCTGAATTGTTTTGGTTTGTATTTAAGAACTTTACGCATTACGCGACGCTAACTACATAAGTATATTCTAGAAGTTACCTTAGATGGAAATACTTGATTAATAAAACTTGAAACAGCTTCTTACACCACTTATGTTGCGTGTTTTAATTTTATGCATGAATGGCCGAACCTACAGCTTAAAGTCGACATTCCAAACGACATACTCCTTGAGGAAATTTTTCATGGCAATTTTATTTACTCTCAGAGTTTTTGTCTGCTGAGAGGAAGTTGTCGAAGAAATTGCCATGTTTCGTGCTGTTGGCGAGTTCTGAGCTGGGGTTTGAATCGCGACATTTGAAGTCGCCGTACGTACCTTCAAAATCAACTGCCAGCCCAAATCTTATCCATTTGCGAGGCATTTGCAATAAAGCTTTTGGATGTCCTAATTTTTGAACGGGCCTTAACTCTGTACTCAACTAGTCACCTCCTGGATGGGTTGAAGATTTTTAATTTTCGAACCTGAATTGTACGAGTTTGTAGTAACGCAACTCTACATTCATTCTAGAAGTTACCTTAGCTGGAAATACTTGATTAAACAAGCGTGAAACACAGCAAGACAAAAATAATAACGACACTGCCTGATATCTGTAGCTTTTGCCTTTATAAAGCTTAAATCCACTACCAGTATCACATATTTTCATTCATTGTATTTGGTTTGTTTATTCAAATACCACAGCAGCCATATTCCTACGATTTCACAAAAGTTTGCCATTTGTAATCAAAGTCTCAAAAGCAGGGAAGGACGAAAAAAAATTAAATTTTTAAACAAATTTTTTAAAAACTTAAATTTCCATTCAATTGCAAAGTATTTCAAAACTTGATTGAGAAAAAATTTCCAGCTCAGTTTGTTGATGCTTCTTTAAGGATTCCTTAGAAGCTGTTTTTCTCTCGCATTTTATGCCCTGCCAAGTTCTTTATATTTTTCTCAACGTTTTTTTTCCATTTTTTCAACTTTTTTATTCTATTTTGTCTAACTAAACAATTTTTTAATGAAAACTTGAAGGTATTTATTATTTACACACATACATGCATACATACATATATACCTACTACTACTAGTGTATGGCAAACAGGTAGGAATGAAAAAATATCCTGCCAAACTTACTTTCATGGAAGCTATTGCTGTGTAGCTGTAGCTGTTGCTGCTGCTGTTGTTATGTTTGTGCTAAGGTATGCCAGTTGTTGTTGTTGTTGTATGGTATTGTTGTATTGTTTTTCACAAAATGAAGTATTTTCTTGTTTGATTTTAATAAGGCATCTCTACACTCTCTCTCTTCATGCTCTCTCCCTCTCTCTCTCTCTTGTGTTTGTAATTCTTCTACTTCTACACACCAGTAACAGTACCAGTACCAGTGCAATTCATCAGCTTTATTTACAACTTCATCCTGCTGCCATTATGCCATGTTCTATTAGTTACGTATCCCTGTGTGTGTAATTTTTCTTTTTTTTTTACAACTGCTTTGACTGATGATGTTGTAGCTGTTGCTGTTGGTGGTTTTCACGTTTCATTGTTTCCACAAAAACAAAAACGAAAACAAAACAAAAAAAATTCTTTTCTTTTTTCCACAACTTCATCTACGACTTCCTTCCTTTTCATCTCTCTGCTGATCCTGCTACTCCCGCAGCTGCTGTTTCATGCTTTTGTTTTAATTCTTTATGTTTTTTCTTAATGTGCGTGTGTGTAAGTGTGAATATAAATGCGACTGGAAAAGATGAAAATCGAAGATGAAGGTGAAGATGAAGATGAAGCTGAAGCTTAAGAGAGAGAAAGAAAAAAATTAAAAAAAACTGAAGACTTTTATTTGAGAGTCCGTCCGTTTGAAACTCTTAAGAATTAATGAAAAAATCTTTTGTTTTTCATGCTTTATTACTTCTCTTATAAATAAGAACCATTTTTATAAAGATGATGAATTTCTTACAATAGAAAAACAACAACAACAACAACTGCAATTACTGACAACAACAAACAAAAATTGATTTTTCTCTGCCATGATTTTAAACGCAAGTGTTTATTAAACTTTAAGAGAGCGAAACATTATCAGCGTTTCGTTTTGTTTTTTTAATTGCCATCATAAGGGAATTAAAAACAAAACAATTTAATCAACTTATTGCCAAAATTACTGACTACAGGCGACATATTAGAAAAGGCACGCTGTGTAATGTCATCATTGCTCTACAAATTTCAAATTTAGAGACTTCATTTACTCTAAATAATCCACTCAGAAAGATCCAAGCCAGTCAGACAGGATAACATCAACAAGAAACAGAATAGGAAGATTAAGCAGCACCATCTCTTGAGAAATATATACATAGTTGGGTCATTACAACACTTCAGTTAGGATTACGACCTAGCTTCTAACATCACTTATGTTGTGTGTGCTAAATTTGTTCATAAGTGACGGGATCTACAGTTGAAAGTCACTTCAAACGACAGATTTTTGAGACACTTTTTCATGGCAATTTTCTCTTTACTCTCATAGTTTTTGCCAGAAATCTACTGAAAGGAAGTTGTCGAAGAAATATTTTTTTCGTATTTCATTTGGTTGGAGATGTCTGACCTGAGGTTTGTACCTTGCCATCACGTCTAAGAAGCCAACACACTGTCTACTAGGGTAAGGCAATTTCGTTCACTCTAAATAATCAACCCAACAAACTGCAAACATCAACAACAAACAGAATAGAAGTACTAAGCTGCACCATCTCTTGAGAAGTTGTGAAATTTAATGAGCACTGTTTCTCACCGCTATACCAAATACAGTGTGTTGCTTTTAGGAAACGGAAGACGGCAACTCTAACATCCTAGACCCTACCACAGTAGACCAATTAACTGCTGAAACTAAAATAACGAAAAATATAAAACCGAAAGCGAATAAGAAAATGGAAATGCCTTGTGAGAGGCCCAAGTTCCTTAACGGGACTAAACGCATCATATTGCTACAATTGACAATCATCCATTAACCTAGACTGTCGAGATACTTACTTACTTACTTACTTAATTGGCCATTAACAACCCGATTATCGGATTTCGGCCAGCTTTAACATATCCTTCCAGGCGCCTCTGTTTCTTGAGAGTCTTCGCCAATCGAGAACACGGCTTCCCCGACTTAGTTCTTTCAACGCAAACCAGGTCATCCTCTTCGTCGACCTCCTCAAGCTCCCCCGCTTCAGAAACCCGTCTCGTCGGAGCATACTCATCCATTCAAACGACATGGCCGAGACAATGCAGCCGCGCGTTGGGCAGCTCATACAGCTTATTGTTGGATTGAATGCGGAAATCATCTCCTAAGCGCTTTGGACTGAAGATCTTTCATAGAACTTTTCTCTCGAATACTCTCAAGGCAGCTGCATCAGTGCTTAATAATGTCCATGATTCTGCTCCATAAAGAAGCACGGGGAGGATGAGCGTCTTGTAGAAAATTAGTATCTGTCGAAATATCTTAACTTAAAAATCAAAAAGTAGGGTTTTTGCTTATATTCGGGTGTATACTACATCATGAAATGTTTTTTTCTTTGGGTATTTGAGATCTCGTCTAACTAGTATTTTAGCGTTTTCGTTGATATCTTATCAAAACCGTGATATTCGCACCAAAAATCTTTAGTAAAGTATTCTCTGGTTTATGGGTTTACCATTCTATTAATCAACCAAGTCACCTTTGAGCTCTACACACTTTGTCCAAAATTTATTGAATTTCTTCGTCCCTTCCCAAAAAAAATTAAGGTTCCTCGAGGTTAACAAAGCAACATTGCTTGTGAGACAATTTCATCCTTTCGTGCCAAATCTCTTTCCGTCAAACCAGTTCTCCAGATTTGGAAACAAGAAATAGCCGCTCATTGCTAAAGCTGCAGAATTTGGCAGATGGGTGTAGCCTAGTTCATGGGGTTGTTTTAAAATTTTCTTCCAAAATTACTTTCGATTTCTAATTTCCCTGCAAATCACGCTGTGGTCTGTTTGCACGTTGCTGACATTTAGTTGGGAATCAACTGACAAATGTGTGTTGAGCAATTAAAAGGAACGGGGTTCCAAAAGTCTGCTTCTGCCTTCGATTCATTAAGATCCTTCTCAGGAGATTAAATGAGATTAAATACATGTCTTCAGGGATGCATGATTTAGACACTTCTTAGCTTTTTTGAGTACTTTTCCTTAGGGATTCCTGCCGCACTTGTCATTCGCACGCATTAGCCAATTTCACAATGTAAGACTTTTGAAATTAATTTCATTTTATTTCCATATTTACAATCACTGCCTGATACTGTAAACAAATACAAATACAAGCACCCATAAAAAAAAAACTTTTAGAAATCAATGATTAAGTTTAAAAGTTTAAAAATAATCACACACATCCTTTGAATGCATTTTAAAATCGTTTTCACATTCGCACATGTGTTACAGAAAAACAACAACAATACAACAAACAAAACAAAAAAGAACCACATCACCAGGAAATCCATATGATTTCACACTGTCTAGACTAGTTTTCAAACATAATAAATTGTCTCATACACACACACACGCGAACACATACTCTCATCTACATATCATACATAAAAACGTAAATACAAACACACACACACACATATACGTGAATTTAAATAATCTGCGTCTGTATTAATAGTACAGTTATAAACAACAGTAGCGTAGACAAAAGAAAATGGTAGCACAAACAGATTGTAATTGTTGTTCACTTTGTACGGGTTTTCCAAGAATATTGATTGGAAATTAAAGGGAGTGGCACATTGAGTGAAATTGTTATAAGCAATGTTAAGCAAATCAAATTAGTTGTCATTCGTTCAGTTTGTTTTATCAAATCATCATGAATGAATTCAACAACAAGAGCAAGTAATAAAAATTCTTACATCAAAATGCGAGTTCTGTCTGAACCTTTTGGCCATTAACAAAGCGGTTATCGCATTTCTGCCTGCTTCAGCACATCCTTCCAGAAGCCTTCGCCAGTTGCTTACACCAACCGGTGACAGCGCTTTCTCTACGTGGTCGTTTCAACTCAAACAAGGTCGTCCTTTTCGCCGACTTCCGCAAATCCCCGCATCAAATACCCGTTCGCCGGAGCATCCTTATCCATTCGAACGACATTGCCGAGCCACAATGTCCAAGTCGTTGAGTGGTTCGGTCCTATGCAGAAATCATCGCCAACATCCAATGGACCGAAAATCTTTCATTAAAAAATCATGTTCACGAATGAGTGATTTCCTCAGACATGAGCTCTCAGAACGTCCAATGCATTCCATAAAAGTCATTGTTTAATACAGATTTTAGGCTGATGGCGCCATCGGTCTCTTTTTGTTTGAGGACAACCCTGGCCAGGCCATCACTGTCAATGGGTAGTCCTATAAATCGATGATAATAATTTCTTTTGGCCTGAATTGAATGCTTTGTATCAGATAATTAGTTGTATCCTTCCGCTGAACGAATATGGTTGTGTATACGCGATCGACTTATAGAAGATGCCGATTTTGGCAAAAAAAAATCATCTTTTCAGATGAAACTCATTTTGATCTCGGCGGGTATGTAAACAAGCAAAATTGTCGCATTTGGGGCACAGAAAACCCGCACGCATACATTGAAAAGCCGACGCACCCAAAACGAGTCACTGTTTGGTGCGAATTTTGGTCCAGAGGCATAATTGGGCCATTTTTCTTCGAAAATGAGCAAGGAGTGGCCGTTACAGTCAATGGCGATCGTTATCGGGCCATGTTGAACGAATTTTTGTTCACAAAAATTGAACAAGAGAATAATGGCAACATTTGGTTTCAACAGGACGGCGCTAGGTGCCACACAGCCGAAGCTACACTCGATGTTTTGCGCCCTGTTTTTGACGATCGCATTATCAGCCGCAGAGCTGATGTCGTTTGGCCACCTCGGAGCTGCGATTTGACACCGTTGGACTATTATTTGTGGGGTGCCGTCAAAGATAAGTGTTACGCCGACAAGCCGAGACACTTGACGCTTTAAAGGGCAATATTCGTGAAGCCATTGGTGAAATACAGCTGCACACAATCGATAATGTGCTTAAAAATTGGACCGATCGTGTAGGCTACTGCATGGCCAGCCGAGGCAGCCATTTGAATGAAATTTTTTTCCATTATTAACCGGAAGGATTGTACTTTCAAATGAAAAAAGAAATTTGAGAAAATATTCAGTAGTTTTTTTTTAAGCATTTTCAAAAAAAAAAAAGTTATTTGGCGGACCCTATATTTTCCTTATTATAAGAAGGTTTGGTTAATCAATACGCATCAGATATCTGATGATGAGGCTGCCATTTACGACATAGTGTTGTGTGTTAAATTCAACATTCGCAGCCGCCCTATCTTATAGAACGAATGCTGCCTGCATTCGCCTCTCACCCCGTTAAGGATTGTGAGTAGACTTTAAGTGTAAAAGATTAGTTTATCCTGGCTCACTGACTACCAAAAAATCTCTCACGTTTCGTAAAGAATTTTGTTTATTGGAAGCTTCACTTAAACCATTCTTAACTTACACCTTCTGTTAGGCGAATTTAAACGCCGCCTTTGAAGTCATTCACGAATTTTAAGTGGCTATAATTTATTTTCTTTTTTTTTAATTTTGGCAACAATGTGGTCGATTCGTGTTGAATGAAGTTTTATTTTTAATTTTTTGTTTTTTCTTTTTAACGATTATAGTTTTTAATAAAATGGCGTTTTAACTTTAAATCCATTTCCGTTTAAATAAAAAAATAATAAAATAAACGGAAATACACACTCACATACACATATACAAGCATTCATAGATTATTTCGTCGAATCGTAGACAGCTCCAAAGTCAAAGCTGACAGCTCATTGCAAAAATTGTCAGATGTCGACACAATATTTTGCATTTAAAAATACACATAAAAATTTAAAAAAACTTTCTTTAATATTCTGCTGCGCTAATGCCATATGAAATCGCCTTGGTCGAGGAAGGCAGTGAGTGGGGGCTTATTCGACGTGAGGCCACGCTTCAAACCCCAGGTCAGACATCTCCAACAAAACGAAATGTGAAAAAATATTTCATCGGCGACTTACTCTCAGCAGATTTCAGGTATTTTGCCAAAAAACTGCTGAGTGGACTCTCTCTATATGTTTGGAAGGACAAAACTAAGATTATTTAACTCGAATCAGTACTATTTTATGATAGCGATGGTTTGAGTTATTTAGAAGCATATGCTTGCGGAAAATTCTTCATAACGATCTGTGAACATAGACGCAATAGTAACCAATCCATATTGAAATAAGAAAGTGTAAATCGGGATGGATAAGCTACGGGTCATACGCTGAATCAATCAGGAGATGATATTGCCAGCCGCATTAGTCATCCACTAGAACACTCTGGGCCGCCGACGCAGTAAGACGTTAAACAAAGCGGAAATGAGATTAAATATCGTGCAGACAATTTGAATTTTTATTTATTCCCTTACTTAATTGATCATTTTAACCCGCTATAGCCAGGACTACAACCTAGCATCTCACATCACCCATTTTGTGTACGTTAATTTTATCCATGAGTGGCGGAAGCTAATGTTCAATAATTACTCTGAACAACAAGTTTGAAAAACCTTTCATGAGATGTGTGGCAAGTTTCACCAAACCAAACATCAAACATATTTTATTCATTATCCGCGTGGACCTGGACCAATGGCCTTAAATTGTTTAACCAAAATTCGCCTTAAAGATTGCTTCTGAAAACCGTTTATCCCAGTTTATTACCAATGAAAACAGAAACACTTGAGAACTGAGTGGCACTTAGCCTAAATGAGATCATATTATAAATGTTTTATAAGGTCTTTAATTTCATGCAAAAATAATGAATTTCTAATTACTACACCTCGGTACTGTTATGTATGGTATATAGAATTTATACCACACTCTCAGTCATTCCCCTTTAATCATTTATTCTCTCATACATTATTTAATACATGATGGTCATAGCCATTCATCGTATTATTATGTTTAAAAAATGTGCTAAAATTATTGAATAAAATTATATTGAAAGACAAAAACAAAAAATAGAAAAAATAGAAAAATTTATAATAATTTATAAACCTCTCACATACACAACCAAAAAGAAATATTTTCGCAAATTTTTTTTGGCTCTTTTTTCGGATTCTCGGTCTTCTCAATTTCATTTTCATTATAATTTACCCACAATTGTTTAACGAATGAATTAACAGAACGGAATAAGCGGCGATAGTCTATGTGAAAAAGCAACTGGCGAAATAAGTTGTGGAAACGGATATATGTTGCATAGAAAGAAGCGAAGTCGTCGTAGTCTAGTAGGTACTGTGTTGGCTAATTAGACGTGAGGCCATGGTTCAGGTCAGACATCTCCAACAAAACAAAATATGAAAAAATATTTCTTAGGCGGCTTCTTTTCAGCAGATGTCAGGCAAAAACTCTGAGAGTAAAATAAAATTGTCATGAAAAGATTCTCAAAAAATCTGTCGTTCGGAGTCGACTTTAAACTGTAGCTGCCGCCACTCATGTATAAAATTAACACACACAACATAAGTGGTGTGAGAAACTAGGCCAATAATCCTGACTGAAGGGTTGTAATGACCAATTATGTATGTATGTATGTGTATTCTTCTGTTTACTCTATTAACACTTTGCGGTTCAATGGATTATAAAATTTTAACAAAATATTCACCATTTGATAAGCATTATAAACACTTAATTTTTGTTCTCCATTTTTTTGATAAATCATGCCTCAACATCACGTAGCACAAATTGTATTTGAATTATAAATAAAAAAATAAATAAATAAATGCCAAAGAAAGAAGAGACATAATTTGCATATTAGCGGCACAAAACAATATTCAGTAATTACATGCCGATAAAACAAAATAACAAAACTCATTATAAAGGGTGTCATTTTTAAAGGTTTACAAATTTCAAGTTTAAAACAAAATAAAACAAATAACGAAAAAGAACTGCCATAAGTGAAATGAATAGATGCAATGGAGCTACTTTTATGAATTCAAATTAAAAATTGGCCTGAAAATATTTTTTGGATTAGATTAAGCACATTTGAAGTCGCCGTAGTCTAGTAGGTAGTGTGTTGGCTTATTAGACGAAAGGTCAGACATCAAAACGAAAATATGAAAAATATATCTTCGGCGACTTCCTCTCAGCAGATTTCTGGCAAAAACTCTGAGAGTAAAAATTGCCACGAAAAGCTTCTCAAAAATCTGTCGTTCGGAGTCGACTTTAAACTGTAGGTCCCGCTACTCATGTATAAAATTAACGCACACAACACGAGTGGTGTGAGAAGCTAGGACGTTGTACAATGGGTCAATTCGACCTCCGGATACTGTACTTGTCACAATTGACAAGTACACGTCCTCTAACCTAACCTAACCTAACCTTAAGCACATTTTATCTTCTCAAGCAAGCGTTAGACCATTAAAAATGTATACTAAATAAGCTGTTATGTAGAGCTAAAAGCATTATAAATCGCACAAAAATTAACGCATTTAACTATCTAACACCACCTCCGCAACTGTCCAGCCTTTAGTAGGTTGAGAACCCTGGGCAGGGGTTTCTTCGAAGGTTTAGACCAGCGTTTACCATTTCATAGCACAATTGTGCGGAAAGAACTCACACGCATTCTTGTGCTTTATGATTTAGTTGTCGATCAGACTGCGACAAGAACACATGTGCGGCGGATGCATTAGCATTTTATTTCGGAATGACACTCAAAAAATATTTTATGTTAAAAGATGCTAATATTCAATGCCTTATATGTATGTTATAAAACATTTAAAGAATGTAGGGAATATGTTCTTAAAAGACATTTTGTATGTTAATATATAAAAAATGGATTTTTTATTTATCTAAAATTATTAAGCCGAACATAGATAGTTTTATGTATGTTGATGAAATGAAAATCAAAATAGCGTATATTACTAACACTTTTCTATGGCTGTAAATAAATAAATTCTCTCACTTATTTTCTCTCTCTTACTCACTAATACATAACCAAAAATTTTTTGGTAACCCCTGGTTTAGACTCTCTGTCGAGAGCCGACATTAGGGCACTGGTTGAGAAGTGCTAGGGCATCAAGTCGCGCTCTCTTTTATCCTCAGTTTTTATATCCTCCCTTTCGTATCTCTTCTACTTTTCCAATTTACCTATCTCCTTCACTACTCTTTCTCTCTTTCTCTCTTTCTCTCTCTCTTCTGGAACGAATTTATAGGTCATTTTGACCTCTGGGTATTGTACTTGTCCCAATGACAAGTATACGTCGTCAAAACTAACCTAACCTACAAATTTTAAATCTTTGCTTCTTTATGGTCACGAGACGTGAAATATGTTCAAACGCGCAATTCAGAAACTTCAATCATTTATTAACGTTTGGCTCAGATATGTGGAATCGAACCTGTCAAATCCAAATATGTCTTACTTACTTTCTTAACTGGTAATTATAACCTTTTATTCAGGATTACAACCTAGCTTCTCACATCATCCACGTTGTGTGTATTAATTTTATACATGAGTGGCGGAATCAACTGTTTAATGCTGATTCCTACCGATAGATTTGAGAAACTTTTCATGACCATATTATTTTACTCTCAGAGTTTTTGCCAGAAGTCTGCTGAGAGGAAGTCGGCAACAAAAAATTTTTTTTTTGCATTTCGTTTTATTGGATTTGTCTAGGCTGGGGTGTGAATTACAGACTCACATCTAGCCCTCTAAGCCGCAATATTACCTACTAGACTACAGCGACCTAAACCTGCCATTCCAGTGTTTTCTATGCTTTGATTTTGTTTCATTAACCAAGTTATACCAGCCAAGCAGATGCTTATTCGACAGTAGTAATTTCTGGGATGACAACGTTGTCGTCTGTCCTAGGATTACGACCTAGTTTCTTAGAGCACCCATGTTGGGTGTGTTAATTTTATTCGTGAGTTGCGGGACCTATAGTTTAAAATCGACTCCAAACGACAGATTTTTGGGAAACATTTCATGGCAATTTTTAATTACTCTCTGAATTTTTGCCAGAAATCTGCTGAGACAAAATCATCGAAGAAATATTTTTTCATATTTCGTTTTGTACGAGGGTTTTGAACTAGAGTTTGAAACCTGGCTTCACGTCTAATAAGCCAACACACTAATTTGCCTACAAACGTACTCCATAAAAATGTATTGAGTACTTATTGTGGCGTTGAGGGATTTTTGTTGATGGTGTATATTAACGCCGTCTTGCTGGAAAAATTATTAAGAAAGAGATTGATTGAGATCCTCTTAGATTTCAAAACCATAATCTAAAATTTTTCATTTTCTTATGGATTTGAGCTTGGATTGCTCGTATTTCTTGTCCAACATTTTAAGCACTACACTTCGCCATCTATCACCTCCGCTATCTTAAAAATGTCAGTTGAAGTCTGCCATTATTATAATAAGTTTAATCAGACTCCTTACTAAAAGTACTTTGTACGGTATGATATACAAAAGCCCAGTTTGTTTTACTGACTTTATGCCCTGCAACAATATAACCAACTGTAGGGTAATGACCAGAATGAATTTATTTATTTACACACCCAAAAAAAATTAAACAAAACTGTGGATAAATTTATGGATTATTAAGAAAATAATTAAAATTTTCCAGTTATGGTAACGAAAGACAATAATACGAATATAACGAGTATGCCAAACATCTAAGAAGAATTGGAGAAAATGGAATGAATAGAAGAAGAATACGTCAAATAAAAGAGAGAAATATGCTAAGTAGGAACAAGAAATCAATTGATAAACAAAATCCGGAATGAGTGCCGGTATAAAATAAACTGCCACTTGGAATACGCAACTCAATTTAATTGTACAATCGAACCCATTGACAACACTTAGCCTGTGTAGAATACTTTTAGCAATACACATCAAAATGTTGAAGTTTGTAAGTATTTTTGTTTAAAATTTAAGAATAAAAATTTTATAAATGAATGGAATTTAATTTCTTAACATTTTTTTTTTTTTTTTTTCATTTCAGCTGACAATTTGTTTTTTGGCTTTTTTCACTTGTGTTGCCGCTAAGCCTCATCTATTGACAACTGGTGTCAGCTATGCTACTCCTGCTGTTGTTGCGCCTGTAGTCACACAACCTGTATTAACGCATCCCGTGATAACACATCCCTTTGTAACCCATCCCGTGGTAGCTGCCACCGCTGTGCATACACCTTTCGTAGCTGCGGCCGGTTACTATCCCGCCTATACTGCCCCATATGCCACATATCCCCACTTGGGAGGAGCCGCTTATTTCGTAAGACGTTAGTACAACACAAATCTTAGATACTTAAGCAAAAAACCGATTACTAATTCCATTCCTTTTGTTAATAATTTAATTAATCCTTGACTAAGCTTTTGAAACAATAACAAAAAACTTAATAAAGGAAATACAAAAATTATTCTCAGTCGTCCAATTTTTATTACAGCCTATATTATGTGATAACTAAAGCTTGGTAATAAGCATTTTAAAGCTTTATTTCT
The DNA here is from genome assembly GCA_927399465.1 of Sarcophaga caerulescens. Lineage (NCBI taxonomy): Eukaryota > Metazoa > Arthropoda > Insecta > Diptera > Sarcophagidae > Sarcophaga > Sarcophaga caerulescens. Next base: position 19,277,275 of record OV656867.1, read on the forward strand.
TTAGTTTTTTCGGCACTACTTTGGCATGTGAATTTAGATATTACATTCATTGATAATAATTCTTTACCGTGGGAAAGATTTAGTCAATGAGTTTATTTTTCTCTTCAACTCATTAGCAATTCAAGGCAGGATTTTAATTTTCTGCCCCCAAAAATATTTATAGAACTGACGTTAATAGGTAGTTATTTATGGTATAATAAATAATTATTTATTCAATGCCATAAAATTATTGATGAAATACCATAATTTGTTATGTTTTATTAATTCTTTTTTCTTTCTTTTTTTTTTTTTTTTTTTGTTTCTTTCTTGCAGAGCCACCCTGCCAAAAGTCTCAACCCGAAATTAAAGAGCTGAATACTAAACAGCAATGATTTACGTTTCTTGAGGAACAATGAAAGAAATACAAATTGAAAGATAATAATAAAGCATTGCATACCTTAAGGCTTAATGTTGTTTTCCAAATTGTTGTATATTAACGGGGGATCTGTTTAATTACCTAAAAATAGATTTTAAAAAAATATTTAATTTAAATTAATATTGTTTAATAGAAACATTATTTGTATTTAATTTATTAAGGTGAGTGTAAATAGTTAAATTAAGCAGTAACAATACCCATAACATTTGCACACGGCCGTTATGACCATGGCGGCAGAGATTGAAATACAGTTTACGTTGTTATGATGATAATATTTCGTTTCTAAGCAAAAAAAAAAAGTCGCCTTAGTCTAGAAGGTAGTGTGTTGGCTTATTAGATATGAGGCCACGGTTCAAACCCCAGATCAGACATATCCAACAAAAGGATATATGAGAAAATATTTCTTCGGTGACTGCTTTTCAGCAGATTTCTGGCAACAACTCTGAGAGTTAATAAAATTGCCATGAAAAGTTTCTCAAAAACTCTGTTTTACGGAGTCAACTTTAAACTGTAGGTCCCGCCAGTCATGTATAAAATTAAAACACATAACATAAATGATGAGAGAAGCTAGGTCGTAATCCTCACTGAAGTGTTATAACGACCAATTATGGCCCACATGTTGGCTTTGGTGTATGTCAATTGGCATGAGGCTCTTGGTTGGTCTCCTCTGCTTCAACCTGCCTACCTACCTACTGTCTACAGAAATATTAAAACTTTTTAAAGGTTATAAAAGAATTTGGTATTCGTTTAAAATATATGTGGAAGCCACTTAAATAAATAACTACTCGGATTTATTATTTTTATTCGTAAAAAAAGAATGAAAAAAGAAAACAAAAAACACAAATTCCCATGCAATTTAATCATATGAAGATAAAACGTTGCGAATCAAAAATTATTCTTCAACAAATTAATAAGAAATGAAATTCAAATTGAAAAAACTCGAAACATCGATCAAAAAAGATCCCCTATAGTAGATCTCAGAAGAACACAAAAAATTTGCTAAATTTTGTTTTCACAATCGTTGACTTCGAAATACTGTTTATAGTTGGAAGTCGATATTCCATTTATACCTTTTCTGTTCTGGACACATCAATTTCTGACATATTTAGGTTTTTAAACCCTCTTAACCGTTTCTTTATAGCCGTTTATCAAGCACCAGCTTTGAACCTTAGCAAAATTATTTTCTCGAACCATACTTCACTTGAGTTGATCTTGACAGATCGGCTAACAAACTGGTTCAACTTCATATTACTTGCCACGATTCTCATACCATAACTTGCGATTTCAATCGATTGTTAGTAGTCGCCGCAGTCTAATAGTGTTGGCTAATTAGGCGTGAGGCCACGGTTCAAATTCCAGGTCAGACATCTCCAACAAAACAAAATTTGAAACAAATTTTCTTCGGCGACTTCCTTTCAGCAGATTTCTGGCAAAAACTCTGAGAGTAAATAAAAAAAATGTTGCTATGAAAAGTTTCTCAAAAAATCTGTTGTTTGGAATCGACTTTAAACTGTAGGTTCCCTCTATTCTAATATAAAAATATCACACACAACATAAGTGATGTGAGAAACAAGGACGTCATCCTGCCTGAAGGGTGTATGTATGTCTATAGGGCATCATTGTTCATGGTATTGCTAGCGCTGTGACTGAAACCAGTTTTATTCGTATGCCCCAACAAATATTCAAAATTCATTTTCAATAATCATAGAAATTCATTCTTTCATACATAATTGATGAACATTATGATGTCGATGTCTATGTCTATGTCGAAATACCGATAACGACATGCCCGTATCAATAAAGACATCAAGAATAACAGCATCACTGTGTGATGTGAACGATGTGATGTAATGAAATCGCATGTCTTGAGTTTGATATTCCTTGCCGCACAGTACTTATACTTGTGTGCGCACATACACATACACATAAAATATGCAATTTTTGAAAACCAATTCAAAAGGAAGTACCCTACATTATGATATTAAAGTAATCATCAATTAAAACAATCGAAATTACGTGTCGTCTTTAAGTAAAATCTTGCAACCGATTGAAAAAGAAACTTGAGTTTTTGTTTAACGTTAGGCATTGTAATGTTGTGTCGGTTGGACGGCTTAAATTTAATTAAACTGTAGTCATACAATGGGCGTGGCATGTTTTTTAAAGAAAACAAGGAAAAAAGAAATTACACTCATTTTCTCACAAACTTTAATTAGTAGAAACTCAATATTTTCCAAACTAAGATACAATGCAGTCTCCAATGTGCCAAGTCCACCATATACTTATTCACTCGGAGCACTACAATATCTGAAATACATCCTCAAAAGCCATGCATGTCTCATATGTTTTCTAATTCTCTCTATAAACCAGAAGTTAAATTTCAGAGCAAACTCACAGCTGTTTAAGGTCTCCATATCCCTTCTAAAGAAGAGCAAGCACTTCAAACATTGGGCGGCCAATGGATGTATTCATGCCAGAAACGCTTAAAGATATCCACAAAATGGTATTGCACGATCGTCCGCTGAATGTTTATTAGCCAGCTGCAGTGGCAGACGTTTCAAAATCTTCTACACGTTACACATTGTTGCCACGTTTGCGTCAAAAAGTTTGTTCAACATAGTGTTTGACAATGTGTCACGACTTAAAGCTGAGATTTCAAAAGAAGCAGATATTTGTCGGTTGATCTCCAGACTGACATCATTTTTGGTAGTAAGGGCATAGCCAAGATAAACAAATTTATCGACTATATCGAACGTATAGTCATCGGCCCTAATCAGGGATCCAATACGCGGCTAGTGCCTACTTGTCGACAACGTATACTTTATTTTCCCCACATTTACTCTCAGACCATCTTAATAGACTACAGTTCAGTAGCACTAAAGGCAGTAGTAACATCTCGTTTGTTACGTCCTATGATGTCAAAATCATCAGATTACACAAGCAACTGGACCACACCCCCGCCTTCTGCAGAACACTCTCCATGACGACGTTGAAGAGGTCACATGATAAGGGATCGCCTTGTCTGAAACCTCGCTCAGTATCAAAAGGTTCGGAGAGGTCCATTCTTACCTTGACGGAGCTTGAGGAGTTGCTCAATGTCATCCTGCGTTAACTTATTAGCTTCGGAGGTATACCGAGCTCAGATATTGAACCAAAAACACGATTCCCTATGGGGCTATCGAAGACTGACTTATAGTCGACAAAAAGATGGTCGACTTGTTTTTCATGAGTCTTCTCCAGGATTTGACGTAGTCTGAAGATCTGGTCAATAGTGGACTTGCTAGGTCTGAATCCTAACCAATAGGTCCAATCAGTGTTTTGACGAATGGCTTCAGTCGTTCACGCAATACTAGCAAGAACCTTATATGCTATAGGGAGAAGGCTTACACCCCTATAGTTGGCGCATATCTTGGTTTCTCCATTTTTTAGGACAGGACAGAGCACATTGAGGTTCCAATCATTGGGCATACTCCAGCCATATTTTGTAAAGAAATGTATAATTTTCTAAAAAACCAACACGTAACGTATGATTTTTAGTCAAAGTTGCCTAAAGACAGAAAGTTTTTATTTTGATTATGACGAGTATACTCGTCAAGCAGGAAAAAATGTTTTTTGAAACAAAATTAAACTAAACTGTGAAAGGTTTAAAAATATTTCGTAACAATTCTTAAGAGACAAACACATTGTTTGAAAGAACTGCAAAGTGAGTTTCCATTCCATCCTGAACGCTACTACAACAGTATTACCACCTAAGAGTCCTATAAGAGATGCATACCCAAAGATGTACAAAATGTTTTGCATTGTCAGAAAGGGTATTTGAAATTCGTTCATTATTACTGTTATTTTTTTGGTTTTTTCTTTTTAAAGAAGAAAAATAAAGTAGAAGAGTAAATAAATTCTTATTCTCTGACTCTCTGTATCTGTATATTGATATTCGTATAAACGAGTACGTTCATCACCCAATCCAATCATTTCATATTTTTCTCCAACTGTTCGTACTTAAACATACAATTTCTGAAAATCGTTTTTTTTTTCATTATTCTGTGGTTTCTCTGTATTTATTTTAAATCTGCGATAAACGTAAAAAGTGGAAGAAGTGATTCGTAAATTGATTTCATTTTTATTCAATAAATATTTTCCAATAGATTTGTTGTTTCTGTAAAAAAGAAAACAAAAACAAAACGATTGAGAATGTATTGGATTTATAAAATATTTTAAAAAATATTAAATATTGAATGTGTGTATTGGCAGTACCATCAATCAATTCAATTGAAATCATATTTAAAGTTACTGCAAGTGATTAACAATTATTTTTAATATTACAACGGCCGATGCAAAAAAATATATGCAGGGCTTCTCCTAAAGAAGAACACAAAATATAGAAATAAGATGCGTTAGGCCAGCTAATCTGTACAGTAAGACCAGTTTAATTCGTGCCTTTTTCACTTCACTCCTCAAAGGAGTTATGAGCGGACACACTTAGACCACACATACAGTGGCCACAGTTTCACATTTTTCCCTAGTCTAGCAACCACTTGCAGCTTCCAATGAAGCTACTCAGACTGCCAATATCAATGCATGACAGTTCATTCAGATACTCCATATAGTAGGCACCCAGGTGCCACTATTTCCTTCGACCAAGTGCCGGGCAAGTACACAGTAGGTGAAGAACAGTCTCACCCTCCTCCTCATCTCCACAGCTTCTGCAGAAATCATTTGCAAGATATCCAACACCAATATGCATCGCATGAGTTCCTATAATGCAATGCCCCGTAATAACCCCGACAACAGTACTGAGCCTACCCCTCTGGAGTTTAAGCAGAGCAGAGCCTGCCTTCTCTCCAGCCTTGGCCAGATTTCCTGAGCCGTTCTGAGCGTGTCCAAAGCTGCCCATCTACTGTTGACAAGGTCCACGATTGCATTGTCAATTATAAGCTTGCAGTTATGCAAAGGAATCCCCAATGTCGAGGATTCATGGTCGTGCCAGTTCATCAGCCATGCAGTTACCCGGAATGTGATCCATTGGAGAAAATAAATATAAGAGTTGTTCACCTCTCTAAATAAACTACAATTCGGTAGAAGGCGATAAAATTGTCATCGAATTACAATCTTCGTAATTCACCATAGAAGACTGTATTAGTAATTCGCACCTCGTGAAAAAAATGAAACTCAATAAGGTACTCATTACTCCACCCAATACAACAACTTTGTTAATATATTTACAGCAGAGACGTTTATTCTGGGCTGCAACGTACTACCTATACAAACTCTTTCAAGAGTAGGATCCTTCTATGGCATACGGATGGTTCAATGGCAGAAAGGGAGTCAGGAGCAAGAGTCTTCTGCTCCAGCGAGAAATATTCGAAACCATTAGGTTGATGGGTGGATATTTTCCAAGTGGAAGCCAACGTTATTGAAAAATGTTCACAATTCAACATGAACTTGAATAACAAAGGCTTTACATAGTAAATCTATTTGACAGTCAGGCCATTATACGCGCCCTTGGCTTAGACGAGGTAGACTAGAGAATATCATGGGATTGTTTGGTCAACCTGAAACAGCTAGGCAGTGATAATTGGACCACCTTCTGTTGTTTGCCAGGACATATAGAAATTTATAGAAAAAAGCCAGTTAGAGGAGTTTGCGATAAGGGGAACTTTCTGTGTATTGGGTAAAAAAGTTTAGAAAGCATTCTCGGCAAAAGTTTATACAGAGGGAGGTGAAGACTCTCTTCAAGACAACTAGGTTTTGCGGCAATCCAAACTTTTATTAGACAATTACAATGAGAAGAGATTAGAATTATGCATCAGCCTGTTTAGGAGTAACCTAGGGATAAAAAGAAAACTTATTAAGGACAAGTATCGTCTGGAGCCCAATATCTTTGCTCTGTGATGAAGAACCAGGGCTGAGTTATTTCAGTTCTGGAAGACTATATGAGTACTTGATATGGAGTTATTCATACTGCCACCGAAAAACATTTTGAAGTTTTTAAGAGCAAAATAATTGGAGAAATATATTGCGGGCAGTACAATAGATTATATGATCACAGTACCTTAGCAGTTCTACTCGGACAATAATTATAATAAAATTCAACAGACGATAGTTGGCAACCCTATCATTTTAGAATCTGCTGTAGTAGATCAAAAACCTTTATTATTACAAGTGAAACAAATCGAAAGAAAACATAAGATAATCAAGGAAAGAAAAATATTAAAACACAAATGACCATCAGAAATTCCGAACGCCAAGCATTTAGTACATGTGATGTGTAGAAAAACCTTTACATTCCAGTCGTTTTAGTATTACGTGAGCATATTGATTGATTTGATAGTTCTATGAAGTCATTTTTCATTGAAAAAGCACCTGCAGGTGGTGTTCAATATTGCCAATATCGGTCAGAATAGGCTGACTGTGAGACATGGCACAAGTCGACTCCGAACGACAGATTATTTTGAGAAACTTTTCGTGGCAAAATTTTATTTACTCCCAGAGTTCTTGCCAGAAGTCTACTGAGGGGAAAATATTTCTTCGTTTATCGTTTTGTTGGAGATGTTTGACCTGGGGTTTGAACCATGGCCTCACGTCTAATAAGCCAACACATAACCTACTCCACTACGGCGACTTTAAATACCAATTAAAATTACCGAAAAAACCACACACACTCTTTTATATAATATCCCTCCTCGTCTTAAGCGTTTATAATCCAATTCATTTCACTTTTACCACAACGCCTGCAGTTTTCTCAAAATAATCGCATGAAATTAACGTTTCACAAGCACTTTATTTCTTTTTTTTAACAACAATAACACAATTTCGATCACAGTTTACTTGAAGAGCACGGGAGCTGGAGCGGCAACATAGGGAGAGGCAACGTAGGGGGAAGCAACATAAGAAGCAGGATAGGCAGCAGCATAAGCAGCAGGGAAGGCAGCAGTATGGGCAACACTGTGAGCATTATAGCTGGAAGCATAAGGAGCCACATATGCAGCACTGCCAACAACAGCTGCAGCTGGGGCTGTGTAAGCCAAAGGAGCAGCTACGGGTGCAGTATAAGCAAAGGGGGCAACAATAGCGGGTTTGGCAGCAGCCACAGCCAACAAGGCGAAGAAGCAAACGGCAATCTGAAAATTTAAAAAAGTCAGTAAAACAAGAAGTCCTTTTCATAAATATTCAGTGCGTGGAAGGTTTTGAAATACTTACGAATTTGAACATGTTGATTTAGTTTGTTTGTTTTAGTTTAACGTTTAATTGTTAACTGCTTAATTTTAGTTCAAGTTAAACGTATTTATACTGCCACTAAACGAATCTATTGGCCTTAGCAGTAAGCTGGTAGACAACGAAATTGTATACATTTGTGTGGCAATTTTTGGCTTGAATTCAGAGCCAAAAACCAAAAAAATTGACCAACCAAACTGACCATCACAAATTACGGATCATGGTTATTTAATTCTAGACACGTACACTACGTACTCATAACGCACACACACACACACAGACACATAAAAATTAATCATGGATAACGTTAAACCATACACATTCAGTTTTATGGTAGCGTTCAAGTGCCTTTAATACCAAAATATGCTGGGCATACGTACATACATATGTATTTATGCTAAAAATCTACAAAATAGTCAACCTCTCCCCCCCCCCACACACACAGAGTATAGCATACTCACATAAAATGTTTAATAATTTCTTTATTGCCTTATAATCATTAATTTGTGCCTTAATAAGGCCAACAACAACACTCATTAAGATAAACTTCAGTATAAAAGCCTCTGCCTCGAACTCAAACGATATCAAATTCAATTTGTCAAACCCCGCAATCAAACCTTAAGCAAAATGTTCAAATTCGTAAGTATTCAAACTGTCTGTGTGGCAATTAGTTTGCCTTTAAGGAGGATTTTCCAAAAAATAATCACACAATTTTTCTTCTTTAGATCGCTGTCTGCTTCTTCGCCTTGTTGGCTGTTGCTGCTGCTAAACCCGGTCTTGTAGCTCCTTTGGCCTACTCAGCTCCTTTGACTTACGCTGCTGCTCCTGCCGCCGCTGTTGTTGGCCATGCTTCATATGTTGCTCCTTATGCCTCCAGCTATAATGCCCATCACATTGCTCACTCTGCTGCCTTCCCCGCCGCCTATGCTACTGCACCTGTTGCTGCTTATGCTGCTGCCCCAGCTGCTTATGCTGCTCCTCTTGCCACTCCTTTTGCCGCTCCTCTCTTCTTGAAGAAGTAAATTGTTGTCGTTGTTAAACATTTAAGACTGAAATAAAAATTTGAATTTACTTTTAAACGAAATCTGTTCTGCCTTGTTTTGCTTTTACGTGGTCTTTAGGGTTGTAGTGTCTTCTTAAAATGCAAACTAAACAGGAATGATGGGCATTGATTACATACATAACATACACACATAATTGGTCATTACAACCCTTCAGTCAGGATTACAACCTAGCTTCTCACACCACTTATGTTGTAAAGTCGATTCCGAATGACAGATTTTTAGAGAAACTTTTCATGGCAATTTTATTTAATGTCTCAGAGCTTTTGCAAGAAATCTTCTGAGAGGAAGTCGCCGGTGAAATATTTTCTCTTATTTCGCTTTGTTGGAGATGTCTGACCTGAGGTTTGCACAGAGGCCTAATGTCTAATAAGCCAACACACTACCTACTAGACTACGGCGACTTGTAATTGATTGTTTCGTAAAATTACTCTTTTCAGGAATATAATTTCCATCGTTAGTCTCTATATCCCTATACTAAACAGTTCTGAAACAGCGCATTTCCAATTGTATTTTTAGTTTCCTGATAACATTTTGTGATATCTGGTAGTGTGCTTTGGTGACAAAAACCCGTACCCGAGCAGTAACACGAGAGTTGTAAATATTTAAATTTTCCCCAAGACTTCTTATTGAAATGGAAATTATTTTGACAAAATAATACACTTGTGCTTCAATAAATTCAGTCAGTTTATGGTTATTTGAATTCTAGCAGTTATCGAACCTTAGATCATAAGCTTAACCCATAGGCTTAACTGCTATGAACTTTATTATCAATTTATAATCCTAAATATTCTTCTTATTCCACTCTCACTTACTTAATTGATCATTACAACCATTTAGTCAATATTACAACCTAGCTTTTCACACCGCTCATGTTGTGTTCGTTAGTTTTATCCATGAACTTTGAACTTCGAACCACTGATTTGAGAATGTGTTCATTGCAATTTTATTTTACTCAAAATTTTTGCCACGGCACTGCTGAATGGAAGACACCGAAAGAAATATTTTTGAATACTTCGTTTCGTTCTAGATGTCTAAGTCACGAGTTGAACCATGGGCTCTCGTCGAATAAGCCAACACACTATCTACTAAACTACGGCAACATATTCCACTCATTTGTGGAGAATTACGACGACCAAAATATGAAGATAACGTCGAGATATAAATGTCTCCATAGAGAACATATATTGTAAATGGTCCTGAGTTTTTTATTTATTTATTTTTTTTTTTGATAAGCAAGCAACATTATTAGTTTTTCTTGTTGGTGGTGGTGGACGGCAAATTTTGTTCCAGAAAATTATGATGATGCGGAAAGCATTTCTTTTTTGTTTTAATTTGAAGAGTCGCAGAGTCGCATCAAATGCTGTCGGGACATATGGTGATCATGCTCTATCAGAAGCAACATACAAAAGATGGTTTCGACATTTCAGAGATAACGATTTTAATGTGAGAAATGCAGAACATCGAATCAAAAAAGTTTAAAGACACCGAATTGTAAATAATATTGGATGATGATGACACTTTGAATCATAAACAAGTGGCAGAAATGTTAAGCGTTGAACAACAACAATGTTTGACCGCTTTAAAACCATGGGAGCCGCTACCCCACCTGCCGTATTCACAATACTTGGCTCCTTCTGACCATTCCGTCTGCATCTATAGGGCACGCTTTAGCGTGATTTCGGAGGAGGTAATCCAAAATTCGATGACTAATTGATTTGCTTCATAAGACAAACAGTTTTATTGGCGTGGCATCCACAAATTGCCTCAAAAAATGAAAAAAAATGTGTAGACAGCAGTGGCGAATATTATAAATAAAATCGTTTCCCTTTAAAAATTTCTGTTTTATTTTCACAAAAATGGCTATAGATTAAGTACTGGTATATACTGTACACCAAAGTATGCTACACCGATTTAAAGAAGTTTAAAGCCTACGCAGATACGCTATCTCGTTTTCTAAGAGTTAGTCTTCAATGTTTTCCTTCAGTATAAATTTCATCGAACTAAGAAAAGGTTCGTAACATATTTGTAACGTATAAATGGTCAGTAAAGAGTTTGGTGAGCAATTAATCTCACGTCTTGGAACGAGTGGACAATGACCAACCTTCACGCGATTTAGCCACACTAGACTGTTTTCTATTTTTTTGGGGTACATGATGATTTCTCTTAGCAAGCCAACAACATACCTAACCTTCGAACATAGGACTACAGCTGACGACCGAAATATTTGAAAAGGAATGCCAAAATGCCCGCCAACTTTTATGCCATTAGGGATACATGAAGTCTCTCTTGGCAAGTTAATCGCACATCAAACCTTAGGACATAGAACTACAATCGCCAACCGAAATATTGGAAAATGAATGCCAAAATTAGAAGGATCACCTAAAGCGTTAAAAAGAGAGTTTTGTACTAGGCTTGCAGTAAAAGAGGGCAAAACGAAGTATAAGTAGTCCTCAAGTACGGATATGCAGCGTATCGGATCCCAGACCATGGTCGATAAAGATAAATTCCGATGTTGTCAGTGAGTTTGGTTCCGCCTTTACCAGAAAAAAAGTTGCCAGTCTGGAGATCAAACCTACAGGTACTACTATCATCTCAATTGGCAATTGAGGAGTAGTAGAGACCAATCTCGGACGATATTTTATATTCTACAATTCGCTCATCCTCCCCGTGCTTCTCTATGGCACAAAAGAAGTTCTAAGTAAGATCTTCGCGTTGGCGATGATTTCTGAATCCGATCCAACAATGTGCTTCTCAACGACAACGACGTTGTGCTGCGAATTAACATCCAGAAACTGCGTTGGCTTGGCCATATCATTCGGATGGAAGAGAGTGCCTCGGCGAGACAAGTATTTGATGCGAGAATTAGCTGAAGTCGGCTAAGAGGATGACCTTGTTTGCTTTGGAAGGACCAAATCAATGGATAGTGTGACCAATTGACAAATGAACGCAAGAAGCAGAAGCGCCTGCAAGTCAATTAAGTAAGTAAGCAAGGGTCCATGTTTAGGGTTTCTGAAAAAAAAATTTTGAGAAAAATGCAGTCACGTAATCAGAAATATCTCTGAACTACTACCATTAAAACATGACATCTTCATATGGTTAGGAATGCCGCAGGAGAAAAATGATATATTTGCCCGAAGGTGTTGTAAAATGGATTTACGGCCCATAAGGATACATGGTATGGTTAAAAGTTTTAGTTCGGATGGAAGTTCTGAGTAAGATGCAAAGACGTGTGTCTCTAACTATAACTGGTGTCTCTAGCTTTACTTGCCATGAGAGAAATGATATAGTGGCTGGCGGTAAGATACTAAGTATTTGGGGTTCTCTGAAGGAAACCTTGCTGACATAGGCGATTTTGAACATTCTAATGTAGTCGCCGTAGTCTAGTAGGTAGTGTGTTGGCTTATTAAACATGAGGCCGAAAACATCTCAAACATCTCCAGCATAACGAAATTTTAAAAAATATTTCTTCTGCGGCTTTCTGTCAGCAGTGTTCTACCAAAAACTCTGATAGTAAATAAAATTGCCATGAAAATTTTCTTAAAAATCTGTCGTTCGCAGTCGACTTTTAAGTGTAGGTCACGTCATTCATGTATAAAAATTAACACACACAATACAAGTGGTGTGAGAAAATAGGTCGTAATTCTGACTGAAGGGTTGTAATGACCAATTATGTATGTATGCATGTATGTATGCAATGTGGGACGACAAAATAGTGGAGATTTTGAAACTTTCTAAATGGGCTGTGAATCTGGACAGCAAGCCTATTAGAAATAGAACAGCATTCACGTCTGGGCATTGTACTCTGAAGTCGAGCGCTAAGTTGGAATTTCTATCCATCTTGTCAAAGATCAAAATTTTATTAATTACGCATTAAAATAGGCCGGGTTTTTTTTCAAATGAATTGACAGCTTTTCGTTTTCTTCTCTCTCCCTATATTCGCATTAAATACAGAAAAAAATTATATTTTGTTATCGATGGCCTTAAATGGTTAAAAACCTTTTCAAAGTTTCTGCGAAAAGTCGAAGCCCCTATTCAAATCTGAAAGCTGAATTGATATTTAAAAAATGCCTATAAACGATTAGACCTTCAGTTTACGTAGTTCAAAGTAGATTAAAAAATTCTTCTTATTTTGATATTATTTTTTTTTTTTTGTTTAATAAGCCTCCAGTGTAATTAAATTCTTTCCATTTTCTACAAAAAGACTCAATTCGTACGTAATCGGACTTAATCTATAATCATTTGGTCACTGACTTTGAAAGTCTACCGTTAAATTTAAAATTCGTTTTATTTTTGCCTTTTTTTTTTTTTTTATTGAATTAACCTGCAAGGTCAGGGTTAATTATAATCGACGGAATTTAATAAGACGCCTTCAACATATTTATGCGTATATTTGTAGGCATATTGTTGTTATTGATTTTAATGTTAAACAAATAAATACTTAACAAACTTAGGGTAACTACAACCTAAGCTTAAACATGCATTAGAAAACGTATTAAATTTTGAGACATGTTTTGCATATGTAAACTTCGTTGTCCACTTAAAAAGCAGAAACAACAAGAGATTCATGCTTTTTGCTTAGAAAAGTTAACAAAAATCCAAAACGTATTTAAACACTTTCCATCTGTCGAAATAAATTGTATTTCAATTCAGTTTTTCTTAACGAATTATCACTAAAAAAAAAACACTCACAACAAAATGTACAAATTCGTAAGTTTAAATGTTAGACTAGAATATGATGCAAATTTCTAATATGATTTCCTTTTTTTCAAATTTAGATCGCTGTCTGCTTCTTTGCTGTTTTGGCTGTTGTTGCCGCTAAGCCTGGCATTGTTGCTCCTTTGGCCTACACTGCTCCTTTGGCTTACTCAGCTCCTTTAACTTATGCTGCTGCTCCTGCCGCCGCTATTGTTGGCCATGCTTCATATGTTGCTCCTTATGCCTCCACCTACAATGCCCACCATATTGCTCACTCTGCAGCCTTCCCTGCTGCTTATGCTGCTGCTCCCGTTGTAGCTGCTGCCCCAGCAGCTGCTTATGCTGCTCCTCTTTTGTTGAAGAAATAGATCAAAGAAATGAATTTGAATAAAACCGACTAAATTGAAAGTAATAGTTTTTTCTCTTTTGTTTATCATTTTGGATATCATTCATCAATTCATACCATTTAATCACTTGAAACCTTTTTCTAACACTTGAAACATACTTTTCGAATTACAAAACCATGATTAAGACAAAAATACATACATAGTTGATCATTACAACCCTTCAGTAAGGATTACAACCTAGTTTCTCTCACCACTTGTGTTGTATGTGTTATATTTATATTTGAGAGGTGCGACTTACAGTTCAAAGTCGACTTTCCGAACGACAGATTTTTGAGAAACTTTTCACCACAAATCTGCTGAGAGGAAGCCGCCGAAGATATATGTATATTGTCGTATTTCCTTTTGTTGGAGATGTCTGACTTGGCGCTTGAGCCGTAGACTCACGTCTAATAAGCCAACACACTACCTACTAGACTACGTAGTAACTTGTGTTTCATGGATGCGCATCCATAGGCTTTTAAATAATATAGGTTTGAAATGTTGTCAAATTGATTTTTTTTTTTTTTTTGTTGTGAAGTACAATTGCTCCGATTAGAAACGGAATATTATTTCAATCATATGGCTGCCGCGGCTAGACTCACAGTATCTCATTCAATCGGACCAATTGTCGTGCACTTTTTCGAGTGTATGGGGTCGTATCTCGGCAATGGCATCACGAATGCTGGCCTTCAATTGACTCTGGTTTGTGGGCATAAAAATTTTATTTAACGGCGCCCCACAGAAAATAATTCAACGATGTTAAATCGTAGCTTCTTGGTGAACAATTGACATCATCATTTCGGCTAATTAAACGGCCATCAATCGTTTGGCGCAATAAATCGATTGTGGCATGAGATATGTGGCAAGCTGCGCCCTCCTGTTGAAACCAAACATCGTTCACATTAACTCGCTGAAGAGCGGGTATAAAAAAATCTATTATCATGATGCGATAGGTGTCTCCATTGGCCGTAATGTTTGCGCCGTCCTCATTTTCAAAGAAATATGGTCCAATGATGCCTCCGCTCCACAAGCAGCACCAAACAGTTACTTGCAATGGGGGCATTGGCATCTGCAAATACAGCAAATTTGCTTATTAACGTACCCACCACCATGAAAGTGAGGTTCATCCCAAAGCAAAATTGGCATCATCGTATAGTTTCTCGTTGGCCCAAATTTCCAATAAATCCCAACGTTGTTCAAGCGAAAATCGATTCAATACGTTCAGTGGAGATAAGATGCTGAATTTTGTGACAGAATAGAGTGGCATAAGTATTGACTGATTCGGAATAACCGATGGTTCAAATTTAAACCAATAGATGGCCCACAAGATCGTTTGAATTCGAATTTCATCCATTGAGTCTTATACCGCTTGCCCACCCAATATATTCAAATGTTAAACTATTGCTACACAGGTAACAAAATAAAAATTGTGTACAGCTGCTATTGCAGGTAACGGTGACGATCTTTGAAGATCTTTCATCTTCTATGATAATAAACTATTGACGGCTTTTAATCTGCTTAAAAATAGGCCCAAAATTAGGCCTATGAACATAATAATAGTACTTTTTATTGGTCCTTCACTCCGTTTATCTACTTTGTTTTTAAATGGTACTTTTTTTTACTATGGGCCTTGAAGATAATAATAGCACTTTTTATTGTATTCAATTTGCATTTTTTTTCTTTAAATCCAGTTTATTTTAGTGCTTCTCTGTTTTTTTATTTATAAACAAAAGTACTATGGGCCTTAAAGGTAATAATAGTACTTTTTATTGTGTTCAAGATGTTTTAATTCCGTCTTAAGAAATCCATTTTTTTTTTTTGAAAAGAGTGCTTCTCTGTTTTTAAACGATACTTTTATAATTTAATAAAAAAAAGTACCATACTATGGCCCATAGAATGCTAGACGATATCTTAATTAAAATTGTAATTCTTTTTACTTTTTGCCTTCAATAAGAACATCAATGGTTGTTATTTCAGTTTCTTAATCGCTTTATTGTTACACTTCTTAAATTACCAAAAAATTTTCAATAAATACTTGAGGCAATAAAACAATAAACGAAATATGGGTCAATGTTAAATGTTCTCGACAATATTTGCACACAAATGAGCCAGTATTTCTTTGGAACAACAACTAAAATGGTGTTGAGGAAGGCAACCAAAAAAAAAACAGAAAAAATCCAAATTGAATAAATGACTTATTGAAGTGTGACATTCAATTCAATTCAATTCAATTTTACATGACAGTATTTCCCAAATTGTGCGACAAAATGCCCCCATTATTTTATTCAACACTGCTAAGCTATTGACAGTCTTTGAGACCGACTGACGACGGCAAATGCATTGAACTCATAATAGTTGTGGGCATGTTGGTTGGTTGATCGCAATTCAAGCTCATCAATATGCGGAATGCATTTCTTTTGTAAATATTTCTACCGTCAGTCAATAAATAATATTGACGACTTGGTGGTTAAAAGAAAAGAGAAAAAAAAACAATTTTTTTGTAACAAATTTAATGTGTAATAAAATTATGGTGGCCAAATTATGAACATATTGTTGGTAGGGTAGTGATTGACATGTTACACACTTCTTGTGTAAATAGTTTCATGGGATTGATAAATACATTTTAAGAATTTCTAAAAATACTGGAGAAACATTTTCATTTAAGACAATTTGGACATTCCATAACAAATTAATGGAATTATTAAAAGGGCATTCTATCTTAGATCTTAGGACTTAAGGCCAAGATTTTCATGTAAACGAAGATTTACAATATTTTGAAGGACAAACAAAATTGAAAACTTTCTTCCTTCAAAGCCAGATCAGTAAAAAAAACATTATTTTAAATACCAGGCGAAGCAACATATTGTGAATGAATATTGTAATCATCTATCCTCCATCAACATGTGTTTCTATGTATTTTACACTCAAACCAACAAAAAATTAATTTTAAACCTTTAGCAGGATATGCAATAATTCATACGAGTAGTTTTCTTATCTAAAAAAGAGAATAAGTTTTATCAAATTTTATCAAATTTTATCTCAAAATCTTCTAAATTTCAAATTGTAGGTATTTGCGACTCATAGAGAGATGAATATCGAGACTCCGGCATTACGTACACAAATCTTATCCAATCAAAATATGTTATCTGTGGAATTAAAACTTAAACACTATAGTTACAGTAAAACAAAAACAGACCTAATAGGACCCAAGTGGACTACGGCTTTTAGGGCGGTTCCTAACCTAATTCTATGCAAACCATTTTTAGAGGAAGTTATACGTAGCACTGGTTATTAAAAATATAAAAAAAAATTAATAATTCAACATTAATTTGCTATACACTACTCCCTATATGTGGTTTACTTTGTGATACTCCAACCTAATGGACTGCATGAATAGGGGATGTTCAATAAATGTTGGTCTTACCTAATAGGAAGCCATCGTCATGTGTTTTTTGCAATTTGTCTTATGAGGCAGTTATGGCTAAACTAAAAAGGAAGGAAAATTGTGCTGCAATTATTTATTCTTTTGGTTGCTCGGATTTAGAATACGCCAGGTTAAGATATTCGACTAATTATTATTCATTACCTAACCTCAAATCTGCTCTCAACATTTCTGTTGAAAGACTGTCTAAGAACATTCGAAATGGTTTTACCCATGTTAACCTAATTTTTTACAACAACATGATAAAATTGTGGAACATTGAAATTAGCTATGGAGTTACGAAAGACAAATAATTAAAGTTATCTTCAAAATAATTTGTTGAGCTTCATTAAGTCTTAAAAATTAATTTGTAATGTAATCGGCATGAATTTTATACTCATTTATCCTAAATTCGGCCCAGTGCTTATATCCTACGGATAATAAGGATATCTGGATGAGAAGAGAAATCTATTAACATACGTAGACTTTTTAAACAAATTTCGTATAAGGATTTAGGCGCACTGTAAGAATTAAGGAAAAGTTTCTATCAAATTCGGTGTTGTTGTTCGACTTTAATACACTGGGCCTCGTTAGGAATTATTTGATGACCAACCATTAGGAAATATTTTTAAACCAGAGCCGAATATGAACTGATTTTCATTAAATTTTTGTGCACAATACGAAGGCTTTGGCGAATTATATGAAAATATTTAAATATTACTTTATGAGAGTTATTAGAACATGGGAGGCCAGCGATAAATAACTAAAAAGGCAATCGAGATATATATATGTATGCACATCGGCAATATAATAGAGAACCATAAATGAATGATATTATAAGTACCCCTCACTGATTTTTTCAAATCTGGATTATTAGACAGAATAGCATGCACTTGCTTCCTTATGAAAACAATTAATGCCAATGAAATTATAAAAAAGCATGAATAATTAAAATTAAAATGTTTATATACAATTGATTCCTTTTTAGAAACCATTACAGTTTTCTAAAATCCTTCTAGAGTCCATGGTCAAAAAAAAAATTAAATTCTATTAAATTTTAAGTTTTTTCAATCGGTTTTTTTTATTTTTTTAATAAATGCTAATCATAAGGGATCTACTTCTTCAAGAAAACTGGAGCAGCAAAAGGAGTGGCAAGAGGTGCAGCATAAGCAGCTGGGGCAGCGGCATAAGTGGCTACAGGAGCAGCGGCATAAGCAGCTACTGGAGCAGCAGCATAGGCGGCAGGGAAAGCAGCAGAGTGGGCAATGTGATGGGCATTGTAGCTGGAGGCATAAGGAGCCACGTATGAAGCATGACCAACGACAGCGGCGGCAGGAGCAGCAGCATAAGTCAAAGGAGCAGAGTAAGCCAAAGGAGCTACAAGACCGGGTTTAGCAGCAGCAACAGCCAACAAAGCAAAGAAGCAGACAGCAATCTATTGGAAATGAAATTAATTGTTATAGTTTCGGTGTATCGCGTTAAACAAATAACGTTTTAAACTTACGAATTTGAACATTTTGATTTGAGTTTTTTAGATTTGTTTGGTTTGATGTACAATTTGTAATTGTTAATGATTGTGTAGGCGTTCAAGTGTTTTTATACCTTAAATTCTGTTTTAATTTTAGATCGCTCTGTGACATGTGCATACAAAATGTTATAATTTATGCTGTGCGTGATAGAAAAAAATGAATGTAAATATTTAAATCAAAACCGTTCAAATTTGATTTTAAATTGAATTGAAATTAATTTAAAAAATTTTTGGTTTTTGTAAAAGTGAAATTCAATTCCGTAGATAACCATGGGGGGAAATAAATAAATAATATTTTAATGCTTATCTAAATACACTCTTTTTATTAAAAATACAGGAGTCTTTATATATTCATTTACAATCCAATCCAAATCCAGTGAATAATTTTAACAATATTCTGATGATATTCAATACCTTTCTCTTGTATGTGGATGAGGCTGGCTGCAAATGTTCCATTGTTTTAATTTATTTTGTTTACATAAATAGATTGGAACGAAAACTTTAATCAAACATCGACCAAGACTTGCAATTATAAAATAATTGATTTGTACTTCAACAAAACAAAAACAAGGTCAATGTGAACGGAAATTTCTAAATTTATTCATTGTCTAAATCTATCTAAAGTTGTTTGGTATGATTAGGTTAGGAGAGGTGGCGGACTCCTCTTATAGGAAGTGGTTCCACTTAGGCCAGCATTTAGGCAAATTGTGATACCACAACCAATTCTACCCAAGGATCCAAAATTCGCTAGAGAAAACCAAAATAAATCTCACTATTGAATCAATATTTATATATTAAAGAGCGCGGTTAAATATATTAGAAAATGAGAGGCCAAATATCTTCGTTTCTTCATGACAAAAGCAGGGTAGTGGCGAATGAGGTTAAAGACAGATTCTTCTTCCTTTTCACAGCTCTTGCAGAAATCATTTGCCACAATATCGATTGTTTCGGCATGCCTGCCAAAAGGACAGACGATTTAAGGACAAAAGTGAGTCGATCCTCTGTTTATCCATACGTGCTTAGCAGAGTCTAGCAATATTGTACGTATGCTCCTACAGTCAACGAAGGTGTGCTTCCATGTAAAACGAATAGATTATATCCAAATTAACTGAGGCAATCTAATGTGAAGTAGCTAGTCAGCACTGTACCGACTCTGGTCAGTTCATCAGCAATGCAATTCCTAACGATGTCTCTATGTCCCAGTACCCATAGAAGAATTACCTTAGAATGATCCAAAATCTCTCTAAGTAATACTCAACATTCATGGACAAGGACGGACATTGAAACTACATTCGGTATGGACTTAATCGCAACCTGACTGTGTGATGCTAAGGATGCTAAGTAACAAATAAATAAACAAAAAATCAGAAAGATAGTGGTAAAGACAACAATTGGACAATAATCACAATGAATTCAACTTCCGCATCAATAAATCTGGCATTTTCGGCGAAAAACTAACACATTGTAGAGTCACACAAACTATCACATTATTTCGGTGTCGTCAAATTCAGAGGATGAAGAAATGTAATTTTGACGATAATTATATCAGTTGTATTTATCGATTAAGTAGGTCTCGATATATGCACATATGCTCTAATATCATTCAGGTCATACTCGAAACTAGTTACATAAAAAGTTCATGCTGTGCTGGTTTCTATAATATCGTAATGCCGATGGAAATGTGAAAACCAATAAACTAGTTTGTAATGAGACTGTCTTATACCACCAGACATACCAGACATACGGAAGCCCTTATGTCCCTACGTGAGGTCCGACTAAAGCTATGACACACTTATCGTAAAAGGCGAACAGTGTATGGATAAGTTAAAAACTGGACGGATCATTTGTTAAACTTAGCCTGCTTTCGACAAGAACGGGCGCCAATCAGGGAAAAGTATATTCAAACCTGTGTAAGAAGTTTGCTTTGCTGGTTTCAGTGCTCTCGGACTAATCCAAAGTCAAATACAATAAAATGACACCAAGTACTTGTACTTGTACCTTCTAGTCAAGGACCAATCTAACTAAACCAATCACTGTAACATGGATATTTGAATCAAATATTATTTCTATCATTCCAAAAGTATCCTTAGCTAGAATGTAACCACCGTGTAATTGATATTAATTTTTTACAATTATTTACAGCCATCATCACATAAGTTTCTGGTTCCACTAAATGTTGAATTAGTTTTTGTTGTTCCATTTATTTATGTACAACATTTTTATTAAATAAAAGTCAATAAAAGTTTAATTATTTCATTCCAAAACAAACTTCATAATCTGCATTTACATTCACTTATTCTGTCTGTCACGTTTAGAATAAATTATAAAACTTTGCATATGTCAAATAACCAACTGAAATACAAAATTTAAGGTATAAAAACACTTGAACGCCTACATAATCATTAACAATTACAAATTGTACATCAAACCAAACAAATCTAAAAAACTCAAATCAAAATGTTCAAATTCGTAAGTTTAAAACGTTATTTTGTTTAATACACCGATACACCAAAACTATAACAATTAATTTTATTTCCAATAGATTGCTGTCTGCTTCTTTGCTTTGTTGGCTGTTGCTGCTGCTAAACCCGGTCTTGTAGCTCCTTTGGCCTACTCTGCTCCTTTGACTTATGCTGCTGCTCCTGCCGCCGCTGTTGTTGGTCATGCTTCATATGTAGCTCCTTATGCCTCCAGCTATAATGCCCATCACATTGCCCACTCTGCTGCTTTCCCTGCCGCCTATGCTGCTGCTCCAGTAGCTGCTTATGCCGCTGCTCCAGTAGCCACTTATGCTGCTGCCCCAGCTGCTTATGCTGCTCCTTTGGCCACCCCCTTCGCTGCTCCAGTTTTCTTGAAGAAGTAGATCCCTTATGATTAGCATTTATTAAAAAAATAAAAAAAACCGATTGAAAAAACTTAAAATTTAATAGAATTTAATTTTTTTTTGACCATGGACTCTAGAAGGATTTTAGAAAACTGTAATGGTTTCTAAAAAGGAATCAATTGTATATAAACATTTTAATTTTAATTATTCATGCTTTTTTATAATTTCATTGGCATTAATTGTTTTCATAAGGAAGCAAGTGCATGCTATTCTGTCTAATAATCCAGATTTGAAAAAATCAGTGAGGGGTACTTAAATATACCCAGTAAAAATTGGAGCTTACATGTAAGCAGGTTTGTAAGGGAGAGAAGCTATTTTCCCCCTTACAAACCTGCTTCCAGAAGGCATGATGATATCATTCATTTATGGTTCTCTATTATATTGCCGATGTGCATACATATATATATCTCGATTGCCTTTTTAGTTATTTATCGCTGGCCTCCCATGTTCTAATAACTCTCATAAAGTAATATTTAAATATTTTCATATAATTCGCCAAAGCCTTCGTATTGTGCACAAAAATTTAATGAAAATCAGTTCATATTCGGCTCTGGTTTAAAAATATTTCCTAATGGTTGGTCATCAAATAATTCCTAACGAGGCCCAGTGTATTAAAGTCGAACAACAACACCGAATTTGATAGAAACTTTTCCTTAATTCTTACAGTGCGCCTAAATCCTTATACGAAATTTGTTTAAAAAGTCTACGTATGTTAATAGATTTCTCTTCTCATCCAGATATCCTTATTATCCGTAGGATATAAGCACTGGGCCGAATTTAGGATAAATGATTCATGCCGATTACATTAGAAATTAATTTGTTAAGACTTAATGAAGCTCAACAAATTATTGTGAAGATAACTTTAATTATTAGTCTTTCGTAACTCCATAGGTAATTTCAACGTTCCACAATTTTATCATGTTGTTGTAAAAAATTAGGTTAACATGGGTAAAACCATTTCGAATGTTCTTAGACAGTCTTTCCACAGAAATGTTGAGAGCAGATTTGAGATTAGGTAATGAATAATAATTAGTCGAATATCGTAACCTGGCGTCTTCTAAATCCGAGCAACCAAAAGAATAAATAATTGCAGCACAGTTTTACTTCCTTTTTAGTTCAGCCATAACTGTCTCATAAGTCGCAAAAAATTGCAAAAACACATGACGGTGGCTTCCTCTTAGCTAAGACCATCATTTATTGAACATCCCCTATTCATGCAGTCCATTAGGTTGGAGTATCACAAAGTAATAGGGAGTAGTGTACAGCAATTTAATGTTGAATTATTAATTTTTTTTTTATATTTTTAATAACCAGTGCTACGTATAACTTCCTCAAAAAATGGTTGGCATAGAATTAGGTTAGGAACCGCCCTAAAAGCCGTAGTCCACTTGGGTCCTATTAGGTCTGTTTTTAATAATATTTAGCGCCTTAAACTTTTTACTGTAACTATAGTGTTTAAGTTTTAATTCCACAGATAACATCTTTTGATTGGATAAGATTTGTGTACGTAATGCCGGAGTCTCGATATTCACCTCTCTATGCGTCGCAAATACCTACAATTTGAAATTTAGAAGAATTTGAGATAAAATTTGATAAAAATCTAACTTAATCTCTTTTTTAGATAAGAAAACTACTCGTATGAATTATTGCATACCCTGCTAAAGGTTTAAAATTAATTTTTTGTTGGTTTGAGTGTAAAATCCATAGAATCACATGTTGATCGAGGATAGATGATTACAATATTCGTTCACAATATTATGCTTCGTCTGATATTTAAAATAATGTTTTCTTTACCGATCTGGCTTTGAGGAAAGAAAGTTTTCAATTTTGTTTGTCCTTCGAAATATGTATTGTAAATCTTCATTTACATGGTACCAAATAATGGTCTTAAGCTCCAAAATCTTAGATAAAATGCCCTTTTAATAATTCCATTAATTTGTTATGGAATGTCCAAATTGCCTTAAATGAAAGCGTTTTTCCAGTACTTTCAGAAATTGTTTAAAAAATATTTGGCAATCATATGGAACTACAGAAAAACAGTATTTAAGATAGTATTTAAATTTAAATAATAAAAAAAACTAATTCTGCATACTAATCTAAATAAATTAAATATTAAATGCAGGGTTTTTGTTTAAAAGAAGTTTAAAAATTTTCGCATGCCCTCTATGACATGTCCAGCATAAATTATAAAACTTTGCATATGTCAAATAACCAACTGAAATACAAAACTTTAGTATAAAAACACTTGAACGCCTACACAATCATTAACAATTACAAATTGTACATCAAACTAAACCAAACCAAAAAACTCAAATCAAAATGTTCAAATTCGTAAGTTTAAAACGTTATTTTGTTTAATACACCGATATACCAAAACTATTACAATTAATTTCATTTTCAATAGATTGCTGTCTGCTTCTTCGCTTTGTTGGCTGTTGCTGCTGCTAAACCCGGTCTTGTAGCTCCTTTAACCTACTCTGCTCCTTTGACTTATGCTGCTGCTCCTGCCGCCGCTGTTGTTGGTCATGCTTCATATGTAGCTCCTTATGCCTCCAGCTATAATGCCCATCACATTGCCCACTCTGCTGCTTTCCCTGCCGCCTATGCTGCTGCTCCAGTAGCTGCTTATGCCGCTGCTCCAGTAGCCACTTATGCTGCTGCTCCAGCTGCTTATGCTGCTGCCCCAGCTGCTTATGCTGCTCCTTTGGCCACTCCCTTCGCTGCTCCAGTTTTCTTGAAGAAGTAGATCTCAGAATGATTGACATTTGATTAGAAAAATTAATAAAAAAAACGATAAACTAAACTCTTTAACTGGATTTGTTATTCATATTCGCATTGAAAAAGTTAAATAAGCCTTAGGGGTACTAAAGTGTACCAATAGTACCGTATGTATTGGTACTTTTTATGGTTTTAGAACATTTCACGAGGACATCTTCAAAGTATTTTTTTTTTTTCTAAACATTATAATTAAACGCAATGGTTTCTATGTGCTCATTTAGATCCATAATTTATATTTATATAAAAGAGATCGATCTTGAACCTATGATATGTTGCAGAACAACCTTGTTGAAAGACCGCTGTAGACCAATTTGTAGAAATTAAGAACTTCCTCCTTCATGACTCTCTACTTTTTTTCGATGGATATCGAACCAAGTCTTTTTTTTTTTTTTTGTCTTTGAATCATACTCTTGTGGGCTGCCGTTGAGAAACAAATCAGGAGTGCTTTGCGCCCTACTCATTCCAAGAACCCCTTGGTTATGAATAACTAGCTGCGATTTAGATGACTTGCCAGACAACATGCGGCACAATGTTGCAATATAACTTGACATTATTTCTACTGGGCACTTCCCACCCCAGTCTAAGAACCCCCAAACTCTGATTATTAATTGTATAGAGTATTTATTTAAGTGTAAGTAAGGTTGTAATAACCAAATATGTATGTATTTATGCCATAGGTGCAATATATATATAATATAGGTGCAATATAACAACGATCAAACGCCCTCCTCGGCTTCTGTGGGCGGAGCGCATTCGAAATGTCCAATTTTCCATGAACCTGGCGCTAAAATCAGGCTAAATTTGAATGATGACATGGGTTATATTGGCATTAAGGAAAGACTTAAGAAAACTCTTCAAGAAAAAGTCTAACGTGGTCAAATTGTACGATCTCGGTGCGCCAGTTCACATTATCTTCACGTGAAATGATGACGAACTAAATCGTTCGTGCAGGATATTCAAAGTGATTTGAGCTGTGTGGCACGTAGTGTCGTGGGTGTTCAAAACATTCAGGCCGTTGAAAGTGATGGCCTGGCCAGTGTCTTTCTCAAACGCATGTGCTATGTCGACACGTAGCGCTGTCGTATTAAAACCACATGTCTTTAGTAATCATCGAACTATAATGCTAGCCGTTGACAGTGATGATCTGATATTATTTCTGAACGAAATAGGGACCCATGACGCCGTGAGCACAAAATTCAAGCCAAACAGTAACTTTTTCGTGGTGCATTGAACGTTCTTGGATATAATATAGACTGGTATGATCCCAAATTTGACAATTTTGGTTGTTCACGTAGCCATTCATCCTGAAATGGACCTCATTGCCAAGGATGATTTTTAGGTTCAGTTGCCAACACTCATTTTAATAGAACACTTTTATTATTTACACGTGCTGTTGCATCCATCCATGGTGATTTGACAAAGCAGTCTCAATAAATGTTAATGACAGATGTAGCTCTAACAAGATGGCCGTTATCAACTGTTAAAGTTTGGAAGTCCCTGTTGGAGACTGTCATACTACAATTCCAAATAGAGAAGACTGATTCTAGGAATTCTGTGGACATTTTACTTTTTTCTGAAAGGCTGGAGTTTCAATTAAGATTCGTTGAGTTACTTTTGGCAGTCACTGTATATAAATACGTATGAGAGGCCATTTACCTCTTTAATATCACTATTGTGCTAAGAAATTTAAACAAAAATTTTCTGAAGCTACAACAAATATATTTCCAATCAACTTTTTTAATAGACACCGTTATGTATAATTTTTAACGTTAATCTCATTAAATTAAGTGAGTTCCGAACGAAAGTGACTCATAATATAGGAATTCTATCACGTATATATTTCACATTCGATTTTATGATGCACGTCACCTGTTCTTATCATTGAATCACTTATGTGCCCCTCTCTCTCCTCTACACTTTGCATTAACCATCTACCCACGCACAGTTCATTAATTTATTTTTTTTTCTTTAAATTTTATAAATAAAACAGAGGCCTTTTACTCCTCAACTGTGAAGCAGGCAATTGTATCAAAATTCCAAATTAATTTCACCATTCATCCACTACTTTAGATCACAAGGTCATGGTTAATGCACTCGTAAACCACTAAAACTGTTTAGGCCACTCTAATGTTAGCCGCAGTAGCATATTTAATTAAAGCACGCTAAAGACGTGCTTGGCATGAGTAATTTTGTGTATTTGGAAGACCAAGTTTTAAAGTTTCACTTATGAAAACCAAAACAATTTGCAAAATGCTTAAGAATATCCAAGAGGGTTTTGAAACTGTAACTTTAAAATGAAATGTTCAAGTTCGTAAGTGGTTTCCTCTGTTGAACCCCAATTAAGAGCAATTACCATTAAATTTCATAATTTTTTAATTTTTGTCCTGTGATCGCTGTTTGCTTTTTCGTCATCTTGGCTGCTGCCAAACTCGGTGTTGTAGCTCCATTAAACTTCCCAGTCAAATGCAGTGAATGTATGACGAGTCAACAAATATTTGTCATGATGAAATAACTCTGGGCACTCTTTCTAGATTTTTTAGTTCAAACTGTTGAGGTGCAAAAATTAGATTGATCATTTCGCCATTTTGTAGCCACTCATATTGAATAACTCCCTCAATAAACATAACCTAGTTTTTGTGGAAGTTTACTGACCTTTAAACGGTATTTTTTCAATTTAACATTTTCTATTACATTGTCTATCCGCTCAAATACGATTCGATTTGTTGCACTTTAGCCGTGTTTTGAAGGTTTCATCCATTTTTATATGATGGTTTGCGAATTTTAAAATTAAATGTCTTTAATCCCTCCGAAGGTAGTACTCTGCACCAGAAAGTACATGTCGCCGCCTTTTCGTGCACCGAAATTGCATAGAACTGGAACCCTTAAATGAGTCGCATTTCTGGGGCCAAACCAAACATTTTTGACGATGTAAGAAAAGGTCTCCATTGCCCTCTATGCTTGTACCTCCATTCCGAATAAAGAGATTAGGAAGCATAGCGCACTGCACCTAGTAGAAGATCATGGCTCCAAATTGAATGAAACTGTGGGTGAAAAAATTTTTTCGAAATCAATTAGAATAGTCCTGTACACATAGCAGGCGAATCACTACTGCGTCTTTCAAAGGGAAATATCGGCAATACAGGCAGTGGCAAGGAATATTGAGGATACAAATATCCCCAGACGAGACAATATATAGCTCTTGCAGATGTCTCAACTAGGCATCGGAACAATCAAATCATTTGGGTACCAGGATACAGTGACATTCCAGTTAACTACAGAGCGGATGAACTTCCCTACTTTGGTAATCCCTTTAAAGACCTGAGACATGCAGTCATGGATTTCTTCAACGCCAGAAGAGCCCCTTTGTATACGGTCAGAACGCCGCAGAACCGCTGACCAGAGCTGGATAGAAGGCTCCAGAAAAACCTGATTATACTCCAAAGAAGTACGTTCAATTTGTTTGTCAGTGTCATTAGAGAGCATTGGTTTGGACTCTTGGCAAATGGTTTCTACAGAAACTGTGAGATATAAGGAAGACGAACAAACTGTTCTCGTCTCATCGGTGGATCCTCTTCCATTCAAAGACATGACCGCTGGCTGTTAAAGCGCTGCACAATGTCCACGTCGTTGAGGGATGCATACATTGATCGGATTCGGAAACTATCGCCAACTCGCTATGGTAATGCTTTTGCGCCTTACAGAATCACCGGGAAAATAAACGTCTTGTAGAGTACCAGTTTCATTGTACGAGAGCGGCCACTGCTTCTCAATTGCCTATTGAGACCGTAGTAGCACCTGTTGGCTTGATATCCGGACTGACAATATTTTGCTGACAAGGATATAACCAAGATGAATAAATTAAATCAGGGATCCAACATGCCTAAATGCCAACATGTTCCTAAATGTCGACAACACTTACTTCGTTTTGCCCTCGTTTGCTGCCAGACCCATCTCAATAGATAGACAGTACAGCTAAAGGCAGCAATAATATCTTGTGCGGTGCGCACTACGATGTTAATGTCGTCAGTGTACGCAAACAACTGGACAGTTTTGTGGAAAATAGTGCAGTTGAGATGTGCTACCGCCTTCCGCAGAACACTCTCCATAACGAAGTTAAAGAGATCGCATTGTAACGCATCGTCTTGTCTAAAACCTCACACGTTATGAAAAGGTTCTAAGAGGTTCATTCCTAACTTGACGGAGCAGCAAAAGTTGCTCAACGTCATTCTGCATAAACCTTATCAGCTTAGCAGAAAGACATTAAGGCAAGAACATAATTCTTTAGGGTTATCGACTTATGATTTATTGTCGCCAAAAATATGGTGTGTGTCGACTTCATGGATCTTTTCCAGGATATGATGTAGCGTGAGGATCAGGTAAATGGTGGACTTGCTAGGTCTCGACAAGTGGCTTCACTCGTTTACGGGTCTTTTCCAGAATTTGATGTAACGTGAGGATCAGGTCAATGGTGGACTTACCAGGTTTCACAAAGTGGCTTCACTAGTTTCTGGGTCTTTTCCAGGATATGATGTAGCGTGAGGATCAGGTCAATGGTGGACTTAACCAGGTTTCACAAAATGGCTTCACTCTTTTCTGGGTCTTTTCCAGGATATGATGTAGCGTGAGGATCTGGCTGCCTGCAGTTGTTCACACAATACGCTCGAAAGAACGTTGTATGCGATAGGAAGAAGGCTTATAATCCCTATAGTAGGCAACGTGTTTTTTGCCATTTGTTTTATTACGCACTCCTTATAAAATTTATTTGTTGCATTAATACAGCCTCTGCTCCTTTTTTCCCCTCTTAATTTCACTCTTTAAATCACACAAGAGTTCTTTAATTTTTGCAACAACAAGTATGAAATGGTAATTTAAGACTCTAATTTGCTGTAAAATATTCGAACGGATGAGAATTTCTGACCGAAGGCACTTAAAATATTGAGTGTCTCTGTTCAATGTGGCTTCCAAATAGAGGCGTTTTAATCCAGCTGCTGAGATTTTAATATTAAATTTTTTAGTTAATTTTTGTAAATATTCTCCTTCTCCTGTACAAATGCTTTAATTTTGTTTTTGGCTTATAAAACCTCAACGTTACTAATACGCCTACAAGCGCATCGATTTGCTAAATTTTCGTTCGTTTAAATTTCGTTTATTTAACAACGTTTAACCGCAGAAAAGCCACTCACACAAGTATTCTATGAAAAATGAGAGTGTCCTTGTTTGCAAACGTGAGTGTGTGTGTGTGGATGTATTAACAGTTACCTACAGAAACAGGTAAGCAAATATTTGCGAAACTGGTGGTGGCTTCTGTTAGTTTCGTTTTAATGTGCTGGAAATTAAAAATCTCAGTTATTACTATGCGTTGCTGAATGAGGATTAGATATTCTAAAAATAACGAATAAAATTAGCTTTGCCTCCTTTAAACAAAATGTAAGAACAACAGAATTTATTCTGGCAATGATTTTTGTTTTTTCATGGCTAGCGGCCTGCATAACACCTCTCGTTGTTATACATTTTAAAGGAAGTTTTACTTAAAAACCGACAATATATCGTAATTAAAGGCACATTATATATGATATGTACATATAAAAACTTTTTACCGAATTTCCTACATCTTCAAAACGTATTTAATTTGTTTTTTTGTTGTGTTTTTAAATTTCAAATATTATTCATAGGAAATTGAATCTGTGCCCTGCTTTACGAATACTTTTGTATGATACTATCCGTAAAAACAAAAACATTTTAAAAATTAAAAGCAAATTTCAAGACCTTCCAGGTATTTGTTTATGTCCATAAAAAGTTTTTGTGATATTAAGTAAAGCAAGACAAAATTTCGGTATACTTCATACATAAAGGGTGGACCATTTAAAAATTTAAGTTTAAAAATACAATAAAACAAAAATGGTTTGAAATTTTCCCAACTTTATGCTTTTGTTGTGATGCACAATTGTTCTGGTTAGAAATGGAATATTATTTCATTCATATGGCTGCCGCAACTGACCTCACAGTACCTCATTCGATCGGACCAATTTGCGTGGACTTTTTCGAGTATTTAGGATCGTCAATGGCATCACGAATGTTGGCCTTCAAATGCTTAATTGTCTCTGGTTTGTAGGCACAACAATTTTCTTTAACTGCGCCTCACACAAAACAGTTCAAAGGTGTCAAATCGCAGCTTTTTGCCAGCCAATTGACATCACCATTTCGAATAATTAAACGGCCATCAAACGTTTGACGTAAAATAAATCGATTGTGACATGAAATGTGTGGCAAGTTGCACCTTCCTGTTGAAACCAAACATGGTTCACATCAATACTATGAAGAGAGGACACGAAAAAAAAATCGGTTATCATGGTGCGATAGGTGTCTCCATTGGCCGTAATGGTTGCAACGTCCTCATTTTTAAAGAAATATGGGACAATGATGTGTCCGCTCCACAAGCCGCACCAGTCTCCCGTAATGGGTGCGTTGGATTTTGTAGCACCATGTGTGAAGTCGCCGTAGTCTAGTAGGTAGTGTGTTGGCTTATTAGACGTAAAGCCAGGGTTCGAGCCCCAGGCCAGACATCAAAACAAAATACAAAAAGTATTTCTTCGGCGATTTCCTCTCAGCAGATTTCTGGCAAAAAACTCTGAGGGTAAAAATTGCCATGAAAAGCTTCTCAAAAAATCTGTCGTTCGGAGTCGACTTTAAACTGTAGGTCCCGCCACTTATGTATAAAATTAACACACACAACAAAAGTGGCGTGAGAAACTAGGTCAATAATCCTGACTGAAGGGTTGTAATGACCAATTATGTATGTGTGTATGTGTGGGTTTTCTGGGCCCTTCATTTTGTACGACATTTTCGTGCAATTTCCGACCAGTTGTTTTGGAAAGAATTTCGAATAAAACCCAACTTTACTCAATCGTAAATCGATTCATTATGTTCAGTGGAGATAATATACTGACTGTTGCGACAGAATAGAATGACAAAAGTATTGTCAGATTCAAAATAACGAATGGTTCAAATTTAAATCGATAGATGGCCCACCCGATATTTACATACAAACGTATGTACGTTTTAAAATCAAATGAAAACAACATGAAAACATATTCAATTTTATTTGGTTTCATACTTTAAAACTACCACCATACATGGGTACAAATTAAAGTAGAAACCAAAAAATAAATTCTTAATTAAAAAACTTTTCTAATCATTGGCAACTTGTCATGCTTGTTAATGTAAAGATGCTTTATACAGTACATTTGTTGTGTTGTGTTTGAAATGCTGTCGCTCAAGATATTAAAGCTCTAAGCAATGATTTGTTAGCAAACGTTGTCTACGGCTCTTTTAGAGTAACCAAATGGCATGGAAATTAAATACACAAAAAGGGAATGCGATTGAGAATGCACTCCTAAAATCATCATCATCTTAAGTACCGGAATATTCGCATTAAAAATAGACAAAGATACGTTGAAAAAGCAGGGCTAAAGTAAAGAATATAAGTGATGACCAGATCGAAATGTAGAAAGTTTGTTAAGTCCAAGCAAAAATAATACAGTGATTAGCCAATTAGCAGTTTATGTCAACATTTCTGTAATTTTTCCTCAGCTCTTTGATATTTCTACGATACAAAACCAAAGCTTGGTGTACTTCAAATGTCTCACTATAGTTTGTTTATAATATTTTAAGATTAATAAAGCGATCATGTATCGCATAGCGGTAGCCACAGTTTAAAGTCGACTTCGAACAACACATTTTTGAGAAACTTTTTCATGGCAATTTTTTTTATTTACTCTTACAGTTTTTGCCCTAAATCTGCTGAGAGGGTGTCACCGCAGAAATATTTTTTCATTCTTCGTTCTGTTGGAAAAGTCTGACCTGGGGTTTGAACCGAGGTATCAAGTCTAGTAAATCAACCCACTACCTACTAGACAACGGCGACGATTGTCAAACGTTTTTTTAAACAGGCAAAGCTCTAGGCAATAGAAAATGTTTTCGTTTGAACTGTCGCTTTTGGATATAATGCTGCCAAGGTTTTAAAACTTGTTGAAGTCTTCTATCTCGGTTTTGCGGAATCGACTTTAAACTATAAGTCCCGCTACTCATGTATAAAATTAACACCCACAACATCTGTGATAGTAATATTCGTAAAATCGAAGTGTTTTTAAATTAAAGCCTCCATAGAATTCTGCGTATTTTATAGCCGAATACCAGACTAAGCCAATTAAAAACAGATGAAATAAAACATCGAAAATAGTGCTGCACTCTACGAAGGGCAAATAATGGCATAACAAAGAATACCATGGATCAGAATCGATACTCTCTGCTCAAACATAGAAAAGGAAGACTGATTCGAAATTAGCTGCTGTAACAATGTAAAGAAGGAATATGATCACACTATGCAGCTCTTCACAGGAACAATAGGAATATAAAGGGTGATTTTTTAGCTATTATCTTTTTGACAACACTGGTTTAAACAGCCCACGCACGTTTCGTGTTTTGTTTCACAGTCAAACATCTTCAGTTTGGTCTCTAATTTAACCATGAATCGTCTTACAAACGAACAACTCTTGCAAATCATTGAATTTGGCATCATTGGACCGTACTTCTTCAAAGATGCTGCTAATCGTAACGTAACTGTGAATGGTGAGCGCTACCGTCAGATGATATCCAACTTTTTTTTGCCCAAAATACAAGAGCTTGATTTGCATGACATGTGGTTTCAACAAGACGGTGCCACATGCCACACAGCACGCGTAACAATGGACTTATTCAGAGGCGAGTTCGGTGAACATTTTATTTCACGTTCGGGACCGGTCAATTAGCCGTCTAGATCGTGCGATTTAACGTCTTTAGACTATTTTTTGTGGGGCTATGTTAAAGCTCATATCTATACAGACAAGCCCGCTTCAATTGACGCATTGGAAGACAACATTGAAGCATTTATTCGTGAGATACCGGCCGAAATGTTGGAAAGAGTATGCCAAAATTGGACTAAGCGGATGGACGATTCAGATAAAGATTTCATGCATTTTTCTGAATTTTACGTGTTTTTTTTTTTTGAAAAATTTTCCTATAGCTCTTAAAAAATCACCCCTTATATTTATACAAAGAGAATATGCCATGTCATTATACAACTTTCAAATTTTATTGTAGACAAAACGAGAATGATTACAACATTTAGGGACATTATTACAACTTGCCGTTAATTAAAGGGAGGATGTTAACGGGTAACAATAAGGTAGAAGTGAGCGTTAAGCTAAAGGGAGGATCAACCTACCTCTAACTTTTGAAGTTAAGTTTATATTTGAACTTGCCATATTATATATTATTTTCAATATGGCAACTTCAAATATAAACAAAATGAGCAAAGACAAGAAAAAACAGAAGCCGATCGTTGGCACTGCGTTTAAAAAAACTTGTTTAATTGAGCAGTGTTATCGACATTGCTCCGGCACTGCCATATTTTTGAAAAAGTTAAAAGTTTATTTTATTTTTTTATTTTATTTGGCCTATTTACAAGGAAGGGTTACCACCCTATTGTATTTTTTTCAAAACGCGAACTAGCGCGAATTTCAAAAAAAGCTGAGACCCGTATTTAATTAAATCGACTAAAGATTAAAATATGTTAATTTACATTATTATTACAAACAACCCCGAACAAAAATTCAAAAACCGTTTTTTTTTCACAGAATATCCTTAAAAAAGGACATGGATGATCTTCTTTGGAAAAATTGTATATACAGTTGGACGCGCCTTAAAAAAACCTTTCTTCCTCAAATTAACAAAACATCCAAAAATAGACCCTTTTTCAAAATGGTCCAGCTCACGAGAGGTCAAAGCTGGAGCCGAAATATTTTAAATGTCATCTTAAAAAAGTCCAAGGTTCATTTTTATTGGGGTACATCGAGGACTTTTTTTGGTGAGTCGCTCTAATATACATATGTATATGTCGATAAATTTTGAATGTCATAAAATTACATCACCTGCTATAAAAACTACTTCACTATAAACAAATATTTTCCTCAGCATTTGTATTATTATTGGTATTTAAAAAACCTTTATTTCCGGTAATTCCACTCCAGTTCTTTTTTTATTAACAATTCAATAAAATCTCAATAAAATAAAGTCTTTGCAGTTGAATGGGGAATGGTTTACCCTCTCACTTTAAACTGAATTCAATTCACTTTAAATGATGCTTTTCAAAGTCATGACATGAACGAAATATTAAACAGTTAAACGAAATAAAACTCGCGACTGGTTGTTATAAAAGACAAATTCAACTACTAACTCCTTTAGTAACAATTTTAAATTGTAAATCAAACCGCCTACAATCAAAATGTTCAAATTCGTAAGTTTCTTAAACAAAAAAAAAACTATTTTTTTTAAATTCCTTATTAAATGATAAATTTTTGGAATATATTTTCTAGATTGCTATCTGTTTCTTCGCTGTCTTGGCTGTAGTTGCCGCTAAACCCGGTCTAGTAGCTCCTTTGGCCTACTCTGCTCCTTTGACTTATGCTGCTTCTCCCGCCGCTGCTGTTGTTGGTCATGCTTCATATGTTGCTCCCTATGCCTCCAGTTACAATGCCCATCACATTGCCCACACTGCTGCCTTCCCCGCTGCTTATGCTGCTGTACCAGCCTATGCTGCCAGCCCAGTTGTACATGCTACTCCCTTAGCTGCTAACCTTTTCTTGAAGAAATAGATCAGAGAATTGATTTTTGGAAATAAATAAAGTCTGGATTTTTAAGTGAAAATAATTGAGTGTCTGTGTGTTTTCTTCAACATCTCAGAATTTAATTTTTACTGGGAACCTTGTTTAAAACGAACGCCTACATACTTAGTTAGCCATTACTAACCTTGAGTTAGGGTTACGACCTAGTTTTACATACCAACTTTGTTATGCTTGTTAATTTTATACATGAGTGGCTGGGCCTACAGAGTGAATTCGACTCCGAACAACAAATTTTTAAGAAACTTCTCATGGCAATTTTGCTCTTTTAATCTTAGAAATTCTGTTCGCCGAATTATTTCAATTTCTCTAAGTTGAATAACGACCGATGGATTACATTGTAAATTCTAAAGAAAATAAATCGGAAATGATCTCTTTTCAATCCAAACTTTGTAAACTTGGAAATCTCATTCAATTCCTATTATTCTTACACGTCATATTTTAGCATGCTTTAGCTGCTAATATTTCTACTCGTACAAATTGCCGTAATACTACAGTGTCTTCCAAACGGAAATCATGCCGATTAAATGCCTGCTTGTTAGCAAAATATGCACTGAGAATATACTCATGTGTCCGGATAGCTAGGTTGCCGTAAAATCTCTAGCAAACGAAATTTCAGTTTCGAAGCTTACCCATGAATGTCGTCAATTATTCTAAGTTCTCCCGGAAACTTTTTTACAGACGTACGATCAGAACGGACACCACAATGGAAAAACTCGTATGTAATCTGCGCATAATTTAGACAATAAATTATTTTGAATTTTCTTGATCTGAATGAAGATCTGTAATCAGCGACCCCAAAACCCCTGTGTAACAATTTTCAAGTAAATCTGATTAATTTTTGAGGACCTCCGTAATGTGTGTCACGAAAACCTGACGTGATGGGAAGTTTTTGAACCCAGATTCGTGTTCAGCGCGGAAAAGGCCTTCGGAAACACCTGGAGCCATCTTATTTGCAAAACCCATGCAGGGCTGTGTTATGTACGTATGGAATGTGGGAGGATTGACATACGTTGAATACTTTAAACTATGAAACAGAATTGCTGGATAAAATTCACAAGCTTCTAGAGAAGCTTACAATTCTTTTTGATGACTTTGAATTCCAAGGACTACAGCTCAATGAGTCCACAAAAAAAGTAATCTTCTTGTAAAACGCTTTTATAAAAATTCTGTTATTAATTCAATTCAATTTTCGTTTTTTTTCTTATTCCAAGTCGTCTTATTTAATGTAATAAGACAACAACAAAAATAAAATACAGCAACTAAATCATTTCATTTCACCGATAATAAAGCGACAAAATTAACAGTTCAGCGATTCGATAAAAAAAAGTGCAACAAATCTAAAAAGAGTGAGTAAAACGGAAGCGTAAAATAAACGGAAATAAATAATCCCATTGACGAACGTGGGATGCGCAGAAAAAATGGAAAATAATTTAATGAGTTAAACGTATTCCCTTTCGCTTTGGTCTCTATCTCCAACTCTCTCTCTCTCCTTCCCTCTCTCTCTCTCTCTGGAAAACGAATAAAAAGAGATTTTTTTTATAAAAAACGAAACGTTAGCACAAGAAAGAAATAAAAAAACGAAATCAATAGGATTTGAAAGCATTAATTTGAAAAACTGAAATTGAAAAATAAAGAAAAAGGAACAGGATTTAAATGTTAGGAGGATTAAAAGGATTTAAATTGTACAATAAATGCATGAATTACGCAATGCTTTTTATATACATTTCTTAAAATCAAAATTAATTACATATTCTTTTAACGCTGCCTAAAAGCATGCATTTAGTTTTATTATTTCTATGCGCCTTAAAGTAGGTTTTTTGTAAATGACCATTAAGACTACTTAGTAAGTGATTTGTATTTTTGTTAATTCCCTACTACTCTTTTAATCTCTCCCTCTCTCTCTCTCAATGTTATTATTGAAACAATTTTTTTCGAGCTCAGTTTTTATTACTTTTGCCTATTTACTCGGACATTTATAATTTCGATTCCTTAAAGGGCTAATTTTTTTCTTACCTAACGTTACTGTGCCTGTACATGGTACAACTCTGGCATCATTTATTTCGTTCTTTTGTTGGTAACACTCTAATTAAGTTGAGGTCCTTACAATCTATTCGAAAAAGCATGAGTAAAAGTTCGATTATTTTTGAGGTGATAGAAAAACGATTATATTGTCAGTCAGGATTACGACTTAGCCTTCTTACGCTACTTACGTTGTTTGTGTTAATTCGAATGCATGAGGAGAGGGTCCTACAGGTTAAAGATTTTTTATGGCTAGAAATTTGCTGAGAGGAAGTCACCAAAGAAATATTTTATCATATTGCATTTTGCTGGACCTGGGGTTTACGTCTAATAAGCCAACATACTATCTACTCGACTAGAACGATAGTTGTGCTTATTTAAGTGAATTTTAGTAAAATTTAAAGTAAAAAAGACATGTCCCGATTAAATATAGAATTAAATGTACATTAAGTGGCCGTCACGGTTGTCTTGACAGGCCTTTACCCTTTTTGATGACCTTTCACAAGGATGTGAAATACATATTACACCGATGTCACATTGAATGCCGGATTTGACCTTAGATATATTAGCATAAACCCAGGCTTTCACAAAATCCCAAAGAAATGTGGAAAATGGCATGATCTTGGTGCTCAGTTGACATCAGAATTTCTTGAGATAATATGTGCTGGAACCGTTAACGGACTTGCGATGTGGCTGAGGACGCCGTCTTGCTGAAACCACTTGCCGTCTAGATTCTTGCCATCCAGTTGCATCCAAAAGAACTCCATTATCATGTACCTGTAACGAATGACGTTCACAATCACTGAACTTTCGACTTCATATTCAAGGAGAAATAAAGCCCAATCATGCCGCTGAACCAATCTCCGCACTAGACGAAATGTTAGCGCTTTCGGGGTCTTTTGTCAAAATTCCCTGCGTAGTGCTTCGTGAAATTTAAAGTTGTTGAGGACAATGTCGAATTGATGGCTTCGGATATTTAGCGACACTTTCGTTTGCAGTACCAGTGTTTTTAAGAGATCTATCAATACGTTAACGCACAAGACTCTTACTGTCCCTAACCGATCCAGTTCCTTAAAATTTTTTGAGCACACTCCTCAAATGGTTGACACATTCTTGACTAACACAATTCTTGACAACAATTCTTAAAACTTTGCGAGCGGTCAATTCAAAACTTTTCAAATGTTTGTGATAAGCTTCACAATTGTAACGCTGTACGAAGAGCTATGAAACTAGTTCATGGTCTTTTGCAATAAGATAAGCAGATAAGAAAACTAGTCATCAATCGTGAACAACGACTTAAAATAATGAAAAAAATGATCAGAATGTGATGTTGAAAGTTGCTGTGATGTAAAGAGTGGGCCATTTAAAAGTTTAAATTTAAAAATGTAATAAAACAAAAAACGGATTGAATTTTTGCCAAATTTATTTTTTTGTTGTGTAGTTCAATTGCTCCGGTTAGAAATGGAATATTATTTCATTCATATGGCTGGCCTCAAATTCGATCGGACCAATTTTCGGGCACTTTTTCTAGTGTATGGAGTCGCGTCTCGACGACGGCATCACGTATGTTGGCCTTCAAATGCTCAATTGTCTCTGGTTCGCCGGCATAACGGCGCCCCATAGAAAATAGTCCAATATTGTCTAATCGCAGCCTCTTGATGGCTAGTTGGCATCACAATATCGGCTAATAAAACGGCCAAAAAACGTTTGACGCAATAAATCGATTGTGGCATAAGATGTACGGCAAGTCGCACCATCCTGTTGAAACCAAACATCGTTCACATAAATACCATGAAGATCGGGTTCAAAAAAAAACGGTTATCATGATACGATAGGTCCGTCCTCATTTTCAAAGAAATATGGGCCAATGATGCCTCCGCTCCACAAGCCATACCAGGCAGTCATTCGT
Organism: Sarcophaga caerulescens; assembly: GCA_927399465.1. Lineage (NCBI taxonomy): Eukaryota > Metazoa > Arthropoda > Insecta > Diptera > Sarcophagidae > Sarcophaga > Sarcophaga caerulescens. Next base: position 19,316,307 of record OV656867.1, read on the forward strand.
AATGGGTGCATTGGCTTCTGTAAGACCACGTGTGGGTTTTGTAAGCCCCAAATACGGCAATTTGCCTTATTAAAGTACCCACCAGGATAAAAATAAGCCGCAGTTTCTCGTTGTCCCACTAAATCTCAGAGTTGCTCAAGCGTATAGCGATTCCAACGTTCAGTGGAGATAATATTCTGAATTTTGTGACAGAATAGAATGGAATAAGTATTGCCAGATTCGAAATAACCGATGGTTCAAATTTAAACCGATAGATGGCGCACATGGAGGAGCCACAGGAGCCATTGAGCATAAGTTGACAAGGCAACATGATTACAACAGTTTTCAGATCCTAGAATAAGACGTTTTTGAAAAAGCTGGAACGCATAGAAACCGTCATACATTGTACTTTGACTTTTTCAACTGACAGGAATGCAATATTCTGGCGATTAACACTGAAATCATAATATCTTAAGCTAAATCCATGCTTTAGGTATTTAAGAAAAGTTAAATTAAATCGGAAACCATAGAGTAAATAAAAAATATCGCATAATTTTCTATTGTAGTGTGCCAGAATAAGTGCACCATGCAGACTTATTATGATGCCTCTTTTAATTTTATCTGTCTGTCTGCCTCTGTATTTACTTAGAAGATGAACAAAAAAAGGAAAAAAGCAGAACAAAAACAAGAACAAGAATCCTTATTAAATGCTGAAATTTAGTAGTGTGTGTCATTACTCTGGCGTGCTAACTTCTCTACTCTAATTAGTGGAAACAAGGGGGTTTATTAACCGTTAACTAAACCACTGCCACCAGCTTCACCAAAAGCAATACCAGGCCAACAACTCCCATTCGAACGGGTATAATAAAACAACAGCAGCAAATGATATTCGCAGCAGTCATAGCTTTTGTACACAGTCACTCGTACGTTGTGTGTGTTTTCCTAGTACTGGCGTTTTATGAGTTCTAATTTTATTTTTTATTTTTTGGTTTCTTTTTATTTGGGCTTTTACGTAGAATTTGGTTTGTCGTTTTCGGGTTTCATTTCATTTTTTTTTTGTTTGTTTTTTGTTTGTTTGTTTCTCTCCAACGTTTATTTAACAAACGTTAATGGCCATCCCTTGGGTTGTAAAAATAGTTTTTCGTTTTGTTTATATTATTTTATTTTTTCTCTGTTTAGACAATAAAAATCGTATTCCTTTGTTTTTAACTTTATTTCATTATTCTGTTGGTTTCTGTTTTTTTTTTTTTTTGATTTTGTGGTTTTGACTTTTTGCTCATTATAGCAGTAATAACAACAACAAAGTAAAGTTATTTTTTATTGTTTTATGCAACGGGGGTAAAGTACCTAAAAGTAGGCAACAAGACTTTCAATTACCAAACAATAATACTCACAACTCAGCTTAAATATTTTGAATTTTTTTTTTTTAAATTTTGTAAGAAAATTCCCAATCAACAATCCTTTGAAATGCCTGCTAGACATTAAACATCGTACCAAAAATATTGGGTGGGCCATCTATCGGTTTTAATTTGAACCATCGGTTATTTCGAATCTGGCAATATTTTTTAGTCACAAAATTCAGTATATTATCTCCATTAAACGAAATGAATCAATTTACGCTTGAGAAACGTTGGGATTTATTGGAATTTTATTTCCGAAACAAAGACAATTGGTCAGAAATTGCACGAAAATGTCGTACAAAATTTGGCGGCAAAGAAGGACCAACAGTGCCCGGTATACGCAAGTTTATTGCTAAAGTGCGTGAAACTGGTTTAATTGTTGATGCACCAAGACCTGAGCGTCCTCGTGCTGTACGCAGACCCAAAAAATCGAATCAACATCAAGAATTGAACATTTCACGCACCACTTTAATTCGAATTGTCAAAAGATCTCGGTATGGTGCCTTACAAAGTTCAATTCGTTCAAGAGTAGGAGCCGCATGACCATTCGCTTCGCTAGATGGTCCAACGAGAAAGTGCATGATGATGTCGATTTTCAAAAAAAAAAATCATCGTTTCGAATGAACCTCATTTTCATCTTGGTGGGCACCAGAGATCAGCAACGAGTATGCAAAACGATGAGTAGATTCGAGTCATACTTATTATTTCTGATACTTATACGCATTCATACTTATTTTAATATGATACTCATACTACTCATACTCAAAGTTGGAAGTACTCGTAGTATTCATACTTAACAATACGCATGATGTTATTGACTTCGACTCGTCTCTACTTAACATTTACACGAAGCACAAAATAAGTATGATTCGCGTACGAACACTACTATACTCACAAGAAGATTGTGTGTTTGCTTTGCTTGTTGTCTTTGTCTTTCCTTTCTTCTTTGTTTGTACGAGTATATGCAACAATAACAAAGGCTGTAAATTTTGATGAATGAATGATGAGCCACTCGAATCACTTATAAGTATTACAAGTATTTTTCTAAATTTATGAATCAGAATGAATAGGCGTATGAATCAAACACATTTCGAATGTTGTGAGTTTGATGTCAACGTTGTACTCATACTCATTGCAACCCATACTTATAAATCAATGTTGTAGCGAGTACGAATGAATCAGAGTAGTTGAATTTCAATTCTGTTGATTCACTCATACTCAAAATTGCATGAGTGCTTATGAGTAGCGGAAAAACGATTCATTGCTGATCTCTGGTGGGCACGTTAATCAGCAAAATTGCCGATGATAACCGATTCTTTTGTACCGTCTCTTCATGGTATTAATGTGAACGATGTTTGGTTCAACAGGATAGTGCAATTCGCCACCCATCACATGCCACAATCGACTTATTGCGTCAAACGTTTGCCACACATACATACATATGTACATACATATATATATACATACATACATACATACACACACAAATAAACCTTCAGTCAGGTTTACAACCTAGCTTCTCATACCACTTATGTTGTGTGTGTACATTTTATTCATAAGTGGAGGGGCCTACAGTTTAAAGTCGATTCCGAACGACAGATTTTTGAGAAACCTTTCATGGCAATTTTATTTACTCCCAGAGTTTTTTTTTCCAGAGGCAAACTACAGCGACTAATTACAATGAAAAGCTTGTAAATATGCCGTTTGAAGTAGATGTTACACCGCTGTTCCTAACAACACCATACAACACTGAAATGATGACATTTAACGGGTTAATTATTGATGAATAAAATAAAAAGAAAAACGCTAACAGAAATGCCAAAGCCTTTTGTAAACACCCATAATTAAAACAACCTACTCTTCTTTAAACGTTAATCTTACGCCTCTCATTCTACAGCAACTTTATTTTTCTTTTACGTTGAAACTCTCACACTACTAAGAGAACTGCAAAAAAGGGTGTTGCTCCTTTGAAACCATTAAGTAAACATACATGCAGTGATGGTGGAAATAATAGCACAACGTTCGGATATTGAATAAGAAGGAAGTTTCCTTTTGTTTCCTTAACTGTACCCGAGACAAAACCAGATGAAAACGAGAATGGTTAAGAAGAATGGAGCAGCATGAAGGTTACATGCGCTTTTAAAAGAGATAATGCTGTGGCATATGGTGGTTCGAGAACAGACATTGGAAACACATGGGAAAATTGTCGGATATTTTTCAAACTGAAGTCTACGGCATCGGAAGGTGTGCTTAATTTAAATTGGGCAGAGATCATAGCAATGGACAGGACATAGCAATAGTATCTGGCAGTCAAGTAGCCATCCGAGCACTTCAAATAGTATGGAATTGTATGGAGAAACGAAATCGGTTACGCAGAGAAAATTGAGATTCTCTTTCTAGGTTCCAGGGCATGTGGGAATGTCTGACAATGAACGGGCAGATAAGCGAGGAGCTTCCAAGTAAGGAGGGGAGCTTACATCCTCCTGACATATAAAATAAATGAAATACTTATTACCCCTGCTGTTATTTAGACCACAACTGTAATTGTACTTTTTAAACCTTTGTTGTTAATACATGTTGTTGCTTAAGTTTTATTTTATGTTGTTATTGCTATTGTATACCATAAATTATATAAAAGTACGATGTTGTTGTTGCTGTTGCTGTTGCTGTTAAGTAAAACATGATTTAACATGATGCACTTTAATTACGCTCATTATGTGGAGTTTTCATTTTTGAGCCTGCTTGTGGTTTTTTTTCTTCCACTACCACAGCCAACCGTTTGCATCTCCTAAAAGAGAGTGTGTATGTGTGTGAGTATGTAGGTAGGTAGCTGTTCTTAAAAATAAAGGAGAGTGTGTGTGTCGATTATCTCACTTAAACTGGTGACTATATGACTGCTTGCATTCTGTTCAGTTTTGCTCGTTAACTCCTACTCTCGTCCTGACTACTTTACTTTACTGGCTTCAATGAATATTTGCTTGGCTGCTTGCCTTGTTAATAAATTTATTTGTGAAAATTTTTGTAAAAAAAATTCTTTTTATTTTGTTTCCTGCAAACATGGAAGTTATTAGTGTTTGATTTAAAATTTATTATGATTCCTTTTTTTTTGTTGTCGCTACTTTTTTCTTCTTCTCTTCTTTTGTTTAATAGCACAGAATAAAATATCATTGTTTTTTTGATTTTCTCCTTTAATACTGAAAATTTTTATTTTGTATGCTATAGGGTGTGCGATTTAAAAGTTTAAATTTCAAGATGCAATAAAACGAAAACGGCTTGAAATTTTGCATAATTAAATTTTTTGTTGTGAAGTACAATTGTTCCGATTAGAAATGGAATATTGTTTCTTTCCTGTGGCTGCCGCAGCTGGCCTCACAGTACCTCATTCCGTCGGACCAATTTTCGTGCACTTTTTCAAGTGTTTGAGGTTGTCAATGGCATCAGGAATGTTGGCCTTCAAATGCTCAATTGTCTCCGATTTGTCGGCAACACCCTTTTCTTTAATGGCGCCCCACAGAAAATAGTTCAAAGCTGTCAAATCGAAACTTCTTGGTGGTCAATTGTCATCACCATTTCGGCTAATTAAACGGACATCTTACATTTGACGCAGTAAATCGGTTGTTGCATGAGATGTGTGGCAAGATGCACCATCCTCTTAAAACCAAACATCGTTCACATCAATATCATGAAAAGCGGGTACAAAAAAATCGGTTATCATAGTGCGATAGGTGTCTCTGACCGCTCCACAAGACGCCTCAGACAGTCACTCGTAATGGGTGCATTGGCTTCTGTAAGACAACGTGTGGATTTTCTGAGCCCCAAATTCGCCAAATTTTGCTTATTAACGTACCCACCATGATGAAAATGAGCTTCGACAAAATCGCCATCATCGTGGGCGATATTGGGGCCAATTAATCCCAACGTTGCTCAAATGTAAATTGATTCACTACGTTCAGTGGAGATAATATACTGAATTTTATGACAGACTATAATGACAAAAGTATTGTCAGATTCGAAATAACCGATTGGTCAAATGTAAACCGATAGATGGTCCACCCCATTGTTGCGGGAGTATTTGAAGCTTTGTAAGGATTTGTGGCAGACAATTTTATCATAAGGACATTAAAATGCTCCAAATTAAAGAACAAAATTTATATGGGACAGCCTAATGCAACATAGGGACTAATATGGGACTCCATTATATATAGGGTCCGCCAAATAACTTTTTTTTTTTGAAAATGGCTTAAAAAAAAAACTACTGAATATTTTCTCAAATTTCTTTTTTTATTTGAAAGTACAATCCTTCCGGTTAATAATGGAAAATAATTTCATTCAAATGGCTGCCTCGGCTGGCCATGCAGTAGCCTACACGATCGGTCCAATTTTTAAGCACATTATCGATTGTGTGCAGCTGTATTTCACCAATAGCTTCACGAATATTGTCCTTTAAAGCGTCAATTGTCTCTGGCTTGTCGGCGTAACACTTATCTTTGACGGCACCCGACAAATAATAGTCCAACGGTGTCAAATCGCAGCTCCGAGGTGGCCAAACGACATCAGCTCAGCGGCTGATAATGCGATTCCAAAATCCGTATGCAATTTTCGCACACATTCTGCAACATTACCATGATTTTCAAAGTAATGTCGCAATATTTCCCAGCGTTGTTCAAGCGTATACACAACCATATTCGTTCAGCGGAAGGATAAAACTAATTATCTGTCAAATCAGACATGAGCTAAGTGTTACCATTCACGAAATAATCACTAGTTGAAAAAAAAACGTTAGATGGCGGACCCGATATATAATTGGTCATTACAACCCTTCAGTCAAGATTACGACCTAGCTTCTCACTACATTACATCAAGTATGAATCAATTTTTGTAAAAAAAGAAACATTTTTATTGAAGAGTCTGAGCCGAAACTTAGTTCGCTTAACATTACTACCTTCTTTATAAAGTTGGCAAAATAATGGCTGAATCGACCACTGGCATATTCCCTACCATTAGCCTATTTTAGTAAGAGATATAAGCAAATGAGTTTGGATTTCTATATTTAACAAAAACACAAATATATTCAGTCCTTTATCGGATTTGTTTTTTTATTATTTCAGTTCATGAATTCAATTCTCTGATTTACTTTTTCAAGAAAAGAGGAGCGGTGAAAGGAGTAGCATAAGCAGCTGGGGCAGCGGCATAAGCAGCTACGGGAGCAGCAGCATAGGCGGCGGGGAAAGCGGCAGAGTGAGCAATGTGGTGGGCATTGTAGCTGGAGGCATAGGGAGCCACATATGAAGCATGACCCACAACAGCAGCGGCGGGAGCAGCAGCATAAGTCAAAGGAGCAGAGTAGGCCAAGGGAGTAGAGTAAGCCAAAGGAGCTACAAGACCAGGTTTAGCGGCAACGACAGCCAAGACAGCGAAGAAGCAAACAGCGATCTAGAATTCAAATAAAAATTCATTATTGTTTAATACATTTGAGAATAATCTCAGGATATTCTTTAAAGAAAAATACTTACGAATTTGAACATTTTGATTGAGTTTGTGTTGTGTGGTTTGGTTTGTACAATTTGTAATTGTTATTGATTTTGACAAATTCATTTGCTTTTATACAAAATTTTTGCACTTCATATGCTTGTGACTGAAAATCGTTATTAAATATGCAAAACACGTTTTAATAACTTTAAAGCCCTTGATTAAATCATTTTGTTAACGATAAACTTTAATAGTAATTAAAGTATACTTTACCACTGGCATACTATAGTGTGCCATAATTATTATAAAGATTGGAAAAAAAATTGAAAGTAAAATATTCATTGGATTCGTTGGGTATGACATGATGTGTGTCATATCTAATCAATCATAAACTAAACAAGCCCACTTTAAAAAATTTTTTCTTAAGTGAAGCATATACCGTCTGAGTTATTCTTAATCGTACGGACCAATATTGTTCAATAAGGACAATAACTATACTACCTATATATGGGGAATGAGTCTCAATTTATTATCCACTGTGCTACAAATAATCTTAAGTTAATCCAAAAATGTGTTCCAAAATCATAGCCTTTTTTAGCGAAATATATTCTGGCCAATTTTCTTAAACTGTGCTTTTAAAACATATCCATTTGGATAGGCACGTGACTTTTCGAAATTCATATTACCCGGATTCAACAGTTTATAATCCTATCATGCTATTGATCGTATTAACCACGGAGTGATAAAGATTTTTTGAGTATTGGGGCTTTAGTGTTGATATTTCTAGAGTGTGGGAACTTAACTAAAATTGTGTGTATCTTGGATTATCATAAGAGACCAACATTTTATTCACTGTAACGATTTGATCACAAAGCCAGAAACGAAAACAAAGTCTGAAATGCCTTTTCTGTATAGCAATTCGTTTGAATTTAAATGCTTACACACATTTGGGAGTTTGTTCCAATAAATCTGTTACAAAATATTTCATCGAGCTAAGGCTCCAGTTTATCATCTTTGAACTTGTAAATCTAATCGCTGCACTTCTTACCACTCATTTTGAAATCGCTTCTTAACTGCTTAGGCAAGTTCAAATAAATTCTCACCACAACATTGATTCCTTGTATACCAAAATGATGCATAAAATATTTCCGAAATACTTCTCTTCTACTCGGTGTTTATAACTTGGAAAATCTGTTTTCGTTGCATATACAATTGAATCACACACCAATAGTTTTAGAAGATTATTTGTTTCGAAAAAATGCGGAATTGAATGTAGTTTCATTCTTTCCTTTATTTCTAATCAGAATTTTATGGAATTGAGAATATTTCAAATTCCAATATCAATGATTTATTGCCATAATATGTATGAATGAATATAAACAAGTTGTAGCCAACATTATATTCATTTAAAGCAGGTCAAGATCATTTGGAATTTGTTTTTTCATCAATAATTGAAATTGCAAAATTAAGGAAAAATAAAATAATTTAGAAATGTTAACCTCACATATGTAAGTGGATTCAAAGGAAGGAGACTGTAACTTGCCTCATTCCAAAACGGTACAAAATACTGGTGAAATTTATTCTATGGAAGGTTAAGAGACACTCAGAAGTAATTTAATTTTAATTAGGAATGCCCATTTTATCATAGTATGTGCGGGGAAATCATCAATTCTGCCTGTGTAAATAAAAAATTGACCACAATTTAAATCTATTTACGGCGTTTGATTCGAAAAGCATGTGAAAAATTTTGTGCCAAACAAATGAAATATTTTGAAATTTTTTCCAAACTTAAGGTTTGCTACGAATCAAGTTTTGTACATATTTAAATAAAGCATCTCCTCGCGCAAAAGCCATGAAGATAGAGTTATGCTGGAAGAATAGGAGATATTCAGGCATGTTTTATTTCTTTTTATCGCTCAAAATGTCCACAAACATTGTTCGTTTGCTTTATAATAAAATATGTCCCATGAAGAAAGAATGACTTCATTTAGGTCTTCCATATAAAATTATTTAAAGACTGTATACAATACAGTGCCTTCTCTAGAAACAGTTTATTAAAGGGTGAATCGAATTATGATCTAAAGGAATCCAATTTGACTATCCAGCAAACAATGGCACGCAATGTAATATGTATTTTACCATAATTTTGTATTTTTTTTGGTTAAAAAAAAATAAAAATCATTTAAAACTCTTCTACTATAACCAATACATAGTATCACCGCGGTGTCTTATACCACAGATGCAACCCTACTTAGGTTAACACGCTGCGATCATTTGGCCCTCAAGCTTTGTTGAATCCATTTCGACATCAATCCATTTCGACATCAATCCATTTCGACATCAATGTCACCATCACCTAATTCACTTGTTTCCTACCTAAAGTCAGTAGAAGACAAATTCTAGGAAAATCAAATTTCTGATTCAAAATATCATTTTCAATTTCCAAACCCTTCTTAAATTAGTGAACTAAGGAGAAAGAAACACAAATATATTTAGTCTTTTATCGGATTTGTTTTTATTATTTCAGTTCATGAATTCAATTCTCTGATTTACTTTTTCAAGAAAAGAGGGGCGGCGAAAGGAGTAGCATAAGCAGCAGGAGCAGCGGCATAAGCAGCTACTGGAGCAGCAGCATAGGCGGCAGGGAAGGCAGCAGAGTGAGCAATATGATGGGCATTGTAGCTGGAGGCATAGGGAGCCACATATGAAGCATGACCTACAACAGCGGCGGCAGGAGCAGCAGCATAAGTCAAAGGAGCTGAGTAAGCCAAGGGAGTAGAGTAAGCCAAAGGAGCTACAAGACCAGGTTTAGCGGCAGCTACAGCCAAGACAGCGAAGAAGCAAACAGCGATCTAGAATTCAAATAAAAATTCATTATTGTTTCATACATTTGAGAATAATCTCAGGATATTCTTTCAAAAAAATACTTACGAATTTGAACATTTTGATTGAGTTTGTGGTGTTGGGTTGAGTTTGTACAATTTGTAATTGTTGTCAATGGTTTCAAATGTATTGGCTTTTATACTTCTTTTGCTTTAAAATTTTACTGGTTTTGTTTATAAATTTAATTAAGTATGCGAAGCGGGTGCACGCAATTTCTGTGACACTTTGTGAAGACGATATTGAGGTTGTTGATCAACATATCAGTGCAAATAAATTTCATTGATAAATTTTTCGGTTTGGATTTCAGTGATACAGTGATAGTTTACAATTTTAAGAAGTTCCTGACTATCTTGGAAATTCATAACTGTATACAATTGTATAAAAATATACATTTAATAGAAACAGTGCTATTTAGGATTACATACATAATTGGTCATTACAACCCTTTAGTCAGGATTACGACCTAGCTTCTCACACCACTTATGTTGTGTGTGTTAATTTTATACATGAGTGGCGGGACCTACAGTTTAAAGTTGACTCCGAACGACAGATTTTTGAGAAGCTTTTCATGGCAATTTTATTTACTCTCAGAGTTTTTGCCAGAAATCTGCTGAGGGGAAGTAACCGAAGAAATATTTTCATATTTTCGTTTTGATGTCTGACCTGGGGTTTGAACTCGGGCCTTCAGTCTAATAAGCCAACACACTACCTACTAAACCACCACGACTTAGGATTGCTGCCTGGATTTATCAAAATGTTCAATATTCTCGCTTAAGCTGGTTACTCGTAAAAATAATCATACAACGTACAACATGGCTCAAGTCAGCTTAAAAAAGAAAATGAGCCAGAGATTACTTAGGAATAGAGGTTTAAAATTATTTATGAAACAACTTAGTGTGACCTTCTTTTTATTTTTCCTTGTTTGTAGAATTCAATCTACAAAAATCGACATTTGAATACGCCAAGTGTCATTAAAGAAATAAAACAAAAACAATGAAGTGTAAAGAGGCCTCTTGGTTTCACCACACATTCTTTTATAGATCCAGAGCTCTTTTGCATTCTTTATTTTCTTTCTGTAACACACAACATTATTAAATCATATCATTCGATTCATATCAGTGTATAAAACTCTCTTCTCTCCTCTTAAATGAGCTGAATTGTTATTGTTAAAATGCTTTTTGAAAGATATTGAGAAAATTGATTCAATTTCTGATGCAACTTTTTTTAAAATTGATATTCAAATTTAAATTTAAATTAAGAGTTTTTTTTCTCCTGTTGCCATTTATCACTAGGCTGTATCTTATGAAGATTTATTCACAATATTTTTCTAGCAACAGCCCACAAAGAGCCCAATTTCTATCTAAAATGTAACGTATTTTTCTTATTCAAATTTGTAGACTATTATCGAGAGCCTTTTTGATAATGGAAGCTTGAAAGCTAATACAGTAAAACTTTGTATTTCATTTAAATAAAATGAAGAAATAGTTGTTAGAGTACCTGAGCAGAATAACGTAGTATCTTGGTATACATTTGGACCGTCGATTTACGTGGGCCTACCATATAGCAGCGAGATTACGCAGATAAAACTTAGAACAGCTCAGCTTTATTGGCTCATTAATGCAAGGCAGTGCTGAAACCATCCAACTATGATGTACAGCTTCACCATCGACGTTGAAAAACTTCAGTGAAGACAATCTAAGTTACTTAAAGTAATAAGGAGTGCACAATGGTATGTGAGGAATAATAACATTCTCAATGTGCCTCTTATTCGGGAGCAAAGCAGGAGAGCAAGTACCAGCTGGGCAACGAAGCTTGGAAATCATCCTAACAGTCTTAGAAGGAAATTACTGTTGTTCGAAGCTCACCGACGTCTAAAACCAATTAAAACAGCTGATCTGATCAGATAAATTATACCACAAGAACTTGTAGTTGTAGATTATAGTGGCAATAAAAACTTTTTTATAAATTTATATTAAGATTTGAAAAATTATTGTGATTCCTAGAAAGAAGATTCAATGTATAAAAAATTATGAAAAAAAATTGGACAGAATGACACTGACTGGATCAAATTTAGTTCACAAAATGAAAACCTAAAATGTCTTAAAGCGTCAATTTATATGTTATGAAAATACACATGTTATAGAAAATTTAAAATCACTCCTCATAACAGCGGTAGATCAATATTTTTTTTTTATTTTTGTAATACAAATATGGAGAATATGTGGCATAAAATTCTCATATTATAATACACAAATACAAGAGGAAAGGTTTTACCGTGACATCTTGTAGATACCACAGATGCAAATTCATACAAAGGAATAGAAAACAGAATACTATGGCAAATGATCACACTTATATTTTTCTATTTTCTCAAACCATTCTCATAGTCTGCTTGTTGCAAGTTCAAACATTAAAAAAAAAACTATAATTTTCTATTAAACAATCAAATTTTCAATTTTTACTTAATCTAAACTGAAAACTATAATAAGAAAATAGAAACACAAATATATTCAGTCTTTTATCGGATTTGTTTTTATTATTTCAGTTCATGAATTCAATTATCTGATTTACTTTTTCAACAAAAGAGGGGCGGCGAAAGGAGTAGCATAAGCAGCTGGGGCAGCGTGTACTACAGGAGCAGCGGCATAAGCAGCTACTGGAGCAGCAGCATAGGCGGCGGGGAAAGCAGCAGAGTGAGCAATGTGGTGGGCATTGTAGCTGGAGGCATAGGGAGCCACATATGAAGCATGACCTACAACAGCGGCGGCAGGAGCAGCAGCATAAGTCAAAGGAGCAGAGTAGGCCAAGGGAGTAGAGTAAGCCAAAGGAGCTACTAGACCAGGTTTAGCGGCAGCAACAGCCAAGACAGCGAAGAAGCAAACAGCGATCTAGAAATCAAATAAAAATTCATTATATTTTAATAGATTTGAGAATAATCTCAGGATATTCTTTAAAGAAAAATACTTACGAATTTGAACATTTTGATTGAGTTTGAGTTGTTTGGTGTGGGTTGTACAATTTGTAATTGTTATTGATTGTGACAAATTCATTTGCTTTTATACAAAAGTTTTTAAAGTTTATGAGTTTATGATTCACAATACTATTTAAATATGCCAGGCATGTTTTGACAACTTTAAGGCCCTTGGTCAAGACCTTTTGTTAACAGTTATGTTGACAAGTCATAAAAACTTACATATTTAGTATTGAAGCAGCAACATAAGGTTTGCTTATTAGAAAAATTTAATATACTTATCATATACATACATACGTGTTATTTTTAAGGTCGACTTAAAGTTTAAATGAATTTCTAATCTTTGTAGTAAAAAAAGTTTGTCTTTTACTAGCCTATGCTCATTTTATTATTTGAAGAAGGCTTATAATTACGAATATAATGCATTGGAAATAGGTCTAGTTCCATCCTTGATTACTTGTTGTAGGGTAATGTATATATCCTATGATATACTGATGACCTGATGACTTGTGGAAGATTTGAATTTATTTCCATCAAGAAATCTATCATAATAATTACTGTCATCGTAATTAAAATAATTAATAATAATAATAACTGCTGTTTCATTGTATTCTTGTCTACAAGAGTGAATTAAAGTTGAAATTACTAAATTCTAATGAGCTGATGGACGGGGGCTAATATTTAAAAAAATGAAACCGACCTTATTTCTACAAAACTTTTTTATAGCATTTAGAGAAAGAAAACATTTTAGTTGAGTAGGTTATGCTATTTTTGTAATAGCTCTAGTTTTCTCTAGTTTGTAAATTAAGAAGTAAACTCAAAGCAAAAATCTTTGTATTCATATTAATAATAGTTTTTATGTAATTCTGTATAAAAAACTATGAACGGAGTTCTTCCATTCATAAGTATTTCAAAACACACCACAATGAAAATAAAAATAAAACCCAAAAAAACTCACCACTGAACTTGATTTGACTTTTGATCAACAAGCAAAATATAGTCTTCACACATGTTTTGAATTTTTAATTAAATTAAAAACTAAATAACTGTTAAACATTAAAACACGAACCATATTAGTATAAAAGCCAATACATTTCAAACCATAGACAACAATTACGAATTGTACAAACCAAATCAAACAACTCAAACTCAATCAAAATGTTCAAATTCGTAAGTATTTTTTAAAGAATATCCTCAAATTATTCTCAAACCTATTGAAATATAATGAATTTTTATTTGATTTCTAGATCGCTGTTTGCTTTTTCGCTGTCTTGGCTGTTGCTGCCGCTAAGCCTGGTCTTGTAGCTCCTTTGGCTTACTCTACTCCCTTGGCCTACTCTGCTCCTTTGACTTATGCTGCTGCTCCTGCCGCCGCTGTTGTAGGTCATGCTTCATATGTGGCTCCCTATGCCTCCAGCTACAATGCCCACCACATTGCTCACTCTGCTGCTTTCCCCGCCGCCTATGCTGCTGCTCCAGTAGCTGCTTATGCCGCTGCTCCTGTAGTACACGCTGCCCCAGCTGCTTATGCTACTCCTTTCGCCGCCCCTCTTTTGTTGAAAAAGTAAATCAGAGAATTGAATTCATGAACTGAAATAATAAAAACAAATCCGATAAAAGACTGAATATATTTGTGTTTCTATTTTCTTATTATAGTTTTCAGTTTAGATTAAGTAAAAATTGAAAATTTGATTGTTTAATAGAAAATTATAGTTTTTTTTTTAATGTTTGAACTTGCAACAAGCAGACTATGAGAATGGTTTGAGAAAATAGAAAAATATAAGTGTGATCATTTGCCATAGTATTCTGTTTTCTATTCCTTTGTATGAATTTGCATCTGTGGTATCTACAAGATGTCACGGTAAAACCTTTCCTCTTGTATTTGTGTATTATAATATGAGAATTTTATGCCACATATTCTCCATATTTGTATTACAAAAATAAAAAAAAAATATTGATCTACCGCTGTTATGAGGAGTGATTTTAAATTTTCTATAACATGTGTATTTTCATAACATATAAATTGACGCTTTAAGACATTTTAGGTTTTCATTTTGTGAACTAAATTTGATCCAGTCAGTGTCATTCTGTCCAATTTTTTTTCATAATTTTTTATACATTGAATCTTCTTTCTAGGAATCACAATAATTTTTCAAATCTTAATATAAATTTATAAAAAAGTTTTTATTGCCACTATAATCTACAACTACAAGTTCTTGTGGTATAATTTATCTGATCAGATCAGCTGTTTTAATTGGTTTTAGACGTCGGTGAGCTTCGAACAACAGTAATTTCCTTCTAAGACTGTTAGGATGATTTCCAAGCTTCGTTGCCCAGCTGGTACTTGCTCTCCTGCTTTGCTCCCGAATAAGAGGCACATTGAGAATGTTATTATTCCTCACATACCATTGTGCACTCCTTATTACTTTAAGTAACTTAGATTGTCTTCACTGAAGTTTTTCAACGTCGATGGTGAAGCTGTACATCATAGTTGGATGGTTTCAGCACTGCCTTGCATTAATGAGCCAATAAAGCTGAGCTGTTCTAAGTTTTATCTGCGTAATCTCGCTGCTATATGGTAGGCCCACGTAAATCGACGGTCCAAATGTATACCAAGATACTACGTTATTCTGCTCAGGTACTCTAACAACTATTTCTTCATTTTATTTAAATGAAATACAAAGTTTTACTGTATTAGCTTTCAAGCTTCCATTATCAAAAAGGCTCTCGATAATAGTCTACAAATTTGAATAAGAAAAATACGTTACATTTTAGATAGAAATTGGGCTCTTTGTGGGCTGTTGCTAGAAAAATATTGTGAATAAATCTTCATAAGATACAGCCTAGTGATAAATGGCAACAGGAGAAAAAAAACTCTTAATTTAAATTTAAATTTGAATATCAATTTTAAAAAAAGTTGCATCAGAAATTGAATCAATTTTCTCAATATCTTTCGAAAAGCATTTTAACAATAACAATGCAGCTCATTTAAGAGGAGAGAAGAGAGTTTAATACACTGATATGAATCGAATGATATGATTTAATAATGTTGTGTGTTACAGAAAGAAAATAAAGAATGCAAAAGAGCTCTGGATCTATAAAAGAATGTGTGGTGAAACCAAGAGGCCTCTTTACACTTCATTGTTTTTGTTTTATTTCTTTAATGACACTTGGCGTATTCAAATGTCGATTTTTGTAGATTGAATTCTACAAACAAGGAAAAATAAAAAGAAGGTCACACTAAGTTGTTTCATAAATAATTTTAAACCTCTATTCCTAAGTAATCTCTGGCTCATTTTCTTTTTTAAGCTGACTTGAGCCATGTTGTACGTTGTATGATTATTTTTACGAATAACCAGCATTAGCGAGAATATTGAACATTTTGATAAATCCAGACAGCAATCCTAAGTCGCGGTGGTTTAGTAGGTAGTGTGTTGGCTTATTAGACTGAAGGCCCGAGTTCAAACCCCAGGTCAGACATCAAAACGAAAATATGAAAATATTTCTTCGGCGACTTCCTCTCAGCAGATTTCTGGCAAAAACTCTGAGAGTAAATAAAATTGCCATGAAAAGCTTCTCAAAAATCTGTCGTTCGGAGTCAACTTTAAACTGTAGGTCCCGCCACTCATGTATAAAATTAACGCACACAACATAAGTGGTGTGAGAAGCTAGGTCGTAATCCTGACTAAAGGGTTGTAATGACCAATTATGTATATAATCCTAAATAGCAATGTTTCTATTAAATGTATATTTTTATACAATTGTATATAGTTATGAATTTCCAAGATAGTCAGGAACTTCTTAAAATTGTAAACTATCACTGTATCACTGTGAAATCCAAACCGAAAAATTTATCAATGAAATTTATTTGCACTGATATGTTGATCAACAACCTCAATATAGTCTTCAGAAAGTGTCACAGAAATTGCGTGAACCCGCTTCGCATACTAATCAATTTTATAAATAAAACCCAGTTAAATTTTAAAGCAAAATAAGTATAAAAGCCAATGCATACCAAGTCATAGACAACAATTACAAATTGTACAAACTCAACCAAACACCACAAACTCAATCAAAATGTTCAAATTCGTAAGTATTTCTTTAAAGAATATCCTGAGATTATTCTCAAATGTATTAAACAATAATGAATTTTTATTTGATTTCTAGATCGCTGTTTGCTTCTTCGCTGTCTTGGCTGTTGCTGCCGCTAAACCTGGTCTAGTAGCTCCTTTGGCTTACTCTACTCCCTTGGCCTACTCTGCTCCTTTGACTTATGCTGCTGCTCCTGCCGCCGCTGTTGTAGGTCATGCTTCTTATGTTGCTCCTTATGCCTCCAGCTACAATGCCCACCACATTGCTCACTCTGCCGCTTTCCCCGCCGCCTATGCTGCTGCTCCAGTAGCTGCTTATGCCGCTGCTCCTGCTGCTTATGCTACTCCTTTCGCCGCCCCTCTTTTGTTGAAAAAGTAAATCAGAGAATTGAATTCATGAACTGAAATAATAAAAACAAATCCGATAAAAGACTGAATATATTTGTGTTTCTTTCTCCTTAGTTCACTAATTTAAGAAGGGTTTGGAAATTGAAAATGATATTTTGAATCAGAAATTTGATTTTCCTAGAATTTGTCTTCTACTGACTTTAGGTAGGAAACAAGTGAATTAGGTGATGGTGATATTGATGTCGAAATGGATTCAAAAAAGCTTTAGGGCCAAATGATCGCAGCGTGTTAACCTAAGTAGGGTTGCATCTGTGGTATAAGACACCGCGGTGATACTATGTATTGGGTATAGTAAAACTGTTTTAAATGATTTTTATTTTTTTTTTAACCAAAAAAAAAAAAAATACAAAATTATGGTAAAATATTACATTGCGTGCCATTGTTTGCTGGATAATCAAATTGGATTCCTTCAGATCATAATTCGATTCACCTTTTAATAAACTGTTTCTAGAGAAGGCACTGTATTGTATACAGTCTTTAAATAATTTTATATGAAAGACCTAAATAAAGTCATTCTTTCTTCATGGGACATATTTTATTATAAAGCAAACGAACAATGTTTGTGGACATTTTGATCGATAAAAAGAAATAAAACATGCCTGAATATCTCCTATTCTTCCAGCATAACTCTATCTTCATGGCTTTTGAGCGAGAAGATGCTTTATTTAAATATGTACAAAACTTGATTCGTAGCAAACCTTAAGTTTGGAAAAAATTTCAAAATATTTCATTTGTTTGGCACAAAATTTTTCACATCCTTTTCGAATCAAACGCCGTAAATAGATTTAAATTGTGGTAAATTTTTTGTTTACACAGGCAGAATTGATGATTTCCCCACACATACTATGATAAAATGGGCATTCTTAATTAAAATTAAATTACTTCTGAGTGTCTCTTAACCGTCCATAGAATAAATTTCACCAGTTTTTTGTAGCATTTTGAAATGCGGCAAATTACAGTCTCCTTCCTTTGAATCCACATATGCGAGGTTAACATTTCTAAATTATTTTATTTTTTCTTAATTTTGCAATTTCAATTATTGATGAAAAACAAATTCCAAATGATCTTGACCTTCTTTAAATGAATATAATGTTGGCTACAACTTATTTATATTCATTCATACATATTATGGCAATAAATCATTGATATTCGAATTTGAAATATTCTGAATTTTATAAAATTTTGATTAGAAATAAAGGAAAGAATGAAACTACATTCAATTGCGCATTTTTTCGAAACAAATAATCTTCTAAATCGATGGATGTGTGATTCTATTGTATATGAAACGAAAACAGATTTTCCAAGTTATAAACACGGAGAAGAAGAAAGTATTTCGGGAATATTTTATGAATCATTTCGGTGTACAAGGATTCAATGTTGTGGTGAGAATTTATTTGAACTTGCCTAAGCAGTTAAGAAGCGATTTCAAAATGAGTGATAAGAAGTGCCGCGATTAGATTTACAAGTTTAGAGATGATAAACTGGAGCCTTAGCTCGATGAAATATTTTGTAACAGATTTATTGGAAGTGAATGATGTAACAAACTCCCAAATGTGTGTAAGCATTTTAATTCAAACGAATTGCTATACAGAAAAGGCATTTCAGACTTTGTTTTCGTTTCTGGCTTTGTGATCAAATCGTTACAGTGAATAAAATATTGGTCTCTTATGATAATCCAAGACACACACAATTTTAGGTAAGTTCCCACACTCTAGAAATATCAACACTAAAGCCCCAATACTCAAAAAATCTTTATCACTCCGTGGTTAATACGATCAATAGCATGATAGGATTATGAACTGTTGAATCCGGGTAATATGAATTTCGAAAAGTCACGTGCCTATCCAAATGGATATGTTTTAAAAGCACAGTGTAAGAAAATTAGCCAGAATATATTTCGCTACAAAAGGCTATGATTTTGGAACACATTTTTGGATTAACTTAAGATTATTTGTAGCACAGTGGATAATAAATTGAGACTCATTCCCCATATATAGGTAGTGTAGTTATTGTCCTTATTGAACAATATTGGTCCGTACGACTAAGAATAACTCAGATGGTATACGCTTCACTTAAGAAAACTTTTTTTAAAGTGGGCTTGTTTAGTTTATGATTGATTAGATATGACACACATCATGTCATACCCAACGAATCCAATGAATATTTTACTCTCAAATTTTGTTTGCAATCTTTATGGTAATTATGGCACACTATAGTATGCCAGTGGTGAAGTATACTTTAGTTACTATTTAAGTTGATCGTTAACAAGAGGTTTTAATCAAGGGCTTTAAAGTTATTCAAACGTGTTTTGTATATTTAATTACGCTTTTTAGTCACAAGCATATTAAATGTAAAAATTTTGTATAAAAGCAAATGAATTTGTCAAAATCAATAACAATTACAAATTGTACAAACCAAACCACACAACACAAACTCAATCAAAATGTTCAAATTCGTAAGTATTTTTCTTTAAAGAATATCCTGAGATTATTCTCAAATCTATTAAAATATAATGAATTTTTATTTGAATTCTAGATCGCTGTTTGCTTCTTCGCTGTCTTGGCTGTTGCTGCCGCTAAACCTGGTCTTGTAGCTCCTTTGGCTTACTCTACTCCCTTGGCCTACTCTGCTCCTTTGACTTATGCTGCTGCTCCCGCCGCCGCTGTTGTAGGTCATGCTTCATATGTGGCTCCCTATGCCTCCAGCTACAATGCCCACCACATTGCTCACTCTGCTGCTTTCCCCGCCGCCTATGCAGCTGCTCCCGTAGCTGCTTATGCCGCTGCTCCTGCTGCTTATGCTACT
Source organism: Sarcophaga caerulescens (assembly GCA_927399465.1). Classification (NCBI taxonomy): domain Eukaryota; kingdom Metazoa; phylum Arthropoda; class Insecta; order Diptera; family Sarcophagidae; genus Sarcophaga; species Sarcophaga caerulescens. The sequence goes on from OV656867.1 coordinate 19,336,313, forward strand.
CCTTTCGCCGCCCCTCTTTTCTTGAAAAAGTAAATCAGAGAATTGGATACATGAACTAAAATAAAAGAAACGATAAAAGACTGAATATTTTTGTGTTTTTGTTTTAAGCTTGGCTAGGGCATGAAAAGCAGAGTTAGTTTATATGATTGGAAAGCGAAATTTTAAGTCCGAATTTTAAATTTCTCTTTACTATTGTGTCGAGTCGTCAGTAGATCTTTAAGACTTTCGTTTCAGAACAATGAAATACAATAGAGGACCTAAGATGTTTCCTTAAGGAATTTCTGCATTAGCGAGTGGAACAAAACATAAGAATACATTTAATAGCCCAGGTCAAAACAGTAGAAAACACTGATTAAACGTGTAGAGCAATACTTCTTTTCCTAGGCCATTATACTTATGATATGTATATAGCAACACGTATATTCTGTTCGATAATAGATTTGCTTCAATTGGTCAAAGCAATTAATAAAGGGCTTCCTCAAGTTGATAATTCCAACGCATACCAAGTTGCCCTGAGTCATGTCGCTTGAGTATTAAAAATTCCCGTAATATTTCCAAGCCAGCATACTGCGGCGAACAATTTCTATGTTGTTGTAACGGGCCTTCATTGATTCGAATGTGGAAAGCATTGGTCAACGACAATGATCCTGGAATCTTCCAATGCAGTTATGAAAGTTAGGTAGGTTAGGTTCGGTATGGAGGGGGACCGCCCTAAAGGAATAGATCTCACTTAGACCAGCATTTAGGCCCATTATGAGACCACAATCAATTCCACCCGGAAGTCCACCATTCCTTAGAGAAAACCAATATGAGTCCCAAATAAATTTTGCTATTCCAATAATTTTTGTATTAAAGTGTTCTGTGAAAGACGTCATAAAGTGAAACATCGTCCTTTAAGACAAAAGCAGGGCACTGACACATGAATCTCCTCCTCCTCGGACTCACAGCTCCTGCAGAAGTCATTTGCCGAATTGCCGAGTCCTTCGACAAGTGTACCAAAAGGACAGTGACCTGTAAGAAACGCTATTGTACGATGGATAGCCATGCGATTTTAGTAATATTGCTGCAAACTATAATAAGTGTGCATATTATCCAAATTAACTGAAGCAATCGGAATATCTAAGGCCTGTAATGTTGGAGATTGCAAGCTCCGTTCCGGCTCTGGCCAGCTCTTCAACAATGCAAGGAAAATTAAATTTTTAACAACAGAATTCCTTTTTTAATTCATATGCATAAGGATATGAAAAGTGCTCACTTTCTGCCAGCAAACGCATCCATTAGATTGCAATCTTAAGATTGCGTAACCACTTACATATTTGTCTTCAATTTCAGACATCGTGTGGACCATCCATCGGTTTAACTTTGAATCATCGGTTATTTCGAATCTGGCACTGCTTATGGCATTCTATTCTGTAACAAAATTCAGTATATTATCTCTACTAAACGTAGTGAATCAATTTACACTTGAGCAACGTTAGGATTTATTGGAAATTTATTTCCAAAACAAAAAAATTTGTCGGAAATTGCACGAAAATTTTGTACAAGATTTGGTCGGAGAAAAGGACCAACAGTGCCCGGTATACGCAGGTTTATTGCTTCCCTTATTTTGGGCCCAGGAAACCCACACGTGGTCTTACAGAAGCCAATGCACCCATTACGAGTGAATGTTTGGTGCGGCTTGTGGAGCGGAGGCATCATTGGCCCATATTACTTTGAAAATGAGGACGGCACAACCATCACGGTCAATGGAGGCACCTATCGTAACATGATAACCGCTTTTTTTTTGGAGTATTTTCTGTGAGGCGCCGTTAAATAAAGGATTACGCCGATAAACCAGAGACAATTGAGCATTTGAAGGCCAACATTCGTTATGCCATTGCCGAGATACGACCCCAAACACTCGAAAAATTCAACGGGAATTGGTCCGATCGAATGAGATACTGTGAGACCAGCTGCGGCAGCAATATGAATGAAACCATATTCCATTTCTAACCGGAACAATTTTACTTCACAACAAAAAAATTAATTTTTCAAAATTTCAAACTGTTTTTGTTTTATTGCATTTTTAAATTTAAACTTTTAAATGGCCCACCCTTTATTTTTAGTCAAAATTTTATAAATTTTAAAAATTATTTCAAACACTTGCAAGTAACACTTGCCATTTGACATAAATCATGAAATTTCTCAGAAAAACCCAAATAATATTCACTGTATTAATTTTTTTTCCATTTTTTTTTTTTTTTTGAAAAATTACCTTCATTTACACTCTATGTAAACAATATCCAAAGTATCGTTGACTTTTTTCAAACAGCCAACATGTCTGGCATATTTAATGAGAATGCCCTTCAATTAATATACATGGGCACTTAAATAAGTCTCATTAAAGTTTATTTACTGCATTATTGAAGCAAGTATAAAAGACTTCAACGGCCACACTGAAATTAACAATTGAAAATTGTATCGCCAACAATAATCAATCACTTCTTCCATTCATAAACACAAAATGTTCAAATTCGTAAGTTTTAATCATAATTTCTTCCAAAAATGAAATGGAATTTAAAATTTTATTTGACTTTTTTAGATCGCTGTTTGCTTTTTCGCCGTTTTGGCTATGGTTGCCGCTAAGCCTGGTCTTGTTGCACCCTTGGCTTACTCTGCTCCTTTGACTTATGCTGCTGCTCCCGCCGCCGCTGTTGTTGGTCATGCTTCATATGTGGCTCCTTATGCCGCCAGCTACAATTCCCATTACATCGCCCACTCTGCTGCCTTCCCTGCTGCTTATGCTGCTGCTCCGGTAGCTGCTTATGCCGCTGCTCCAGTAGCCACTTATGCTACTGCCCCTGCTGCTTACTCGGCTCATCTTGCCACCCCCTTTGCTGCTCCCGTTTTGTTGAAAAAGTAGATCAGTGAATTGAATACAAATAAAGAAGTGAATGTGATAAACTGAAATAAAATTTTGAGTTTTTATTCGATAAAGTAGTAGCTCCTAAAGAAGAAACTCTTTTTAGGAAATTGCATAAGATCCAATGGCTATTCGGCCAGGAAGAGCTGTGCTTTATTAGAATAATGATGACTACGTTAGTAGTAGATGATATACGTCGACGTATCGTAACAATTCTATATTTTTATATGTGGTGGGTCCACAGTTTAAAGCCTACTCCGAACGACAGATTTTTAAATATTTCTTCGGCGACTTCCTCTCATCAAACTTCTGGTAAAAACTCTAAGAAAATATAAGATGATAAGTTTCTCATGAAAAGATCCTCAGAGTCGACTTTAAACTGCAGCAGTGTTGCAAAATTTAAATTCTGAAATGGTACTGAAGTATAACTGAAAGAGTACTTTTTCGTATCAAATGGTACTTTTGTAAAAAAAAAATATTTATTTATATTTAATACACGTAAAATCAACGTTTAGTCAAACGTCGACGGAACGTACGTTCGTTTTTAACATATGAAAAGCGTTCACATTGCTGTTCACCTTCTGAACACGAAAGTACATTTCTAGATCAGCATTACGTCGAACATGAAAGCGTCGCTTTTTGTATTGTGGTATTTTTGAAATTGAAATGTACGAAAGTACTGAATTTTTCAACACTGCTAACATACCTCCCCCCCCCCATTCTAATCGACAACTTCGTTGATTTTATTTGTGTTGCGCTACGTTGTAACAGAGTACTGTTTGTGGGTGAATTAAGAAAGAAAAGTAAAAGTAAAGGGCTATGCATTTCGTGGTTTCAAAAGTATGGGACTGGAATTCGACATCTGTCAAACTAAGTTGTGAAACCAATTTTTTTCTTTTCAGTTGAAAGTCTGACATTGACGAAAATGGATCGCTTAACTATCACACAACGCATAAAAATTATCAAAACCTACTACAAAAATGGTGATTCTGCCACAGCCACGTATCGAGCAAAATTTTCTTCAGCGATGAAGCACATTTCACACTCGGTGGGTATGTTAATAAAAAAAATTGTCGTATTTGGGTTTCTGAGAATCCTCAAGTAATTGAAGAGAGGCCATTACATCCAGAAAAAGTCACTGTTTGGTGCGTTCTTTGGTCCGAAGGTGTGATTGGACCTTACTTCTTCTAAAACGACGATGGAACGACTGTCACCGTCAATTCGGAGCGTTATGGTCATATGATAACCGACTTTTTTTTGCCTGATATTGAAGAATACGACTTGGAGAATATGTGGTTTCAACAAGACGGTGCCACATGCCACACAACTCGAGCGAATATGGCTTTATTGCAGGAGACATTTCCTGGCCGCGTAATTTCTCGTCGTGGCGATATCAACTGGCCACCAAGATCATGCGATTTGACACCATTAGACTTTTTTTTGTGGGGCTACGCGAAAGACCGTGTTTATGCAGATAAACCTTCAACTCTTGAGCACTTAAAAACCAACATTCGTCAAGTTATGGCTAAGATACCGCCCAATATGTGTCAAAAAATGGTCGAAAATTACCTCAAAAGAATCAATACTTGCAACACTTCGCCTGGAGGTCATTTAAATGATGTAGTGTTTCACACATAATGTCAACGTTCAAACTTTACAGTAAAAAAAAAATATAATGAAAAAAAATTTCATATGTGTTTTATTTACGTTTACTTTTGAAACCACGAAATGAATAACCCGGTATTATATTTCTCCTCAGACAGAGGCCTACAAACACTAATAAATATAAAATTCTATTTTGTTGCTGGTCAATAAATATTAAATTTGTATAGGCATAAAAAGAAAAAAGTTAAAAATAAAAAAAATTAAATAAATTAAAGAAACAATAAGAAAAATACAAATAAAAAAATATATAAAATATTAAAAAATATTTAAAAATATACTATATTAAATATTTAATTTAATATTTAAAATATTATATTAATATTTAAAATATTATATTAATATTTAAAATATTAATACGTATTTAAAATATTATATTAAAACAATTAAAAAAACATTTGAACACAAAACCTTTCTTTCAATCAGTCCTTTTGATTAAACTCATGCAAAATTTTCTTTTTAAAATCTTTAACTGGCTTGTTTCTAAGCAAATAACCTTGAAATGATTACAACATTACTGCAGTATTACTCTTTAAGCAGTAGTGTTAGTGTTTTTCTTAACATTTAACAGTGTGTACCACAAGACATAACACACTCCCTTTCTCTCTCTTTCTTACAAACCGCGATGCTACAGCATTTGTTTTGCAAGCATCGCCACAAATTAGATTTATTGTGTTGGTTTACAAAAATATTATGAAACTCACCTTTTAAGAACTGCTGCTCGTCCACTCACACCCTCTCTTCAACTTCGTTGTTTCAATGCAAATTATTTCCACTGCACACATATTTCAAAATATATATGTATGTGTATACATGTGCACACAAAAAAAACACTTTTTCACTTCCAGGCCATGCACTAACAACCCAACATATATTTTTTTTTACATATAAACCGATTACTCTGCTTTTTTATTTATTAGAACTTATTTTGGTGTTGGTGTTGTTTTTATTTTTTTTTTACACTCATGGCCTTGTACTAAGAAGAAAACTTCACTTCTTTTACGCACTTCTATTTATTTTTACGTACACCTTTACTGGTGTACTCCATTTTACAAAAATATTCCAATGATTCTTATTGGAATTACGTACAAAATAAAATTAATTAAAAGCTTTGTACTCCGTTAGCATTTGGATATTAATTGCTAATAAAAAAAATATATACAAAAAATAATACATGTATTTTATTAACACATCTTTTTATATTTTCCAATAAGCACACTTTAATTTATTATTTTTATTTTCAATTTTCAACAGCGAACACTTTCACTTTCACCATCTTCAAAGAGCACAAAAATTTCTACTAACCGGCTACCGGCTTTGTAGTTCTTTTTAAAGCAATTTGATTAATAACATCACTCAATAATATGGCGAGTACAATACAATAACAACAACAGCATTTTTAAATAAAATTGAGTGCATATGCACTCTCCTTTAACTTTAATAAGTACAAACAATTTGGGAGAAAATCACTTGTGTTTGCTTACAGTAAATGAAACCCAAAAAATTTTTCCAAATTACAACAAAAGCCTCGTAACATAAATAACACTGTGATAATAAAAAAAACCACAACAAGAACAAACACAACAGGTTGGTTGACTGTTACCATTGGTTTCCTTGCATTAAAAAATATATAAAACGAGAGAAGAGCATTTCATTTCACGAAATGTAAATCAATGTTATTTTTTTGTGGTCAAACAATGTTCTGCATTGCATAGGGCAACCAACACTCTTTCTTACCGGAAACAAAAACAAACGACAACAAATACACTCATGTTATTTTTCTGTTTTCAATAAGAAAACAAAAACAATTAAAAGAACTACGAGTACATATGTATGTATTTCCACCCCACTCCCAAATTATGCAGTTTTAACCAGTAAGCATTATGTTATTATTCCTTCATTCATTCATTAAGCATTAATAACTTAACACAATGTGAGTTAAAAAACTGTCATGCAGCCGCCATCATGCTCTTTCAATTGTTATTCATTCAAAATCCTAATCTTCTTCACACACAGTATTCAAGTTTAAGGCAATGTGTGCGTTGTACAAAGAACAGCACACAGCAAAACTTCGACTTCATGCACACACAAATTCCTTCGCTTTGTCATTCATGCATGCGTTCATTCACAATACGAAATGGTCTTTTAGCACACTAACCATATTTAATACAGTAAGTATAGCGAGTAATAAAAACTTTCATGCATTCGGCTTCATGCGAAAATGCTGTTTCGATTGTTGTGAGACGAAAGAGTGTTAGTTGTTTGCTCTCTTAAAGGGTTTTAAAAACAACAACTCTTTTGTATAATCACACACGCTTTGTTTTTGTATGTACATATGTATACTAATTGTCTTAACGAAAAAAAAACAACATGAATGTATTGATGAATTCTATGATATTTAACAAGAACAAATGTATTGTTTTTGGCTTTGCTACAATTTTTGTTTACATTTTTGGACATGAATACTACTCTTCTCCCACCTTGCTCACTCGTAATTTAATGGCACTCGGTTTTCAACAAACATATTCTCCTCTAGCGAATAGAGAGGAGGGGTGTTGTTAGCTATAGAATGTGTAGAATGTAGAATGCAAGAAATCTACTTAACATTGTTTGATCTTCAAAACTAACATTGATTTCTTTATTCTTTTCATTTACAATAACAATGCGTTTATAAATTATAAGGCATGTTGAACTTTGTTGGAATTTGGTTTACATTTCGTTAAGTTTTTATGAAATAAGCAGAGCAAACGTAACAGTTCTTGTTGTTGTTTTTTGAGATTTTTGTCATAAAGGTAAAGGAGAGCATATGCACTCAATTTCATATAAAGATGCACATAATTGTTGTTGTTATTGCCTTGTAATCGTCATGTTATTAATTGATGTTATTTGATCGAATTGCTGTAAACGAACTATAAAGCCGGCAGCCGGTTAGTGCTAAATTTTGTGCAATAGAATAAGGTTTAAGTGAAAGTGTTTCCGGTTTAAAATTTAAAGTAAAATTAATAAATAAAAGTTTCTTTATTAGAAAAAAATAGAAAAGTAGTGTTAATAAAATAATATACATACATATGTGTTGTGTTAAGACAAGTGTGATATGATGAAGGGAATGTTATAATGACTTCAAGGTCATTTGCTTGCAAATAAGCAATTTAAGGTTTTAAGAAGAACATTTTGCATGAGTTTAATCAAAAGGGCTGATTAAAAGGCTTTGAGTGATCCAATTTGTGTTTAAATGTTTTTTTTTTTTACTTTTTTACACTTTTAATTACACAGCCCTGCAAATTTGGTTTTTTTTGTGCAAATAAGATGGCTCCAGGTGTTTGCGAAGGCATTTTGCGCTCTGAACACGAATCTGGGTTCAAAAACTTTCCATCACGTCAGGTTTTCGAGAAAAAGGGGGTTGAAACCCCCTAAAAATAGCGTTTTTGGTCATTTTTGAAAAATTGTAGAGCTAAACACTGACGTGCTAGAACCATCGCAATTGTCAGAAATTGACAATTGATCTTTGCACTTTAAAATGAGCCCAAAGCCAAATTGATTGCATGCACCCTTAAAGTAGGGGGTGGGTTTATGTCAAGGGGTGCAAGAGAAAAAGAAAATTAATCAGATTTACTTGAAAATGTTTACTCAGGGGTTTTTGGGGTCTCTGATTACAGATCTTCATTCAGATTTTAAAAATTCAAAATGGCTCTGATGAGGCCAGAATCTTTCTGTGGAGTAGCAAGTAATGAAGTAAGTTTAAAATTGTATATTCGGCAAAAGGAAACATTAAGAGAAGTGGTAAACCTTATCAACTCAAACGCATTTCAGACAATTAAAGCTTTTTTTTTGGGTAATTACAATAAGAAGTGATTTCAGTTTTCCAGCAGACTATCCAGAAGTAGTGTAAGAATAGTAATTGAAATTTTACAGGTCGTGGTGCTTCGGGTATAGGTATGGTTTCAAGCCTAATATGTAGACTATATGATTAGAAGAACGAATACTTGGAATCTGTGCGAGATTAATTTAACTCTGAAGTAATAAGGAAGAAGTTATCCAAACAAAAACCTATAAAATATTGTACTTTAACCAAATGCGTATTAGCTAGTGTAATGGTGTTTTCTTTTCTACCAAAAAATGTGCATTTTATTTAAAAAAATGCAATTTTGTGTTTGTTTCTTAAAAATGTTTCGCCCTCTAAAAGGGTGGTATGTTTTATTCTAAATAATTTGCACTTGTCAATGGTGGAGGGCATTGCATTTAATCCCTGTATAAATCGAGAGTGCTGATAATGCCCTATAAAGCAAAAGACTTTTGTTTATTTATAGGGCTACCAGATGAAATTTAAAAAAAGTCGCCTGGTATCGTTATCCAATTTTGAAGTCAATTTTTTCATTGTTTTGTGGAGTAACATTAAGGAAACATTACATTATTAAAGCTACATGGTCAGTAATATAAAAAAAATTGTATTCAGTGTTAGAACAGTGTTAACAAATTTTTTTTGGTTATAAGAAAAAGTGCTCAAAAAATTAAGTCGAAAAATTAGCGATCTGGCAACACCTTTTTCATATTTACATATTTTATTGAAAACAAATCAAAATCAACATATTTTTAAATTAAATTTTTAAATATGGATATTGCTGCATCTATTTTATTTGTAAAAATTGAAATAAATCAGTTATTAGATTCATCTTCGTCATCTTTTGAATAAATTGGCATTTCCTCATTCATTTTCTTAATAAGTGGTAAACACAGGGCATACCCTTTTTTAAAATTTGTGTTTTGTTCTTCTCAAATAAAAAATTACATTACAACAGGGTTGGTCAGCAATTTTTTTAATGTACCTTGTAAGAGGGTGACATTTTCTTTGTAGAAAAGAAAACACCATAAGTAAACTTTTGCCAATGACTGTAAGTGTTAAGAGCATTTAACTAAATAAACAGTATTAAAGTTTAATGCTGAGAGCTCGTTTGGTATGGCCTTTAAACATTTAAATAGTACAACAACAACAGCAACAACAATAATAAATATGTGTAATTGAAACTTGAGTACAATAACTGTCTAACCAACAAACTTTATACTCCATATGAATACATATGTATGTATGTATGTACATATGTATGCATAGGTGGTACTACATATGTCTGTACAGCTGTTAGCTGGAAATCTATTGGTGAGAAGATGAGACGATATCTTCATGCTAAATGTATGCATTAAACATTTCAATTAAAATCCCTTTTTAATTGAACTTAATCGATATTTATGTATGCAGAAGCATACAATCAACAATATGTCCATGAATACATATACCATACATATGCATCTATACACACACAGATGTATGTATGTATATGGTATGGTATGAAAATATACATTTGCATATGCATAGTTACATATGCATTTAGGCATTTATGCTGTGTAGTGTTTTACACTTGTGCCACAGCCACAGCTAGCTATTCACTTATTTATGCATTGTGGTGTGTGTCTATGCATTAATTTTATGTATTTTATAATAGTGTATGCTATGTGTGTCCGTGTGAATTTATGCTTAAAATGTATGATTGTTTTTCATTAAAATCTCTCTAAATTGACTTTAACTTTAAGAGGCCTTTTCAGAAAGTATAGAACAAAAAGAAAAATTAAAAAAAAATTGAAAAAAAAAGAAATGCTTGAATGACTAGAAAACAAATATTTGAACTCAATGTTGCATTAACACTTGAAGTTAAATGAAAATAATTGGAAAAGATTTCTTTCCCTTTTATTTGATTTTCTTTCAATTTTAACAGGCAATTAAATTTATTAAATAAATGAAAAAAAAACTTTTTCCCTGTCTCTCTCTCTCTCTGCCTTTTCCTAAGCAATTAGGTAACCTTTGTAAAGAAAGAAAATAATTTTAATTTGCTGTTGCCACAATTTAGAAAATGCTTCAATCAATTAATTTATAAAAAAATACTTTCATTGAAAGTTGAATCGATAAGATAATGCCATCGAATTAAAACTCAATTACAGAGATTTAATAAAAAATAAAAGAAAAACTGAATAAATAATTAAATTGAAGCAAATTCAATAATTTTAAGTAAATTTTATTTTATACTTTAGTTAAGATTTTACAGCCTAATTTATCGCTCCAGGTCTGACATCTCCAACGTAACGAAGTATGAAAAAAAAATTTCTTCGGCGACTTCCTCTCAGCAGATTTCTGACAAAAACTCTGAGAGTAAATAAAATGAAAAGTTTTCCATGAAAAGAATTTCAAAAGCCTATTTCTCAGAGTCGACTTTAAACTATAGATCCCACCACCCATGTACAAAATTAACAGACGTAACAAAAATGGTGTGAGAAGCTAGATCGTAATCCTCACTGAAGGGTTATAATCACCAATTATGTATGTATGTATGTATGTATGATGTATTTGTCAAAATCGTTGACTACAAACAGAAGAATAATGGATACGAATACAGCGTAAGGAATCTTACTTACTTAATTGGTCACTGCAACCCTTCAGTAGGGATCACGACCTAGCCTCTCACACCACCCTTGTAGTGTATGTCAATTTTGTCCCTGAAAGGCGGGATATACAGTTTAAAGTTGATTCCGCATAGCAGATTTTTGAGAAACTTATCAGGGCCATTTTATTTACTCTCAGCGTGTTTGCCAAAAGACTTCAGAGATGTTGTTCGAGATGTATTAGCTGAGGGATCACTCTGCCTTCTAGCCTATGGCGACTTACAATTTACAAACAAGAAAAAAAAAATAACTTATCCTCCTAATAATCAATCCCTCAGATAGTATAACGTCAATATCGAGCATCACAGGAACGTCAAGCAACGTCGTCTCTTATACAATCTGCGTGAGCTTGTTTTGTGTATTAAAATATCGTTCTTAGCTTAGACAACTCGAATAATACGAAATTTTAAAAATATTTCGTCTCAGCAGTATTCTGGCAAAAAATCTGAGAGTAAATAAAATCGCCATGCAAAAGCTTCTCAAAAATCCGTTGTTCGAAGTTGAGTTTAAATTGTAGGTTTTGTCACTCATGGATAAGCTTAACACACATAACATGTATGGAGAGAGAATCTTGGTTGTGATCCAGACTAAAGGCTTGTGATGATTAATGAAGTAAGTAAGTAAGGAATTGATTGTTAATTCGAATCTTTATTGTGTCCTTCAGCCTGTTTTAAATCTATAAACTCCAGTCGATATATCACACAATTGTACACAAAACGCTGAAAAACTCCTGACGTAATGATATATGGCTTTATTATTATATTTCTTTAGATTTGGAAACTGTTGGCTGTAATAACCTTAAATACCTATTAGAGAGCTATACAGACATAAACTGTATAAAAACTAAGTTGATGAAGTAGTCTTAGTCATCATATAGTCATATACATACATACTAACAGACAAATCATTTTACATACTTAATTGGTCATTACAACCCTTCAGCCAGAATTACGACCTATTTTTCTCACACCACTTGTGTGCGTTAATTTTATACATGAGTGGCGGGACCTACAGTTTAAAGTCGACTCCGAACGACAGTATTTTGAGAAGCTTTTCATGGCAATTTTATTTACTCTCAGAGTTTTTGCCAGAAATCTACTGAGAGGAAGTCGCCGAAGAAATATTTTCATATTTTCGTTTTGATGTCTGACCTGGGATTCGAACTCGGGCCTTCAGTCTAATAAGCGAACACACTACCTACTAGACTACGGCGACAAATCATTTTATTGAAGTTTCAAAGATGATTTAATCAAAATGAAAGAACTCTTTCCAAAATTGTTGAAATGGATTGCAAATATCGGTAGAATAACATGAAAACCTCTAATAAGTGCTAGGTTTTCGAAAGAACAAAATATGAATGCAAGTATAGTTGAATTAAATTAAGTTTTGCATACTAATTTCCTAGGCAATCTTGTATGCTGGTAATATTACGGTAAACCGTAGTCTTACAGAAGCCAATGCACCCATTACGAGGGACTGCTTTTTGCGGATTCTAGAGCGGAAGCATCATTTGCCCATATTTCTTTGAAAATGAGGATGGCGCAACCATTACGGTCAATGGAGACATATCGCACCACAGTGTTGCAAAATTGAAATCTTGAAATGGTACTGAACTCTAACTGAAAGAGTACTTTTTTGCACGAAATGGTACTTTTGTAAAAAAATATATATACATACACATTGGCCACTATAACCCTTCAATCAGGATTATGACCTAACTTCTCACACCACTTACATATTTTGTGTGTATTAATTTTATTCATGAGTGGCTGGACTTACAGTTTAAATTCGACTCCGAACGACAGATTTTTGAAAAACTTTATTTTATTTACTCTCAGAGTTTTTGCCAGAAGGAAGTCGAACAGAAAACCAAGGAATTATTCGTGTTCCTCACATACAAGACAAGAACATCTGATTCGGAAAGTAATAAAACGTAAAAGTCCCGTTTAGTCAAACGTCGAAGTAACGTAATGTAACATACGTTCGTTTTTGACATATGAAAAGCAATGCAAATGCTTACCGAAATTACATTACGGTTCGGCAAGCGTTTTCATTGCTTTTCGTGTTTTAAAAACGAATGTACGTTTGGCTAAGCGGTGCTAAAGCCTAATTCTACCTTCAGCATTACGTTAGAACATGTTGCTAATGCATTAGTATTTGAAAAGCGAAGACAAAATATATAATAATAAAAAAGTACTGAAAACATCGCGGGGGTACTGCGGTATTTTTGAATTGAAATAGTACTGTAAAAAGTACTAAAGTACTGAATTTTTCAACACTGTCGCACCATGATAACCGATTTGTTTGGTTTCAACATGATGGTACAACTTGCAACTTTACTGCGTCAAACGTTTGATGGCCGTTTAATTAGCCAAAATGCTGATGTCAATTGGCCGCCAAAAGCTGCAATTTGGACTATTTTCTATGGGGCACCGTTAAAGAAAACTGTTGTACTGACAAACTAGAGAAGTCGCCGTAGTCTAGTAGGTAGCGTGTTGGCTTATTAGACGAAAGGCCCGAGTTCAAATCCCAGATCAGACATCAAAACGAAAATATGAAAATATTTCTTCGGCGACTTCCTCTCAGCAGATTTCTGGCAAAAACTCTGAGAGTAAAAATTGCCATGAAAAGCTTCTCAAAAATCTGTCGTTCGGAGTCGACTTTAAACTGTAGGTCCCGCCACTCATGTATAAAATTAACGCACACAACACGAGTGGTGTGAGAAGCTAGGACGTTCTACAATGGGTCAATTCGACCTCCGGGTGCTGTACTTGTCACAGTTGACAAGTACACGTCCTCTAACCTAACCTAACCTAACTAGAGACAATCGAGCATTTGAAGGCCAACATTCGCGATGACATTGTCAGTATACAACCCCATACACTCGAAAAAGTATACGAAAATTGGTGCGATCATATGAGGTACTGTGAAGCTAGCCGCGGCAGCTACATATATGAATGAAATAATATTCCATTTTTAACCGGAACAATTGCTCTTCACACTTCACACTTGTTTTATTGCATTTTTAAATTTAATTAGCTTGAGAAGGTGGAATAGAATTTTCACATCTATAAATTGCGTTTTCAGCTTTTATTCAATGATAATGATAGGCCCCATTTGTAAAACTTCTAAGTTCAAATATTTTCTTTTGTTTCTAATATTTTTGAATTTTTTTTATAGAAATATAGAAATAGGCCTTCAAATGTGTTTTTTTTTTTTTAGAACAAAATTGTGCTGATACTTTTCTCCCTTGAAAACGTAGGCATTTTTTTCGATTTTTCATCGCTTTTAAACTTTTATGATGCAAACTTTTATGCCTCTTTGGATAATTGACACCACTTGCATGGAATAAAAGTGCCACCAATTAAATTTCATGAAATTTATGAAATTAAATCGTTCTAAAATAATAAAAAAAAAGAAATAAAAAGAAAGAAACAAATTCTGAATTAATGCAGAAACACGAATTTACTCTTGAAGTTTTCAATCATTATTGCCAACAACTTTATTTTACACATGTAACCTCGTCCTTTCACATCAAGAGCACGTGTGTGTGTAAACAAAATTAACAATTATTGAAATGAAAATATGGCAGGGGAGGGAGAACAGAGTGAAAAAGAGTGACGTAATAAAATGTGAGTTCAAGTGTCTTTAGGGTCTCAAGAGGTTGTAATTAAAAAATTACACATACGCGATTTTATGATTATTAAAAACATTAACTCACACACATATACATACATGTCATATACATACATATGTACATATGTATATACATAAAATATAAATTAAAGAAAAGGAAATCTTTAATGGACAGAGAACAAAAGCTTCAACCCCCAATTGTTACACACATGAACACCTTTAATGCCTTTTGAATAATATCGACATCATAAGGACGAATTGTAAGCAATCACACAACAGCAACAGCAATGACAAAAACAACAACAACAACAAATATAATATCCTCTTACTACTTACTTCTTGTATTGCTCTTTTCTTTTGAAAAAGGAAGATTAAACAAAAAAATTCCTTTGTTGTAGGACTTCAAGTGTATGTATGCATTGGTAATTGGTGTGATTTTCTTTTTAAATTTAAAAATAAAAAAAATATATATTGGAAATTAACAAATATCACTTCCTGAAAGGAGAAGGGCACCCACCCATAAAGCACGGCGTATTGAAATCAGGAAAAAGGGGTTGGAATAGGGGAGAAAGAGAAAGTAGAGTCTCTAGGAAATTTGATATGATTTTATTTATACTGTAACAGACAGGAAAGATGAATCATAGTTCGTTTAAAAAACAAATTTTCTCATGTAATGCATTGTGCGACCGATGAAGTTATCTTCTGGTGAATTATCCTCATTAAAAATTTCTTTGTGGATCTCCCAGCATATCCATCTACATTACTTGTTGCAATGAGACTTTTTCTCTCTTGGTACTCCTCTATCATATCTAAGGATTCCCAAGGATTAAATCGATTACATATTGGTTGAACTTGATCTTGATAGGCGAAATTAACTCTAAAATTCCAAAGTAGTTGTAACTACAGACGGTTCTAGAATCACCGAAAGGCTTATCTCTCCGCCTACAGTAGTGTGGCCTAGACATGGGTAATAGCCATAAATCACTTCATGAAACTGATACTCAATGAACATTTCCGTATGAATTATCTAGAAAATCCTTTTCGATTACGATATAGCAATGCTGATACATTATTCTCTCTGGGTGCTTCTCTTTTCCTTCTAAGAATTACCAAACTTAGTGAAATTCATTAGATATCGTCTAAACTCAGTCTATAAGTAAATTTTACACTCATATTTCAAGGATTTCCTCTGATATAGCTTGCTCTGGGAATTATGTAGAAGTGAAAGTCCTCGAGACTACTGTCGTGTGTTTCAGACAGAGATAATGTCCATAATTCACACTATCAAACTGAACCTAAGCAAGAGTTCTCCAACTACATGCATTTCAAAAACCTCTCTGATAGTCTTTATTTATTGATGGACTTCAATCAAACAACTTAAGTTGATCGCAGTTACATATCTATCACTGTATTTATTCTCACGAGTCTTTCCTTAATGGTTAGACAAATAATGTCTGTAGAGATTGCAGATCGACTGAGGGGAAAACATAGTTGTCCACTTCATTTGTCACTTAGCATCCCAGCCTTGATGCAGATAGTCTAGCGAAGCTATTGCCGCTAAATATATTATCGACCACTAAATCTATTTAACTTTTAGATTGGTTTTCAATTTGATTATGAGAATTTTAATTTGATTATGAAGCCCTGTTACTCTCTGAATGAGAGGCAAGCATCTGTTCTTCTACTATGTAGATACACTCTCGTATTTATCAAAAATTGATATTTGGAAGTCTAGATGAATCGATCAGAAACAGTGGTTGGTTCCAGCGTTAGAAAAATTGAAAGACTGTAGTATTACAGTGGGTGGGCTACATCGCTTAAGTGTATCATTTCTGATGCATTAAGTTCATAGGCTTTATAAAGGGTGGGCCATTTAAACGTTTAAATTTAAAACTGCAATCAAACAAAAACCAAATTTTATTTGTTTGTTGTGAAGTACAATAGTTCCGATTAGAAATGGAATATTATTTCATACATATGGCTACCACGGCTGGCCTCACAGTACCTCATTCGATCGGACCAATTTTAGTGCACTTTTCAAGTGTATGGGGTCGTATTTCGGCAATGGCATCACGAATGATGGCCTTCAAAGGCGCAATTGTCTCTGGTTTGTCGGCATAACACTTTTATTTAACGGCGTCCCACAGAAAATAGTTCAACGGTGTTAAATCGTAACTTCTTGGCGAACAATTGACATCACCATTTCGGCTAATTAAACGACCATCAAACGTTTGAAGCAATAAACCGATTGTGGCATCAGATGTGTGGCAAGTTGCAACATCCTCTTGAAACCAAACATCATTCATACCAATACCATGAAGAGCGGGCACAAAAAACCGGTTATCATGGTGCGATAGGTGTCTCCATTGACCGTAATGGTTGCGCGGTCCTCATTTTCAAAGAAATACGGGCCAATGATGTCTCCGCTCCACAAGCCACACCAAACAGTCACTCATAATGGGTGCATTGGCTTCTGTAGGACCACGTGTGTGTGTTTTGAGCCACGAATGCGTCAATTTTGCTTATTAACGTACTCAGCAAGATGAAAATAAGCTTCATCCGAAGAGATAATTCGACACCAACGTGCAGTTTCTCGTTGTCCTATCTAGCGAAGCGAAAACAAAGGTGATGGATATGCGGCTGCAACTCTTGAACCAATTGAACTTTGTAAGGCGTCATACCAAGATCTTTTCGCAAAATAAGACGTAAACTGTTCAAATCTTGAGGACGATGACGAGTTGATTTTCGGAGGTACGCACTATACGAGCACTCTCAGCCAATCCCTCGTTATTTTCGGGTGTACGCACTGTACGAGCACGCTCACGTCTTGGCGCATCAACAATGAAACCAGTTTCACAAACTTTAGCAATAATCTTATACTACGTGACCGGGTGACCAAATTTTGTACGATATTTTCATGCAATCTCCGTCCAATTGTCTTTGTTTTGGAAATAAATTTCCAATCAATCCCATCGTTGCTCCAGTGTAAATCGTTTCATTACGTTCAGGGGAGATAATATACTGGATTTTGTGACAGAATAGAATGACATAAGTATTGACAGATTCAAAATAACCGATGCTTCAAATTTAAACCCACAGATGGTCCATCCGATGAAATATGTCATATGGCTATAGAAGTGGGCGACGTTCGACCTTTTCTCACAATTTGTTAATATTTTACAGCACAATTCTTAAATTTTATTCTACTTATTAAGCGAATCAAATCTTATTTTACAAGGAAACGGGAATTGAAAATAAAAATTCCTTTAAATCTGTGTCACTTGAATGAAGAGTTTATGAAATTAAATCAATTCGAATAAATTATATAAAACAACAGGAAACGGAAATTAAATGAATGAATATTTTATAACAGCAGCAACAACACCAACACCAATAACAGAAATAATTTCCCACAACAACTACATTAAGAAACAAGAATTTGCAAATAAAAATTCAATTTAGAAACGAAACGAAAGAACAAAAAAAGTAAAATGAAGAATCTGCTTAAAGGTGCAAATAAAGAAATTTCTTTCTAAGATTTTTTAAAATGAAATATTGTTTGTTTTAATGCTGGTGTTGAAATTCTAAACCCCGTAAAAAAGAAAAAAAGAAAATTTTTAAAAGAAACCAACAGCCAAAGAACAGGCAACGCAACGTTGCCATTTATTTCTATTGCCAGTACATATTGCTCTTTACAAAAGGATTCAGTAACGAACAACAACAAACGACATAACAACAACAACATAAATAAAAACAATAAGTAGAAGAAGAAGAAATTTGCCTTTAAGCATGAAACATAACGCGTCAACATGTTCAAGTGTTCAAGTGTAAATTTAATAAGCAGCCTAAGGGACTACAAAACTCACGTTCACATAATATTGTAATAATAATACTCCGTTTTCCCTCGTTTATCCTCCTACCTTCACTCCCGTCTCCTTTCGCCTCCTACTATTTGACAAAGTAAATTCTCTAGTACATTGCCTAAAAGTACTGTGCTCTCGCATACAGACATCCAACATTGTTGGGGTTTTTTGTGGTGCATATATTATGAACGAATCTTTTTTTTTATATCGAATAAATATGATTTAAGCAAGGAAATCACAAAAAAAAACGAACTTCAGAATGAAAGGAGATAGAGAAAGAGAGAGAGAGAGAGAGAGAAGGAGAGAGATGTATTAGTAAACAACATGACTTTAAATATGAAAAATTATGTTTATGTTAGAAGTAATGTGCTACGTGCTACAGCCATATCTACTCCAGTATGCAGCTTATGTTGTAAGAGGGATGCGCCACTAAGATTTAGAGCACCACACACAGCGCGTATCTTGTTGACTTTATTTCAAATGTCTTACAGAAAAAATAAAACGACAACAAGTACTTGCTGTTAACTGTGTGTTATTTAACAAAACCCTACACTGCCATCCCTGGCATGAGCATTTAATTTTCCACTTTCATCGTTGATTTCATTAATGCAGAGACGAACACTGCTTTATTTTAAGAACTGCATATTGAAAATATGTTCACAACATTTGGGGACTCAATTTTTTTGTTTTTTATCCAGGTCTGGGATCAATGCTATCCCCATACTCAAGGGACGAGTCGTCTTCCCAATTAGATGGAAGAGACATCAGCTAATGCTAATTGGAAAGGGAAAGGTGATCCTACGCAAGCGTCTACATACCGGATAGTGTGCATGCTGGATAGTGCTGGAAAATTGCTGGAGAAACTACTAAAATTTCGGCTGAGTGCGACGGTGGAAAATGCAGATGGTCTCTCAGAAAGTCAGTACGGTTTTAGAGCGGGCAGATCGACAATGGGAACCATTAACGAAGTACTGACTAGCGTGAGGGCTGTCCAAAGCGGGAACCATTTTTCGCGACAGATAGTTCTGTTGGCGACCTTGGAATTCCGAAATGCGTTCAACAGCCTCCGTTGGGTTGACGTACTCTATGCACTGATAACAAAGTTCTCTGTTCCTGGAAGTCCCAAAGTTCGCTTATCTGCTGAAGATTATGCAGAGCTACTTACGAGATCGTGAGCTTATTTACGATACAAACGAAGGACGTAAGAGAAAACAAATTACGTCTGGTGCAGCTCAGGGATCAATTCTTGGCCCTGACCTATGGAATATAACATATGATGATATCTTTCACATTGAGATGCCAGAAGGTACACATCTTGTTGGATATGCCGATGTCGTTGCGGCCATAATTGTGGCTCGAAATGTGGAAGAGACCAGAAGAAAGGTCAACCAGGTGATAATAAGATCGCAGTCGTGGCTCGAGGACTCCACTTCGAAGTAATAGTAGTAGTACTACTAGTAATAACAGTAATAACAGTAGTTCCGGAGTGGGCACAAAGCGTCCAAAAGAGGAGGGGGAGATTTAGTGGGTGAGAGCCCCACACACGGGGTACAGTGTCGGCTTCCTCTAAGGTGCGGTTAAGTACATTTACTCCTACTCAGCGGAAAAACACTGCTACTACTACTACTGCTAGTACTAATACTACTACTACCACCACTGCTACTACTACTATACTACTACTGCTACTACTGCTGCTAGTTCTAATACTACTACTACAATCACTGCTAGTATTAATACTACAACTACCACTGCTAATACTACAACTACTACTATACTACTATTGCTACTACTGCTGCTAGTACTAATACTACTACCACTGCTACTACTACTACTATACTACTACTGCTACTACTACCACTACTACTGCTACTACTATTACTATACTAATACTACTACTACTGCTACTACTACTACTACTGCAGCTTCCACTAGTACTACTGCGGTTCTATTGATAGGTGTATTTATATAGTAATGCCACAAAAAGTTATCGAAAGATCAACTGCGACTTAAAACAATTCCATGGTGATTTTAGGAATTATTCACGAATATGAATCCGTGTAACATGCTATGTTTACAATTCACAATTCTGAAGATATCAAAAAGAAATGGAATTCGTGAAAGTTTAGTGAAAGCGAGGCTATTGTTTGTGAAGAACACTTCCAAAAAGCAGTTTAACAAAACGTTGTGAATAATGATAACAAAACTGATGTAAAAAGTTGAGAGAACCAATACAACACACTAAGGAACCTACTATCCTTTGCAGCGACAAAAAAAAAATTAAATTTTGGCCATTTAAAATGCTTTTTTAAGAACTAAAAATTTTAAATTCAATTTGTTTTGTTTTGTTTTTATTTTAAATTAACAAGATTAAATTTTCTTTCATTTAAAAATGCAAAAAAATAAAATTATGCACTCTCCAAGAACGACAGACAGACAACGTTATGATTGTGTGACTAAAAAATATGACAGCATAAAATATCTCTTTATAATGTAATCACATTCATACTTTGATATTCAAATTAAGGTGATGTGATATATTCATGTAAAAAATCTTTCAAAACTGTACCACCTAAGGCACCTTGATTGATATTCTAAAAAAAATAGAAGAGTATATTAAAAGATGAGAGCATTTATTATTATTTTATGGCATAATTCGTTTGTTAGCTTTATGGCCTATATTTATGGTATCACATGCAGAATGTAATTAAGTTTGGAAGAGATAACCTCTTGATACTTTTATTATTCATCTTAAAATGGCCCCTATTGCTTAACATATTTTGCAATTTCTTATTGCATAGGCTGGCTGATACTCATACTATATTATGAATGTGTGCCGCTTTTTAAGTGAAATGAAAGAAGAAAAAAAACGTTCTCATAATGAAATTCATGTCTTCCATTTTTCTTGCTTTTCACCTTCTAAAGCATCAACAATCTAAACATGAGCATAAATCTTTTAATTTTTTCATTTTCTTCCGTACGACCCCTCCCCCCTCTTCATTCATTCATCTGATTCTTCTGCTCGTCAAATATGCATAATTTTTTAACTTCTCCTTCTCAAAAAAACGAGAAAAAAAATGATTTTCTGCTTAAACTTTAACACCATAAAAGTGCTCACTTTTGAAAAAGTTAACAATGATAATAGAATGAATATGATATTCTCTCACATTTTTTTGTCCTGAGCCCATAACATTCCTATGATAAAATAAAAAACAGTTGCCTACTTTAAGGCTTTTCAACTTTCTCCCACTGTCTGCAACACACACACAGGTGTGAGATTGTTTATCAACATGCGAATATAAACATGTGTGGGCGTGTGTGTGTTCAAGAGTTTATAGATGCGTGTATACAATATAAACGCTGTATAAGTGTGTAAATGTTTTCCTCTGCATGTGTTAAATTTTATTTGTAGAAGAATGTAAATGTCTGTAGGTGTATGAGTGTGTGTGTGTGTATAGTACTCATGTTAATGTTGTGTATTAATGCTAAGAGTTTGCCTAAGGATATAACGCAATTATAGAAATGAATTTTAATGCATTACATTGCGCCAAAAAAAGATTGAAAGAGAGAGAGGGAGAGAAAAACATTCGTTAACAAAACACTATCAACGGTGGCCTAACAAAACATAACGACATACAGTCAAACAGCTAGACAGACAGTTAGATGTTCAGACCGTGAAGTAAAATAAAAGATCTCGGCATAATAAAATATTCAACGTCTTTAAGGAAAATTACAAAATAGCACCGCCGCACAAATAAAGTTCATTGAACGTTTACATTATGGCACCTGATTCTCAGCTGTGCATACAAAAGCTAAAGAGTTAACCATTTTTCGCATTTTAAAGTAAAGTTAAATAAAACACACATGAAAATATATGTAGCTATAGTCGATACAAATTTTGTTTCATTATAATGCTTGAAACCTTGCCACCTTGCCATTATAATGTCATTTAAATGATCACCTCTGGATTGTTTGATGTAATCAAACCTTTTGAAGCACTTTTCGACCACTTTTTCACATTTTTCAGGTGGGATAGCACACAAAAAGTTTTGATAAGCGGCCGGAGAATAGTGGAGAAGTTTGAAGTGACCGTTGGAGCCACTATGATCGAATCCAACAGGGCCATAAACTACTTTTGAGTGATTATCAACGGCAGGTTGAACTTCAAGGAGCACGTAAAGTTCATCGGCGAAAAGGCATCTGTAACCCAGGGGGTACTGACAAGGATGATGCCAAATATTGAAGGATAGTATCGAGGGTTATAACGTCGATAATGTTATATGCTTGCCCAATATTGTCGGAAACACTCTCCATGGGGACGACGAGAAGGAAACTGACCTCGGTCTATCGCCTAAGCTCGATTAGACAGATAAGTGGTTTCAGGACAGTGTCTGATGAAGCGGTACTGATATTAGCGAAAACAATACTGATACAATACTCGCCGTCTCGAGTACCCAAGACAAACAGCAGCTATAAAGGCAAAGGACCAAAGGTCCATGCACAAATGGCAGTCATGATGGGAGAACAGTTTAAAGGGAAAATAGCAAGGTTGGCAACCGTTACCGTTATAATACCGATACCGATTAAATCCGGTATTTATACCGATACCGAAATAAGTTTTTCGGTACAAATACCGGTATTCATATACCGTTTACCCTTATACCGGTATCATACCGGTACAATACCGTTATCAAATGGTATTAATACCGTTTTCATTCCGATATCAATACCGTTTTCATACCGGTATCAATTATGGATCAATAACGGTATGGTAGCAGTTTCAATACCGATATTCGTAGAAGCTATTCTTAAAATATGGAGAAAGAAAGTTCCTATAAAACACCAAATAGCAATAAAATATGTGAATTGCTAATTGCTTTTAGAAATGAAAAACGAGTACAAAGACATGTGAATGTTCTCAATTGGTGGAAAGAAAAAAGTACGGCCAAACCAGAGCTATGTGCCATTTCTAAAGTTATATTAGCTGTACCTACCACACAAGTAAGTGTCGAACGGTTATTTTCAGGAGTAAAGTATATCATGAACCCAAGTCGGAATAGGTTGGATGATGACAGTTTAAATGCAGTTGTAGTCATTCGATCTAATGAGGAATTATTTTAAAATTTTAAGTTTATGTGTATTCATTCAATTAAATTGAATTAACATTTAACTTTTCTTTTTTAGGATGTAATCTAAAATGTTAGTCTAATGTTTTTATATTATAAAGTATTTATTCATGAATTGAATTATATTTTCTTTACAAAAATTTAGTTTTGTATGATCTTTTAATACAAATATTTAATATTTGTAAACTTTTGTGTTCTTAGATTTAAGGAGAATGTTATTTCTTATTGTTTGTTTTTGAATTAATAAATCTGTTATTTATATAAAAATTTTTTAAATTTTGTTTCTATTTTTTTGCTTTTTTAGGTTTGATACATTTAATATAAATACCGGTATAAATACCGATATATTACTTTTATACCGGTATACCGAAACCGATATAATTTAAATACCGTTACCGATACTGATACCGAAATAATAATAAATTGATTACCGATACCGTTACCGATACCGTTATTCGTTTCGGTTGCCAACCTTGGAAAATAGACATTTCGCCTTGTCCCTAATATAACCCCTTGGACGGAGAACGAACATTGTGAGCTGAACTTCTACGTGACCCAGTTCCTAACCAGTAATGGATGCTTCAGAAAATACCAGACTTAGGTTGCCCGGGGAAACGAACCGAACGAACCAAACCGGCCTATGGGGAAGATGGAATGCGAATGGCTGAGGTTATGCTGGCACTTCGAAGGTTGGAGGTACGAAGGCGAAATTTAATTTGTTGTCAGAAAGCTTTAAAGCTGACCAGCCCTCCGCGATTTATTATCTTACGACAGTCCAGCGGGAGGAGAGTGGTTAAAGGATATGGGGGTGGTTTTAGTACGTAGACACCAGCGATGGTGAATCGTTCACACTTTTGTTGGTTCGCTAATGGTTTGTCCGAGATTTTTTCTGAAAAACTACGGCCCCATCATACCTCAAAACCATAATACTCGACCAACAGTTACTTTTTTCGAATACAATCACTTTTCTACAATCTCTACTAGGTTCTCAGAGCCCCATATGTGGCATTTCAGTTTTCTGATGCAACTACTAAGTGAGAAATGAGTTGACAGGCTGTTGCTATTGCAATCAATCAGCATTCCTATGGCGTTAGCAGACGTCTTTGTTTTTGGGTGTGATGAAATTTATTTAATTTATTCTTTTCCGTCTAGAAAAGAAATAAGAAGAAAAGAAATTAATTTCTTAAGTAATCAAAATACTCTCAAATATTAGCCATTAATTAACCGTTTAATCCGGCCTCATTTCATTGTTCAAATTTAATTCAATTAAATATTTGCAGGAGCGAAAAAGAAACACACAATTTAATGCCGCATAATTACTTTGAAGTGTATTTGTAAATATAATTTCAACTGGAATCCCTGTTCATAATCTTCTTGAATTAATTATAACAAATGTTCAGTGTGTTTCACTTTTCATGACACTCGTCATGGCAAGCCAAGCCAAGGCAAAGTAAGGTAAGGCAAGGCATACGAATTTCTTCAAATGTCTGTCTGATATTCCATCCAGCAACGCCTTTTCTTATAAAATGAGCTACATAGTCTTAATAAAATGGGGGTAAAAAAAAATAAAAACCAAGAAAATCAGAAAAGCAACAACGAAATAAATTAAAACAACATCTATGACACCTTTAGCTTCTTGCAACAGATTATGTACACATTATACCGTTGATACAGGTGGGTAGATTGAAAATGCTTTTCAAATCACACATTTCTAACTCAATTAGTACGTCCACAAACGAAATTATTATTAATTATGGCATGAAGTGCAACTAGAGGCAGTTCAAGAGCTGCCAAAGATTAAAATCGTTGCGTTACATTTAATGAATCATGATACCGTACAAGGATTGCTGACTCCCTCATACCCGTATTGAAAGAATTGAACTGAACTGAACTGAACTGCGTAACAGGGAATTTCTAACTCAATGACGTATAAGTCAGAAAAACAGCATCCTATTTATCGAGACTGTTCCCCTTATATACTCAAGTACTCTGCCCCGTTAAAAGAATTCTGTTACTATTAATTCTTAATCTTATCGCTTCATTTTGAATTGACCTACTGCGGCTTACACTTGATACATGTACTGAGATGAAGAAGACAAAGTGTTTACTTTATAATTTTGTTAAAATTAAATAACGGTAAAAGCTTTATACATTCATCTACGCTTAAAAATATATTTCGTTTCGCCTTGTACCAACTAACCCCACTACCATACTTTATCTTTCCCCCTTATCTTTCGCCCTTCTAAATATTCTTAGCGAGTAGATTCAAATGATATTTAAAAAAGGGTGACGTTAAACAGAACAGCTAGCTTTCCCTAATTCTTCGCGTTGGTGTAAGATAGACAAACGTATGCAGTTGGAATTGCAGATGAAACCTGAAGAGTATTGTAAAGGGCTATCCATTTCGTGGTTTCAAAAGTATGGGACTGGAATTCGACATCTGTCAAACTAAGTTGTGAAACCAATTTTTTTCTTTTCAGTTGAAAGTCTGACATTGACGAAAATGGATCGCTTAACTATCACACAACGCATAAAAATTATCAAAACTTACTACAAAAATGGTGATTCTGCAACAGCCACGTATCGAACAAAATTTTCTTCAGCGATGTAATAACTGTGTTAATAAACAAAATTGTCGTATTTGGGGTTCTGAGAATCCTCAAGTAATTGAAGAGAGGCCATTACATCCAGAAAAAGTCACAGTTTGGTGCGCTCTTTGGTCTGGAGGTGTGATTGGACCTTACTTCTTCGAAAACGACGATGGAACGACTGTCACCGTCAATTCGGAGAGCTATGGTCATATGATAACTGACTTTTTTTGCCTGCTATTGAAGAATACGACTTGGAGAATATGTGGTTTCAACAAGACGGTGCCACATGCCACACAACTCGAGTGAATATAGCTTTATTGCAAGAGACATTTCCTGGCCGCGTAATTTCTCGTCGTGGCGATATCAACTGGCCTCCAAGATCATACGATTTGACACCATTAGACTTTTTTTTGTGGGGCTACGCGAAAGACCGTGTTTATGCAGATAAACCTTCAACTCTTGAGCACTTAAAAACCAACATTCGTCAAGTTATGGCTGAGATACCGCCCAATAAGTGTCAAAAAGTGGTCGAAAATTAACGCATAAGAATCAATGCTTGCAACACTTCGCGTGGAGGTCATTTAAATGATGTAGTATTTCACACATAATGTCAACGTTAAAACTTTACAATAAAAAAGAAATATAATGAAAAAAATATTTTATATGTGTTTTATTTACGTTTACTTTTGAAACCACGAAATGGATAACCCGGTATAAGTCGTTAGTTTTCCTATTCCATTCCGTACGTGTATTAAGTGGAAATAATTTTTTTTTTATAAAAGTACCATTTGATGCAAAAAAGTACTTTTTCAGTTTTTACACTGCTGATAAATATAAATTTAACTTTTATTTATGGTCAACAAATATTAAATTTTCACAGGCATAAAAAGAAATAAGATAAAAATGAAAAAGGATTAATAATAAATTAAGTAAAAGACGCGATAAGAAAAGTACAAAAAAAAAATAATTTTAAAAATATTTAAAATATTAAAAAATATGTATAATAACAAGCTTTAAAAAATTAAAAAATCAAAATTTTGAACACAAATTTGATCACTGAAAATCTTTTAATTATTAGTTTATGCAATAGTGTTAGTATATTCTTATGAAATATCAGGTTAAATTTTTTCTACCACAAAACACAACACTTTCTCTCTTTCTTACAAACCGCGATGCTACAGCATTCGTATTGCAAGCATTGTAACAAATTGTATTTTTATGTGTTGGTTTACAAAAATATTATGAAACTCACCTTTTAAGAACTGCTCATCCACCAACACCCTCTCTTTCTCATCGTTGTTCCAATGCGATTTACTTCCATTGCACGCACAAAAAAAACACTCACACACATTTAAGGCCATACACTAACAACACAACATTTATTTTTCATTTTATATATAAACCGGTTGCTCTGCTTTTGTACTCCAGCAATGGAGTTTTCAAATTTTATTACGTATTAGAACCTTTTTGTTGTTGTTGTTTTTATTTTTTCACAATGCAGGCCTTGCACAACGGACTACACTTCACTTATGATTTTTTTTTTAACGTACTTTTTTAACGTAACTAGTGTACGCCATTTTATAAAAATTTTCCAATGATTATTATTGGAACAACATACAAATAGAAAATTAATTAAAACCTTTTATTCCGTTAACATATCACACTTGCTTTAACACAACACATATTAATATTATATTTTTAACATAACTTTTCTATTTTTTTCTAATAAACTTTAATTTATTAAATTTACTTTAAATATCAAACCGGAAACACTTTCACTTCCACCTTCTTATAACACACAAAATTTAACACTAACCGGCTGTTGGCTTTGTAGTTCTTTTTACAGCAATTCGATCAAATAACATCAATTAATAACATGACGATTACATGACAATAACAACAACAATTACGTGCATCTTTATATGAAATTGAGTGCATATGCTCTCCCTTACATTTACGACACAAATCTCAAAAAACAACAACAAGAACAAACGCAACAGGTTGGCTGCCTGTTGCCTTTGCTCTGCTTATTTCATAAAAACTTAACGAAATGTAAACCAAATTACAGCAAAGTTCAACATGCCTTATAATTTTTAAACGCATTGTTATTGCAAATGAAAAGAATAAGGAAATCAATGTTAGTTTTGAAGGTCAAACAATGTTAAGTAGATTTCTTGCATTCTACATTCTACACATTCTATAGCTAACAACACCCCTCCTCACTATTCGCTATTTACCAATGCGTGCATAACACCCGAAAGAATATGTTTGTTGGAAACCGAGTGCCATTAAAATACGAGAGAGCAAGGTGGGAGAAGAGTAGTTTAATGTCCAAAAATGTAAACAAAAATTGTAGCAAAGCCAAAACAATACAATTGTTCTTGCAAAATATCATAGAATCCATCAATACATTCATCATCAGAATCCATACAAAAGAGTTGTTGTTTTTAAAACCCTTTAATAGAGCAAACAACTAACACTCATTCGTGTCACAACAAACGAAAAAGCATTTTCGCATGAAGCCGAATGCATGAAAGTTTTTTATAGGCGCAATACTTACATTGTATTAAATATGGTTAGTGTTGTAGAAGATTATTTGGTATTGTGAATAAATGCACGAAGGAATTTTTGTGTGTGCATGAAGTCAAAGTTTTGTTGTGTGCTGTTCGTTGTACACAAACACATTGCATTAAACATGGAAGTTTTGTTGTGTGCTGTTCTTTGTACACACACACATTGCATTAAACTTGAATACTGTGTGTGAAGAACATTAGGACTTTGAATGAATAACGATTAAAGATGCATGAAAGCGGATGCATGACAGTTTTTCAACTTACATTGTATTAAGTTAAATTATTAATGCTTAATGACTCAATGAATGAATAATAACCGCATGCTTACCTGGTAAAACTACAGAATTTGGGAGTGGAGTGGAAATATATTGTTCTATTTGTTATTTTATTGTTATTTGTTGTTGTTTATTTGTTATTTGTTGTCTTATTAATAAAGACATAATAAGATGAAACAGAAAAATAACATGAGTGTATTTGTTGTTGTTTATTATTGTTTTCTTTCGGTTGTTATGCATACATTTGAAACTAAACAACAGAGAGGAAAGAGTGTTGTTTGCTTCATGCAATGTAGAATGCATGAAATCTACTTAACATTGTTTGACGATAAACAAAAATAACATTAATTTGTTTGTTCTTTACATTTATGTTAACAATGTGAAAAGAGGAAATTATAAGGCATGTTAAACTCTTTGCTGCCATTTGGTTTACATTTCGTTAAGTTTTTATGAATAAGTTTTTATAAAGTGCAATCAACCTGTTGTGTTTGTTGTTATTGTTGTTTTATGAATTATCTTAATGCTATTACTGTTATTAATGTTAGGAGGTTCTTGTCGTAAATGTAAGGGAGAGCATTGGCACTCAATTTGATATAAAGATCCACATAATTGTTGTTGTTATTGTCATGTAATCGTTATGTTATTAATTGATGTTATTTGATCGAATTGCTGTAAAAAGAACTACAAAGCCGACAGCCGGTTAGTGTTAAATTTTGTGTGTTATAAGAAGGTGGAAGTGAAAGTGTTTCCGGTCTGAAATTTAAAGTAAATTTAATAAATTAAAGTTTATTAGAAAAAAATAGAAAAGTTATGTCAAAAATATAATATAAATATGTGTTGTGTTAAAGCAAGAGTGATATGTTAAAGGAATAAAAGGTTTTAATTAATTTTCTATTTGTATGTAGTTCCAATAATAATCATTGGAAAATTTTTATAAAATGGCGTACATCAGTAAGAGTGTACGTTAAAAAAAAATCATAAGTGAAGTGTGGTTCGTTGTGCAAGGCCTGCAATGTGAAAAAATAAAAACAACAACAACAAAAAAGGTTCTAATACGTAATAAAATTTGAAAACTCCATTGCTGGAGTACAATAGCAGAGCAACCGGTTTATATATAAAAAAAATTAATGTTGTGTTGTTAGTGCATGGCCTTGAATGTGTGTGAGTGCTTTTTTTTTTGTGCGTGCAATGGAAATAAATTGCATTGGAACAACGAAGAGAAAGAAAGGGTGTTGGTGGATATGCAGTTCTTAAAAGGTGAGTTTCATAATATTTTTGTAAACCAACACATAAAAATATAATTTGTTACGATGCTTGAAAAACAAATGCTGTTACCATCGAGGTTTGTTGAAAGAGAGAAAGTGTTGTGTTTTGTGGTAGAAAAAATTTAACCTGGTATCTCATAAGAATATACTAACACTATTGCATAAACTAATATTGCAGTAATATTATGGAGATCAAAGTTATTTACTTGCACACCAAGGCAGTTAAAGATTTTAAGAAGACATTTTTGCATGAGTTTAATCAAAAGGCCTGAGTAAAAGGTTTTGTATGATCAAATTTGTGTTCAAAAGTTTCTTTTTTAATTTTTTTAAGCTTGTTATCTTTATATTTTAAATAGGTACCTATATTTTAATAATTTAAATATTTTTTTAAATTCATTTTTTATTTGTATTTTTCTTATTGTTTCTTTAATTTAATTAATTTTTTTTTTAACTTTTTTCTTTTTATGCCTATGCAAATTTAATATTTATTGACAAGCAACAACGTATAATTTTATATTTACCAGTGTTTGTGTGCCTCTGTCTGAGGATAAATATATAATATTTTTACTCTTCTTTCTCAATTCTGCCACAAACAACGTAATTATGGTTTAATATGGGGGGAGGTAAGTGGTAGTGCTGAAAAATTCAGTACTTTTTCATTTCAAAAATACTACAGTACACCTGCGACACTTTCAGTACTCTTTTCATGTTCGACGTAATGCTGACCTAGAAACGTAAGTTCGTATTCAGAGGGAAAAAAGGCAATGAGAATGCTCTTCATATGCTAAAACCGAACGAACGTTATGTCACGTTCCGTAGGCCTTTGACTAAACGAGGATATTAGGTTCTATTACTTACCAAATTTGTTGTTTTTGTGTTGTACAGTATTCCCTCGATTTACGTCGTCTCGATTTACGTTGTTTCGATTAACGTCGTCAAAAATTTTGTTCCCTTCAACTTCGATTTGCATCGTCATTCGATATCTGTTGTTTATTAACAAAATCAGGGGAATTTCCTCTTTAAAAAAAATTCAATATTTGTGTGTAACTATTTGAATAAAATATAGAGTTTTGAAAAAATAAATATTTAAGTGCTAATGGATAATTTTTTGTTTTTTATTAAACTTTTTGTGAACAACATATGAAATAAATTTTTATAACAAATCAAAAATCCATCTATATTTATGTACGTACTTAGTTATACAGAATAAAAATTGAATTATTTTAGTTTTTTTTTGGAAAATGTGCATAAATAAACGCATCTGATAGGTAGTATGAGTTATTTGAAATTCGATTAACGTCGTTTCGATTTACGTCGCCTTTTTCCGGAACATTCTACGACGTAAATCGGGGGAATACTGTATATGCCGTTAGTTTTTCTGTTCCGTTACGTACGTGCATTACATATAAATAAACATCTTTTTACAAAAGTACCATTTGATACGAAAAAGTACTCTTTCAGTTATACTTCAGTACCATTTCAAAGTTTAAATTTTGCATTAAAATGCGCCCGTGGCAGTCGTTATTTTATTATAAAAATTATAAAAATCGTCCAAAGTTACTTTTCTGTGGCTACAGTGATCCATTGTAACACATGTAGGGTACATGTACCCTTAATGCATCATAAATTTATTCAAATATGTACAGTAAAACTTAGATATAACGAACCTTGTTATAACGAAAAACTCAATATAACGAATTATTTTCTGAGTCCCTTGAAAAAACCTCTTTACTGCAAAGTTTTTCATACAAAAATGCACTATAGCTATAATGTAGAAATACTGAGCCATAAAACATCTATATAGCGAATAATTCGTACCAAAGCCTTTATACAACGAATTAATAATAAAGCTAAATCAGTCCCGGCTATGCAAAGCCTCTATATAGCGAAGTATTCTTTCAAAAGCCTCTATATAACGAAGTGAGAATGAAAAAAATTAAATTTTGAGTAATGTTAGTCCCGTTTCAAAAACAACAAAGTCTAAATGCGTTTGCAAGTGCCATTGCAAAGCCTCTATATAGCGAAATACTGATTCAAAAGCCTTTATATAACGAAAAAACTATAGTTATAACGAATTTTATTCGCATATATCTTCTAATTTCGTTATACCAAGGTTTTACTGATACATATTTATAACGAAAAAGTAGCTATAACGAAGTATTTTGTGATCCCCTTCAGTTTCGTTATATCGAAGTTTGTCTGTATGTATATAGAATTTGGCAACTACAACCAACAGTCGTCAAGCAGCAGTACCAGAAGTAGTAGTACAAAAAAAAAGGTGACTGCAATAATATTATTGTCGCTTGTAGTATATGAATTGTAATGGTGGTGCCATGTTATGATATGCATCTGCTTGTTGAAACAACTCCTGTTCTACTTGTCTGCTTCAAAGTAATATTTGACGAATATTTTCCCCAAAACAAAGTTTTCCCTTTTCAAAATCCACTTTGTAGATATACAACAACAACAAAATATGCTTTATGTTACATACAACAACACCATTTCCTACGCTTTAATTACATACGGTTATTCAATAGTTTACTGGTACAATATTATATTAGAGCCCCATTATCGCATAAGAGTAGTTTGTTAGTTAAGCCAGTAGACCGAATTAACCAAATATTCAGACGACTGGTCGAAGGGCGTCGGGAGTTGCATATACCCTCTACTGGGCTCTGGACCAGTGAAGCATAAAGGGGAACGAAAAAACAGACAAAGGCGTGGAAAGGATCGAAGATGTCTTATGAGGAAGCGATAGAGGGGATATATTCTACAGGAATACTGTTCCAAATTAGAAAAACCAGCATGAAATTCAACAAACCTTGGGTGATCCAACATAAATGATTACCGAATTTTAAAACTGCTGGGTCCAGCAGGAGAACCTAGGAACTACTTTAGTTCGACAAGAATTTTAACGCTGACAATATCGATCCGCCCCACCAGGATTACTGCATAAGCTGGCATGATGTGGAGGAAATGTAATCGGTGCAACACATTTTACGCGAGTGTCCTGCACTTAAGAACAGGTATCATTGGTTTTTGGCT
This sequence comes from Sarcophaga caerulescens, assembly GCA_927399465.1. Taxonomy (NCBI): domain Eukaryota; kingdom Metazoa; phylum Arthropoda; class Insecta; order Diptera; family Sarcophagidae; genus Sarcophaga; species Sarcophaga caerulescens. The sequence goes on from OV656867.1 coordinate 19,369,734, forward strand.
GATAGAACGTTTAAAGATCTAAGCATGCTGGCAAATGTGCCACTAAAGGAACTGGCCGGTTTCATCCGAAGCTCGGGTTATTCAAGCCCACCACTAATGGATTATGACAAGGGAGCTTACCTCACACTGGTTAACACAATGGGTCATATGACCACTGAGTGAACTTGCCTGGTAAGCTATACGCTAACCTAACCTGCATACGACTGACGTAGAAGATAAATTAAAAAAAAATCCTCAGTTGTTAGTTAATGAAGGTAAAGGTCTCTAATAAGGACGTTAGGACAGCAATATCTGTAAAGAGGCCAATTTTACATTACTCTTCCAGCACTCAGGGGATGGCCCCTACTCATGCAGTGCATTGTGCAGGTTTTTAGGAAAGGTGGAAAGGGGGAAGATGCGAACTGCAAGGAAACGAGTTGCTGCTAGGTGACTATAAAATGGCCAGTGCTATACCTTCACCATTAGACAGTCTACAGGCAATCGTCCCCAAGAAGCCCGCAGTTTCTCACACCACTTAAGTTGTGTGTTTTAGTTTTTCCCCCCGTAACCCATTCAGCAAATGCTGACGCCCTGGAGAAGATAACTTCAACAGACAACAACACCTCTTGAAAAAGGTTAGGGACCAATGAGAAAATTCCCTCAGCATTTAACACAAACAATTTTCTCAGGCAATTAATCACCTGCTTAACTGAAAGAACTTGATTAATGACACAGAAAACTAAGGAATAAGAAAATAGATGCCTTGGTTAGCATGAGGGTCATTGGTTCAATTCACACCAGAGACGCTTATCTTTTACACTATACCGCGCATACATATGTTACACAAAAATTAATCGAAAATGTCAGTCTCTATGCAAAAGGAAATGGTGTATTTTTATTATAAAGTACTATTCTTAAGAGTTTTCTTTTATACTGTTCTTGTTATTATTTTTTCCTTTTTGTTGTTCTTCTTGTTGTTGTTGCTGTTATTGTTGATATTATGGCATCCTTTTAGAAGTTAAACTCGTACTTTGTATAAGTATTTAGTATAGCAGTACTCCAAAAACTGGGAAAAAGTACGTGAAACACATACAACATCCACAATACGCGGACTGGCAGTGCCAGCAACCTGTACCAACTGATGTTTTGTGGTTTTTCCCTATTTCATCTACCACGACGCAAAGTCTTTTAAAGGTGATTCTGTTTGAAAAGCAAAATAGAATTAACGAGGGCATATACAGCAGCCATACATATATATAAATATTAAGGTGGTACCGTTTTATGATGTAAACCGCCTTTATGAATAACAATTACATATTTCTTAAATGTTTTACAAAAGCCACAATTCTATGACTACTATTCAGATACAAACTTTAGAAACTTCATGGCTTAACCTACATCAGCTAACACTTCGATCAGCAAGGCATATGACCAGGGTCGCATTAAAAATTTTAAGCATAATTATAGGATTTTGATGAAGTAGGAACGAATTGGCAAGACGATGAAGCTATTGTGTTTTTCCACAAGTCCACGAACTTCTGAAATCGATAAGAACTGATCTTAGATAAGGAAGATAGGTGATGAAACGCTTGCACCTCCAGACATGTGTGTCAAACCAAAAAAAAAATACAAGAAAAGTGACAAATAATAGGAAAAAGGTCGAGGAAAGAGATAAAGTATGTTTTTAGAATAATTGATAGAGAAGTGAAGAAGAGACGAAAATTGCTGGAAATGAAGGAGAAAGAAGTGTCATCTCACAAGTCAGCTAATGAAACACTCGATGTCGGACCATTACTACTCGGCCATTGACAAAACCATGGCACATAGTATTGAGCTTTCGCCTATGCACGCCAAGGAAGAGGCCTAGAATGTGCTCAACAGACTATGGTTCCCCCCATTATAACCGCAAATCCTGTAGAAAGGAAGGGTGCCCCTATACTTTGAGAGCTTTACCTCTGGCTCTCAATATTAGAACTCCTAGCAAAGACCATCACTACTCGGCCATTGACAAAACCCTGGCACATAATATTGAACTTTCGCTTATGCACGCCAAGGAAGAGGCCTAGAATGTGCTCAACAGACTATTGCTCCCCCATTATCACCGCAAATCCTGTAGAAAGGGAGGGTGCCCCTATACCTCGAGAGGTTTAGCTCTGGCTCTCAATATCAGAACTCCTAGCAAAGACCATCACTACTCGGCCATTGAAAAAACCCTGGCACATAGTATTGCCACGCCAATGAAGAGGCCTAGAATGTGCTCAACAGACTATGGTTCCCCCCATTATCACCGCAAATCCTGTAGAAAGGTTGGGTGCCCCTATCCCTTGAGAGCTTCACTTCTGGCTCTCAATATCAGAACTCGTAGCAAACCTCATCGCTAATAGGCCATTGAAAACCCCGGACAATAGTCTAAAACCTTCAAATATGCACGCCAAAAAAGAGGCGCAAAATATGCTCAGCTGACTACGGCTCCCCTATAATAACGCAAAAACTGCAAAAAGAACGGATGTCTCCATACCACATAGAGGAAGAAGTGCACGGGAAAAGAGGAGAATAGTAAGTACAGAGTCCCTTACCAGCAACTGCCGAAAGCTAGAGAAACAACTCCCATTCTCGACCAAGAATCCTTAGTTTTCGCCTCTGCATAAACTTTTATATGGCCACAGATTGCAGTTATTCCGTCTTTAAAGTTTGGAAAGTAAAAAATCTCCAGGAGCCAAAAACTCAATTTTTATTAAAATTAAAAGATATACTATCCTGAGGGACAAAAAGAATTGATTTTTTAAGGACACACCAATAAAATTTCCTTTAGTTTGGTAAACGAGAACACGACCCTGCCACAACACGCTTTTAAACGCCATAGAAAAGAAAATGGACGCCAGCTTAATAACTTAACCACACTTCTAGAGAACTTAGGAAAAAAAATATGATCTCGCAGCATCACAGGTAGTAATCTCCGAACTCTGCATTAAAATAACAAGACACTACCAATGTACATAAGTGTTTAGGTTTGGAAAACAATTCACAATGTATTCATTCCAATTCTTAGTTCTAAAATAGGCAGCTCATTACAATTATATTTCACAAATGATTATCCACATTCAATAGCTAACATAATCGCATAAAAAAAAATAAAGAATAAAATTAAATGGAGATTTCAGAATTAAATTCAAGGGGCATAATAGTTAAAATTTATCGTTTCTTGTTTTATAAATTTTCTTCAGCAAAACCACCACCATTACGCTGCACAAAAATCGTTCGACAGCCCTTGAACTTGTCAGGATTAAAAACACTTTCAATAGATCTGCTGAACTGTTTTTGTATTCTGTAAGAGGCCGCATTTGGTTCGCAATCCGAATTATCCCAAACAACAACTGCTTTGGGACCAAATTTCAAAATGGATTTCAGAATTTCACGTCTGGCATGTACAGCTTCCTCGTTGCATTTGAAAATAATTTGATACTCGAAATAGCCGTGATGCAATTCATTACCCACTAATTTATCGAAATTCACTAATTTCTTGAGAGCTTCAAAAACAGCCATGGGTGTCATATCGTAAGCTTTGCGTAATAAAAGTTTGGAACTATTGCGTGACTTACAGACTTTGATCATGGGCAGCGACAATTCACGAAAGAGAATAGGTAAACTGAAAATGAAAGAATATTAAAAATAGAGTTCGCCTTGTTAAAATGTCCACCCTTTTTACCTGACCAAGGCGGTTGTCATTAAATCTGGATTTAAGTACTGTAGATAGGCAAAACCTCTGGAGGCTCCTGAAAAGTGAACCTTAAAACGCAGTATATACACCTCACCCACCAAGGAGGCTATTTCAGCTATTTTCTCGGCCTGTATATCAGCCGGTATGCCACATAAGAATATCTAATTATGTACACAAATAAGTCTTGAATTTCAAAAGAAAAACATGTACTCGTGGTTACTTACCTCCCCGGCACAGGCATTCAATTGCTGTTGCAACTGTTCGTCCAGTACCTTGCGACTTTTCAAATATTTGGTACCATTCTCCTGATATGACACGTACCATTTCGAGGGATGTTCATACAATGAACGTACATACGATAACATTTGAGCATTTACATTTAGAAATGATGACATGATTCCAAGAAATTTAATTTTTATTTCAATTTCTCAACTCAAAAGAAAATTGTTTTACTCTGCTCTTTATGCTTAAAATAATTTCCAGGAATTAAATTGTTCTTCTTCCGCGATCTCTCTCAACTTTAACTTTTAAGTACCCAAAGCTCTCGCCGGCAATGCAGGTGTGAAATTGCAAATTTGGCATCAAAATTCCTAGAATTTTCCTTCTGCTTCGGTTTTGAGTGTTTTACAATATGGGATTTGCAAAAAAAGCGCCAATTTTATTCGCCGACATTTTTAGCGCCATTTTTGTCTCACTGCAAATTCTGTATTGCCTCTCTCTCTCTCACGCAAAGCAATAAAATTTTTGGCAAATTCCCCCGATTTTTTTATTTTTTTTTGGTTTGAGTGTCATGTCGTCGCTTGAGCATAAAAATTTCCCGGAATTAAATGAAGAAAGTGCCGTATATTTTGACATTTAAAAGTTTGCAGAAAATAGGCGAAATTGTGTCAAAATTTGTTTTATTCGCCGACATGTTTAGCGCCATTTTTGCCGCTCTGCAAAGCCTTTCAAATATGAATGGAAATTTCTGCATAGGCCTCTCTCTCACATAGTATATATATGTGCAGAACACTTTTTTATTTGAGTGTAGTTTTTTGCATTTTTTTTTCGTATTTTATGAGTTTAAAAAAATTCCCGGAATTGAAATTACAAAGTTGCCAGTATTTTTCACTTGTAGGGTTTTACAAAAAAATTCCTAAAACGAAGATTTCATATGCCATAAGAAGAAAGGCATTGAAACTATGAATTAAAAGCACACAATTACATCATGGGAAAGGTTAAGTTAAGTTAAGCCTCCTAAATTTGGCTTAAAAATGATTCAAAGCACAGCCTTAAAAAGTTTAAAAATTCCTCGATACTTTGTCTAGAGATTTTATTTTAGATCGCTGATCATTTATCGTAATACTCCATAAATTTAGTCAAATTTGTTATAATCGGGCATATCTATAGCTTGAATAGTCGGAATTAATATTATATATTATCGATTATGTCTACAAATCGAACTTAGAGTTATCGGTTGGCAGCTAAAAATTTGTGGTGGCCAAAAGTAAAATTTTAAATGTTTGTTGCTGGTTGCTACCTATAATACTATTTGTTTTGACAACTATCCACCAAATAGCAGTTCGGTTGTCATCCATAATTGGCCCATAAAAGTGTCGGAGATTTTCTGAAGTAGGTTGTTATCGAAAATTCGTTTCGAAATCCAAAATTTAAAGAAAATTTAAGAGTAAATTAAAAATGTTCAAAAGAATTATCGATAATTTCCATATAATACTATGTTTAAAGTTATCTTTAGAAAATGAAGATTAAACGAAACGAAAATAAAGTTATCGAAAATTTCCCATAAGCAATTTCAATTTGCGCTGACCAACTTCTCCCTCCTTGGTTCGGAGGAACTTGGTCAGTACAGAGACTGCGTTCACCTGTGGCGTCACAACGGGCCGCTATGCGTGCTCAAGTGAGCTTTTGGGTATAAAGCTACCACACTAACCTAACCTAATTTCAAGTTATCGAAACTCTCTAAAGAAAATTAAAAATTATTGAACATTTACTATAAAAACTATAGTTATTAAAAATTTTTATAATAAATTTAAAAAATAAAATTTTTGAAAATTTATAATAAATAAAAAATTATCGAAGACTTTTTTTATAAAAAAAACTAAGTTTTAGAAAATTTCCCACAAATAATTCTAATACATCGAAGGAATTTATTGAATTCTTAAATTATCGAACAATTTCTACAAAAATTTAATGTTATCGAAACTAGTTTAAAATATATGTATGTTTTATAGAAAATAATAAGCTAAGTTGTAATGGCCAATTATGTTATGTATGTATATTGTGCCTGAGACTATGTTCCTGCCTGGTTTGAGGATACTCATACCGAATAGACCGCTATGGAATGGTGGGGTACTCCAGGGGTGGAGAGGTATACCCATCTTTATAGATGGCTCGAAGTTAGGTGGAGGCAAAGGTGCTGGGGTTTTCTGTAAGGATCTCGGTCTTGAACTTGATTTTAGGTTTAAGGATAACTGTAGCGTGTTTCAGGTAGAGATTTTTGCTATATTGTAGGCTGTTGAGGCCTTTAAATCAAAGGGTTCAAGGTTATAGTCACGCTCTCGGGCGTGCTTGTGGTCCATGCTTTTTCCTACCTCCTCTCCTTTTCTAATTTTCGTATCTCCTTCACTATCCTCTCTCTCTCTTTCTTTTAGGAGGAAATTACAATGGATCATTTGACCTCTGGATATTGTATTTGTCCCAATGACAAGTACCACTTCCTTTAACCTGACCTAACCTATTCCCATTTTGTTTTGAATTGCTTTTATATCATTTAGTTGTTGTCAGCCAAATACAAAATTTGTTTTTATTTTGTATATTTTATTTTTTTACTTTTTTTTTATTTATTATTATTTTCTTAAGTAAACTTAAAAGTAATTAAATGTTTATTTGCATACTTCCTTCCTTCACATTAAATATAAATATTGTTTCAAGCAATTTATTATTTTGTAAATAATATTAAAAAAAGAAAACGCTCTTTATAGAATTGAAGTTTTGCAATAAAAAGAAAAATAAATCGAAGAAAAACTCTCGTTTTTCTGTCGAGAGAACTACTATTTGTAAATGTAAAATCTGTTTTCTTTTATTTTTTATTATTTTTTATTTTAAATACTAAAATAAACTTAAAATTAATAAAAAAAAAATTGTTGTAATAATAATAATAATTGTAAAGTAGTTTGTAAATTATAGACTTTAGTTCTTAAACAAATACATGTATAAAGTGTGTGTGTGTGTATGTAAATAAATTTAATTCATACAAATTATGGTAGAAGACTGGGGGATTGGTGGTAGACTTATAACTTAAACTAACAAAGAAAAAAATAATTTTTTTTATATAAAAAAAAACTACATGAATTGTTAATAAAAAAAAGAAAAAAAAAAATACAAAAATATTTAAAAAAGTCTTCTCTTATTTTGTAGTAGAGAAAAAGAAACAATGTAAACATAATCAAAGCTAACGAGTTGAATAAGTAAAAAACAAACGCAGTAGTAAGTAGTTTAGAAAAAAATGATGAAAAAAGCGTATAGCATTGCGGGAAAACGATGATGACAGATTACCAAAATGGACACCAGCCTATATAGCACTGACAGAGGTTCTCATTGTTGGTGGCCTGCTGTATAAGTTGGTCGACTTGCTGTTGCACTGTGTTATTACTTTGATTTAGAAAATCGTTGCCGGTTAGCTTGCGTTTCACCCTCTTAATGACTTTGCTAGCCTTGCTGTTGGTAATATCAGCGGCGTTCGTTGTATTTGCCATGTGCCCTATTAGATGATATTGATTATCGTAGACTTTCGTTTTTGCGGCATTAGTACTGTGTAAAATATTATCATCGATGGAATTATTTAGACTACCAGTATTGGCGCCAGCTGCCATGCCACTGCCAGAATTATTTGCATTTTTGGTGCGGTGATTCTTAGTCTCAGTGTCTAGCAGACGCCAATTCAAAAGTGGATCATAAACAAAGGCCTCCAAAACAGCCATTAGGGAGTCTTTGTTGCGCCTTAAAACTAGCATAACACTTTCACATGTTCGCCTGTAGGTGCCCTCGATGCCAGTAACTTCCATGGCCTTGATAAGCATACGTGTTAAACGGAAGGGTATTTTTTCGGGGAACTTCTCGCGTGTCATAGCCACTTCAAAGCAATCACCAAAATCGATATGCAATATTTTGCCACTCATGCGATCTAACATTAGATTGGAAGGATGACGATCGCCCAAACCTAGAATGTAGCCCACCATAGACATGACAGCCAATGAGCGTGTATAGTTGGTGCGTCTTTCGAACCATACTTCTGATGACGGCGATTTAAGCCACAACAGTTTGGCCAAATCATCTCCAGGTGTTTTCTTTAAAGCGAATTCAAACACTTCGACCTTTTGCATTAAAGTCAAATGATCATAATCCGGTGCTATGCCCAACATAAGGCGATGTTCTTGATTCAATTGGATCTTCTTTTTGTCTCTGTAATCCCGGATTAGCGTATGCAATGTATCACAATGTGGTACCCAACCTATAAGGCCAGAATTTGTGCTCAACGGTATCACCGCATAACGTTGTATGGCCAAGTTCCTTCTAAACGTATCGGGATCATCCAATAGCAGAGTATTCACCAAAGAGAATAACTGCATGACACGTTCATCTTGTCGCAGATCTTCGTGGCCTTTTAACAAATACATGTAATCCTTGCCGTTCGATCCTCGTATACATAATTTACGAGGTCTTTGTTTTGATGTGATCACTTGCAAGTTCGTTTTAATGAAATTAATTCGTATCAATTCCTGACCCGGATTATATGAACCAGGTACGGCTAATTCCAAGTCTTTGCAAGCCAATAGCTTGGGAGAAACATATGGCAACTCTAACGAGGTTAGCTGAGGCAATTGCCTGGATATTTTTTGAAACACATGATAGTAATTGTCCCAGGCATGGTCCAGATCCATTAAAGAATTCGAAGACTTATATCTCTGGGTCCATTCATACGCTTCAGTCAGTTCGCGTCCATAAGCCTGGGAAAATGACGTTTCCTTAAGAGTCTGTGGTCCCCTTTCAAGCATGGCATGTAGAGGCTCTAGTATTTCAAACATGCCTTTAATATTGTGATCACCAAAGTAGAGACGTGAGGCTTCTTCCAAGCCCTCATGCCACTGTTCATGCCACAAAATAGCCACTCTTATGAGTTCTTGACTGATTAACATAGTTTGCTCTACCAACACTGGCGAATGTTTGCGCATAGAGTCCAAAATTTTAAATGCTGCATTCTTACGGGCCACCGAGGCGGACTTGGATGCCACTGTTAACGGATAGACTAAAGCCTGTGGATGATATTTTCCGATATCTATTAAGAGCTGGTGAATTAACTGTCCCACCAGGTTACGATTGGTGTCTATGCGGGCTATTAACTGTGGTATAACTTGCAGCCAAGTGTTCATCTCTATTAATTTCATACCCGACATTAAGGCATCGTAGATTTCTGGATGATGACCATAGTCGAACCATAAAGTTAACAAGCGTAAGGTATCCTGCAATGAGTTGCCCTTTATCAAGCTAATGGAACGGAAGAAGCCGCGCACCGCCGGAACAGCATACTGTTTTATGATATTTTTTTCTTTTTCGAATAACTCCGTTGAGTTGTGTTGATCAAGAGGTGATTTCAGATTTTCGGCCGTTTGTGCTTGTACCACCTTGAAATTCATGTAGGCATACAAATGCCAGGCTTTGTACCAGTTCTGATCATAATTGGTAGCTTTTCCGAAACATTCCAGGGCTCCCTGCACGGCGTCTGGATCAAGACCTTGTAATTTATTCTGCCAGATGGCCAAACGCAAATAGCAACGGGCTAAAAGACGATAGACTTCTTGTTTGCACACAGACTCGGGCAAGCAATTTAATTTGTTGCTGTAGGTGTTGACAAACAGACTTAATTGATCGTAGGCGCCTTTCATATTTTCCGAGGCAGCCATATGTTTCGTGTAGGCATAGGTGACCTGAGGCAAATCGAATGGCAATGGTTCTGTGGGTTTTTGGCTAGGATCACAGCCCAATAGCATGACCAAAGTCTTATGCGATTGCTGCAAAGAACCCGATTTACGGCATAGCGAAGCATATTTCAGCCAGGTGTGTATATCGTCTTGAGGTTTCACTACTAAAGAGTGAACCTGTATAATTCTGCGCCAATCTTCCACCAAACGCTGACCACCTTGCAAGCGTTTCCACCACATAGTTTTCAAAGGTTCTCTTCGTTCTGGTATTAGTTTGTATTGTATAACCTCTTCCAATTCTGCTAACATCTGTACGCAAACCATAGCACCATAGGCTCTCTCATAGGATTCACCAGCCATAGAGGTAAGTTCCGTATCTAAAAGATCACGAGTCTCATCGATTAAACGTTGGGCCAGTTCAAATTCATTGTGATGAACTGCCAATACCGCCCGGTAGAACGAACCGTCTTGCGTATCTTCGGGTATACATTTTACATACTCATGCATGGCTTCCCAATCTTGCAGACCCCAAGCAGCAACAGCTGCCAAGGGTCCAGCCTTTGATTTAACATCTTTGCCAAAATTGTCCCATTCTTGTTTGGAAACCTTGCTTAGCTGAGACCATTCTCCTAAGGCCTCTAAACACCTCATGGAACCTAATTTGGACTCCATATCATTGCCTTCTTGCCGCAAATTGCGTTGATAATGCACCAAAGCCTGATCCCAATTATGCAATTTCTCATACCATCTACCCTGGACCTTAAGCTCATTAGTGGAACGTGAATTATCACCACCCACCGAATTTCGATAAGTAGTTAATAGACCCTCGGCCGCCTCTTTCTGCTGTAATTTGTTGTTAATCAAAATCAAAGACTCAAAGACATGTGGATCTTTATGGGTCATAAATTCTTCCTCTTTATAACGTAACGCCTTGGCATAAGCACGACAGGCCATAGCTCGTGTACCAAGAAGGCGGGGATCAATTAAGATGGGATCTTTATCACAATGCTCCATAAATTCGGCCAAATTTAAAATAGTCTGTGTAATCTCGGGCATATCGGTAACCTGTAGAGCCTGAATCAGCGATTTGGTCAATTCGTTTTTATGTTCCGTTGACAATTCAGTCCAGCAGGATATAAAGGCAGCATTAAATAAGTCTCTTAACAATTTATCATAATCTTCAGCCAATACTCGACAGGCACGAAGAGCATGTGAACGTGATTCTCTTAGCAGGCCAATAGATAAACGCTTCAACCATTCAACCCAATCGTCCTTGGATACACGACGATTTACCTGCCAAGCCATGCACAGTTGGGCAGTCGATACATTCAATTTTTTAATTGTGGTGTTGGCATCGCTCATGGCATTGGAGGCAGTTGTGGTTTTGAATTTATTTTGCCTCATCAAGAACTCTTCGTCCAAACACATGGTAGTATTGGATTGCAGCTTAGATAGTAATTTCTCATATTGAGAGTTGATAATGCGTTGTTTTGCAATGGTGCGGTTGACTAAAGGTGCGAACACTAAATATTTTTTACCCAACTGTATGACCAACGAACATAGAGTAGACATAGCTTGATCACGCAGTTCCGGTTCGTTATCTAACACCCTAACCAAAGGATGTATAATGCGTGAAGAAAAGTCTGTAAAATCTAAATTCCAAGCCAGCTGATCTATGGTTTCTAGGGCCACCAAGGCAACCTGCTGAGGAACATAAGGAGAATCGAATAGTTTCACTATGGGCGGCACAATCAAATGCAAATAATCATCCAAATTATTGCCAAACTTCTTCAGAGCCTGTAGCAGACGTTTGGTGACATTGCGATCTTTAGAGTTGTCATGCTGTAAGACTCTCAGAATTTGTGGTATCAGTTGAGACAAATAATTACGAAACTCTCCACCCAAGGCAACAGCGATTTGTTCGATTAAATTTATTAATGTGGATTGCAGTGGAGTATTATTAGTCCAAAACTCTTTAATTAGTTTGAAGATGTCATTCATGTAGGTGATGATATGTTGACGTACAATTTCCACCAAAATGGCCAGTTGTTGGAATAAAAATTCCCTCAAATTATTATTGGCAGTGCGTACATTTTCCAAAAGGCTGGGTAAAACTTGAGACAAATAAGGCACACACTTAATGCCTAAACTTTGAAAAATATAAGTGACTGCCTGCACAACACTAGTATGGCGACTGCTTAAAGTGGGATCTCGTAAAATGCGCATTAGAGCAGCTATTGCAACGGCTGGATAATATTCATCCAATATGTTACCCATATTAACCAATAATTCAGCTGTTGAAATATCTTGATTCTCTTCCACCTTACAGTCTGTCAACGATATAAGCACACTGTCGTTTTGGCTGTCTATTAAACCTTTATTCATTTTGTGTTTATAGGGATCCATGGCTCCTAATAAACCCAAGACACGTATGGTTTCACGGCGTATGGAACGTCTTTGTTCAGTTTTCAAGAAGTTAATTAAAATATCTATTAAAACAGGATATTTATGGTAGGGAGAGACTACACGTCCAGTGGCACTAATTAACTGGCCCAATGTCCACAGAGCTACACCTCTTTTGTCCGGCGAGCCTGCATCACCCAACATCTCCAGTAGAATAGAGAGCAAATCATCTGCCCACATTTCCATTTCATTTGAGCCACCATTTACTTCGGCCAGATCACCAATAGCTCTTAAAACATTTAATACCACACCAGGATTTGATTCGGGTTCTTTTAGTTTCGGTACTAATATGGTCAGTATAGGATTCATATACGAGGATATTAGGCGCGGTGTACTTATAACCAAATGATCCAACATACGGGCACTTTGTTCCTTATTACGACTCATGCCAGAGTGTTCCAATTCCGTTAGCAATTGTACCATAACACGTCTTAATTTTGGCATAACATAGGCGGGATTCATGGCGGACAAACGTCCAATCGTTACCATGGCTAATTCTCGTATCTCAAATATTTCATCATTCAGCGTAATGAAGAGAGCACTCAACGATTCCGGTTGAGCCAATTCAGCATCAAACGTTTCGTCTAGCGAACGTAATATACGTACTCTTACATTGCAATCCATATCGGTAATTGCAACAACCAGCAAACGTTCTATAACGTGTGACACTGTATCGCTTAGAGTCTTTGAAATTTCTGTATTATCAGCCGATTGAACGGCCAACTTTAGTAAGCGCGTACAACTTTGCACCGCCTCCAAACGAATTTCCTGTTGTTCGTGATTGATATAATAGTCAGCACATCTGCAAAGTTTGATATTTTAAAATATTTCAACAAAAAAACAAATCAATTAAACCAATTTCAAATACTTGCCTTTGCACGAAATCCAACATGTTTTGCTCCTCAAAATTAAACGTACCCAGTGTACGTAATGCCAAAACTATTGTTGGGATGTCATGTGAATAATTCAAAGACGAATCCATAGAAATTTGCCCGGCCATAAGGGTGCCATAATTTATGCCGGCCGGTTTATTCATCAGAATTTGTGATAGCACACCTATGAGGCCATCAGCTATAGCAGTCTTTAAATATGGTACATTCTCAGCCAATTCTCGCAAGCAAACAGTCAAGGCTGGCGATAGGCCAGTGGAAAACATTTGTTCCAAAATATCACGCACATCATCTGTTATGCCTGCCTTAACGGCATGAGCCAAAAGCGTAATGCAAGCAAATATGGCCGGATCAATAGCAGCTTTACGTTTACTGGTCGCATCCTTCGGAGGTAATGCCACCTTAATTGCTGACATAATTGTCTTCAAATATTTATCGATATCACGTTCAACTGCAACAGCTATATAGCCGATGGTTATATAGGCAATGTTGCGATCCTTTTCTTTGCCCTTTAATACGCTCAGCAAGTGATTGATGCAAATTTTTAAATATTTTTGTACAAAAATTTCGCGATTTATGGCCGCTAAACGAGGTAAGATTTGTAAAAGGGCTTGTTGCACATACGGTGATTTGGAAAGTCTTTGATCTAAAATGTTTTCACATATTGTGGTGTAATGTTCCATTATGACTTCACGGGCATAAGAAGATTCCAAGATATTGGCCTAAAATTAAATGTTTTAAAAACTGAATTACTGGAATTATTTTTTTTTTTTTGTGGGGTATACCGTGTTGAATTTGTGGTTAGAATTTTGATGATGCTCGCCTAACTCTATTAAATGTGTGGAACCTAATTTCTTGACAAATGGTGCCTTTAAACGTGGCACTATCGTTGTCAGTTGATGAGCACTACCCATAGAATTATTGCCGGAACCACTCGAAGAATACGTTACTGCAGATCCGTCTCCCAGTTTACAAGTCAAAGCATCAGGCAATAAGGCTTTAAGGGTATTATAGCGCCTCTCCCAGCTGGCATTAGAACAACGAAAAAGTTCATTGAATATAATCATACTGCCATGAATGCGATCATCCCTGGTCACGCCTTTTTGTACTAAAGTAGGATCTTCGTTAAAAATTTTTATGGCTTCAGCGTAGGATATTTTATACCATTGTGGTTCACTGGACTGTTTGGTATTTTCACGTTGGGAAGTAACTATAAGAGCGGCTCGTAAAGCCTCTCCAGCCGATTCTCGTATGGCAGGTTTTGGATCGAAGATTGCATTAAATATGTGATCGAAAAATGTTGAAATTTGTTGATAGAAATACGTTGGCATGGCCACAGCCAATTCACGTAAAATAAATACGGCCGCATGACGTCGATACTGTAAAAAGGAAATTATTGAATAATAATCTTGAGTTTGGAGGGAGTTCACATTTTGTAATTGCATTAATTTAGAGTCTTTCAGGTGCGAATTTCTAATTCAATAGATTTTCTTTCTCTTATAGAAGTCAGTTAAGGAGAACACAAGGTATTTAGAAACAGAAACAATTAAAGAATTGACGTGACATGTGTATTTGTTGATAGAAACATGAGCGCAAGAGACATTTAACTGATCTGATTTGATATAATGTGGTACTAACCACAATAAATATCCAATTAAGAAATTCGTCCTTGGAAAACACCATACATTAATTCTTTCATACTCACCTCATGTCTATCGCCACTCAACCATTCAAATGCTCTTTTTATATCGAACTCAAACGATTCAGCTCCCTTGGAACCAGGCAAATTGGCCAACTTTACTAATGTACGGGCGGCTATTTCCATAACAGATACATCATTGCATGGCAATAAATCACGCAAATGGTTATAATATTTGGTTATACGTTTCATTGTATTTATAACATCACCACTAACGAGACATTCTATATTATAGAGGACGAGTACAAAACAATATAAGCCATTATGATGAAATGCGTGTGTATCCAATTTCTACTTACTTATGGCCAGCACGCCACCCTTCTTTTCATTGATGTCTGTGGACATTACCATACTGAATATTTGATCATTGAAATCCTCAAAAAACTGTACCAATTCCTCTTGGGACATTTCACGCAGTTCCGTTTTCACATAGAGAAACAAATCCTGAGCCGCTTTATTCTGGACATTGCGATTCCGAGACTTGAGACCAGTCACAAATTGTTGCACAATCGAATTCGTCGACGACATTGTTAATTACCCGTTAATATTCTAAACAATTTTTTACCGTTAATTTTATATTAATAATTTTATCAGTACTTATAAAATGTTCACTTTTTTTATTCGATTTGTAAAACTTATAAAAAAATCCATCTACATTTCACTAATTTTTCACTAATCATATCACGAAATAGACTTTTTTCTCCGTCTCTCTTTTTTTTCTGTGTTCAGCTGTCAAATGTAAATGAATGAATCTGGTGCATGTTTTGAGGTTATGTTGTGTATATTTTGTTTTTTGTCTTGTGTTTATATTCGTAAATGTCAAACCGTAATTGTTTGTCGTCGTTGTTTTGTATGTAAACAATGGAGACTATTGTCGGTTTTGTTTTGATATGAGCATTTTGTTTTCCTTCACATACCGGGTGTGTAATTGTGTGTGTTCATTATACCGTGTAGAGTTAAAGTCGTAGAATCGTATGGTTGACGTAGGGTTGCATTGGATGGTATGAAATTTATTGGAGAAAAATAGAAAGGCGGGAAATGAAAGTAACCAATATAAATAGACTGTTAATTTGGTGTGCACGAGAAAATATAAATTTCAAGTGAAATAGAATTCATTATTAAAAGTAAAAACGAATATATTCACATGATAAAATTAAAATAAAAGTGAAGCAACATTTTAAACAGTGACATACTGACTTATTGTTATTAATGAATTACATTGAGACACAAAAATTGCAAAAATTTTAAATGTAAAGCAGACAAACCAATTGGATAAAATGAAGAAATCAGATGGCGTCAGTATTCAATCAGAAATTGTAAGGTAATAGCTATAAGAGGGATAAAAACTCCTGGTCAATCCTTTAAGTTAAGTAATTTAGTTGTTACAAAGAGAAAGTAATTCGCCGAATAGAAACTAGAAAATTTTTTTCATCTTGAGTATTATCGCTTAGCAGATAGTGGCTAGAGACAAGGAACTTTTTGAGGTTATTTGATGGGAATCTTGCAAGGGAGAGGAGTTTGAAGGTCTCACCATTCGGAGTGTTGTCGGCATATGGTAAATACTGTAAGTACGGATTTTGCGGACAATATGTGTGGTTTCGAAATATGACTTCAACAAACTATCTTCAGTGGTGTTTCCGGACAAAAGGCAATTGTGTGGTGTAAGTAATCTATTGTGCGGCCATGCAATATTTATGGGTGGATAGAGGGCGAAGACAAGCACATGGATGGTGGGTGGTCTACTTGGGAGATGGTATTAAGCTCCCTTATGAGTGTAGTATATTCCTGACTGAGGTGCTTACAATTACCAATACAGCAGAGCTATTCTAGGGGAGTTACCAATGTGGATAGTGAAGCTGCTTTGCAGTACTGACTGAGTACAGTGTTATATAGAGATTGGTTTTAATCTTCACGTCGCTAATGGACGAGAACAGGGATTTACTGAGATGTGTTGTGTGGGATAATGGGCCTGCAGATAAACTGGCAAGTGAAGGCGCTGTGAATTGCGTGAATCTGGTAGAGCTGTCGGTTAGATGTGCCTTTGCACAAATCTTCGGTCTAATCAATCAGTTAATGAGACGGAGAATGGTTTCTCCTTGGCGGAGCAGGGGGAGATTGCAGTGTGCGGGTTTCAATGGCCCGAGATGCATAAGGGAATCTTTTAGAGCCTTGAGAGAATTTTTGATGGAGCAAGCTTTAGAATATGTGACAGGAGCATACCTTCTTTCTGCAGCATTTGTAATAAAGTGGGGAATGAAAAAACTTCTCGTATCTATCGTTCAGAGTCGACGTCAAACTGTAGATTCCGCTAGTGATGGATAAAATTAACACATACAACATGGGTGTTATGCTTAGCTAGTGAATAATCCTGACAAAAGGGTTTGTAATGGTCAATAATATATGTATGTACGTAAAACGTTTGTTTGTTGCTACAAAGTAAATGTTATAATAACTTCAGTATTGACTTCTGTATTTGGGACTTCTAAAATTGTTATTAGTTTCAAAAAAGTTATAGTCCTGGACACTATTAATTCGCAATGTTTTCATTTCATTTATCAGGCTTTAATTTTACTTGAAAATGTTTATGTTAATAATGCATTTATTCCCCATTTTAAATGCGAATTTATTTTCTTACTTTTAAAAATACAAATCTTTGTAAAATTTGTACAATTTGTTACTTTAAGGATCTATGTATATTCATTTATATATATGTATAAGTATGTTCCCTGCTTATAAGCGCATAATATTGACCCATTTCCTTTCATTAAATGAAAACGTATTCCTCCGACTGAATATGCAACAGCAAATATTTGCATGTACATAAATCCTATGCCACACTCTGGGTGTAAATTTGAGTATATGCATACGTACAGTGAGCGTCAAAAGAAACTGTACATTAAAAAAAATATACATTAATAAATTATTGTTATTTCTTTTTTAAAATTGTTTCATTGTCAGTTTTTAAAATTGAAACTATAAAAAAATTAGAAATTTTGTCAAATTTATTCGGACACTATCCTTAAGTGCTAAAAGTTGAATTTGGTAATTGTTAGAATTTAGAATCTTTAGTGTACAGTTTCTTATGACGCTCACTGTATGTGTGTAGTGCATACAAATGTAAAATGTGCACACTTATACCCGATACACAATAAAGAAAAAAAGTAAAAACAGTTGCTCCAAGAAAAGGGACACAGAAATTAGAACATAATGTTTGTAACAAGTACTACATAAATATGGTATAATATGGAGTCATAAATATGAAAGAAGAAAACCTAAAACACGGCCATCTTAAACAGCAACAGCAGCAGCAGGTAAAATGACATCCATATTCATGCTTACATACTTGGAAGATGTTCAACACTATAGAGAGGCATAGGCTTCAATAGAGGGTGAAAGGCAATGAAATTAATGAGGTTGGATCAGTTTATGTGTTTAAGAACGCATTAAGTAGCACACTGTAAGTGTGCTGATGCGAGTGGTAGGTTTTATTAATGGATGGTTAGCAGACATTTCAAAATAATTAATTGCACTTTATTAACATTAATAATAACTTTATTAATCACATTAAAAAGTTTTTCTTAGCAACATAAGTAACGGTAATAAACAGGAATTTAAGACTGGCCACTTTAAGTCCATTTTAAGCTCTTTAAATGAAATTGTGTGCTCTATTTAATAGTAAGATTGTTTCCCTGAAAGCAAATGTTAACGATTTCAGTTTTTATCTTCCCCCTACAGAATTGCACATGCCTGCCTGTTAATCCACTAACAGAAGGAAAATAATTATTTTCTAAATACTATTCCATTTGCCAAAGTTTCCTTTTTCTTTTCTTTTCCTTTCATTTAATTTTATGCCATTACATTCTAAATTATGACATTTTACCAAACTGCAGCTTTCAGCGGTAAAAACTTTTTAGGATAAGATTTTTCACCAGTGATTAATAAATATAAAAAGCTGGAGTTTTATTTTTTGTTTTTGAGGCTGCTAAAAATAAAGAATAAAACGAGGTTAGTACAGCAATGGTACAAAAATAATCAAATTATTTAAAGAGTTATAAAAGTTTTATTTAAAAACAATACATTTCATATGAAAAAAATTGTTAAAAAATTAATAATAAATGCTTATATAACATTATAACATTATTCTTGATTTGAAATGTTCTTCTTTTCCTATTTAAGCCAGAATGGTTTCGAAAGTGGTGATTATTATTTCTCATACCTATAAATCCAATCATCAATTATTTTCCAAACGCCCCCTTGGTTGATATGTGTGTATATTAAGTTAGATTTAGCGGTACAAAATAACAATCCCTACACGTCCGTACTACCTACCGCTATTCAATTTCGGGAATGAGAAATGAATTATTAGGGATTGATTTTCTATAAAATTCTCTTAAAGAAGACTCGTGTTATTTTAGAGCAGTCTGACATCGCTATATGTCAAACAATAGAATATGTGCGATAGTCGCTCTTGTTCTACTTCACTATGTTTTATATACGTTTGTTGTTTAAAGTTTCAGCATTAGGTTTCGTATATGCGGGAGTCCAAAGAGGACTGTCAGCAGTTCTTCGAAGTAGTTGGAACATGCTTTAATGGATGCAGTTCCTGTGCCTTCCAGCAACCATCATCTCCATTTCTCTCTTTACGTTGTGTTAGAGACATTACAAGGTGTAGTTTCTGTAATCAGTTAGCTTTACAGCTTATAGCATTCGATTTTAAAACTGGCACTGCAGATCATTGCCTTCTAATTCGAATTATTCATGAATTCGATGGGTCTACGACACCCCGTCTAGTAGGTAGTGTGTTGTCTTAAGATGTGAGGCCACGGTTCAAACCCTGGGTCAGACAGCGCCAACAAAACGAAATATGAGCGGTAACATCCTCTCAGCAGATTCTTGGCAAAAACTCTGAGAGTAAACGAAATTGCCATGAAGAGTTTCTCAAAAATCTGTCATTATTTATAAAATTAAATAAGTAAAATAACATAAGTAATCCTGACTGAAGGGTTGTAACGACCAATTATGCGTGTTTATATTTATGTACATATGTAAGACACCCCACCGGTCGCTTATTTCACTTCATAGTTGCTCGAAAAATCTTTTGGAATTTCTACTGCCCACAACTAGGGCTCCTAGGTCCTAGAGTTTTGCAACCAGACAGTCCATGTAATGCTTTCAATCTATAAAAAGTTTCTATATAATGTCTCCCCAAATCTGTTTTCATGACACAATTCAGAATGCTGTCCAGTGTTAGTAAACAGTAAACTTCCAGCCTAATACTAAAATATTCTAAAGTACCAAGGTATTCGCAACATTCAGCAATACTTGCCGAAGCAGAAAATGCATTGCATTATATGCCTTAAATCTTACAAATTACTTAAAAGCCACTGAGCAAATAAATCATTTACTGTCTGTAATAGGGGCACTTACATATAACTAAAGTTGCTCAAAGGCATTCATTATGGCTCCTTCTAGGACTTGTATTATGTTACAATGAGGCTTATCAAGACTCAAATAAAACTTAACTCGATATTCGATAAAACATAATACTTGACAGAACTTCAATCCGTTCCTACTTACTTATTAATTACAAATTATATCTAATTATTACGAGCTGAGTAGCTTACAACTTATGCTTGGTGTAGTGTACCAGATAAGAGTATCTGGTGAGAATCGAACCCATGACCCTTAAGCTAATAGTCTAGCACACTACTCACTATGCCCTGGTAGTCATTTAGATTATGAAATATTTTGTATGGCAGTTAAGCGATTTGTGAACCAATCTTAATAAAAAGAATTCCAATTAGAAACCCTAAATCCCTTCCCTAGAATAAGAAAAGATTTCTCTCCCGATCGATATAAGTCTAATGAATATTAATTATGAAAAATGTTACTTATTTTCTGCTATTATGGGCTTATGCTCCCAATTGATATCCTGTATGTTCAACTTGAACTTCACACAATCAGAACTAATCCTCGTATTGCCTCGTATATCTTCCATATACTCCCACACTCACTCACATAATCACAGTCACAATCGCACTCAACCACAGGCACAGACAGAGTTACACAAAGAAAACTAAACTTGAAAAAATGTCTGAAAAATCTAGAAAAAAAAAAAGGAAAAAACACAAAAAAGGCAAAAAAGAAAAATTTATAAATTGCACAAATGCTCAGTTTTCTAGTCTCAACTTTTGTCAGTTATAAAAATTAATTGTAAAAACTTCTTAATTAGCTTCAGTTAAAAAAAAACAGAAAAACAAAAAAAAAAAATGGAAAATAAACGAGCTTTAGTTGGGAGTTTTTCATTTTTATTCTTGCTTTAGAATTTTCACTCTCTTGTAATCGTCATGGAACAAAAAAAAAAAAATTAAAATAAAATGAGAAATGACAAAGAAAGAAAATAAAGAACAAAATTAATAAAGTTAATAAAAGGATGTTTAAAACAAAAACGACTATTAAGTAGAGTTTTTAAAATAGAATTTAAAAATCCTTTGGGAGTCTTTAATTCATTTCTCTTTTGCCTTCTAAAGCCAGTGCGTTTTGTTGTTATCAGCTATGGTTTCTTAGGTGGTATTAATAGACTATGGACCAATCTTGAATCCAAAAACTTTTGATATTTCCTAACCTTATTTAATTTCGTTATCTAAATATACATACATAATTGGTCATTATAACCCTTCAGTCAGGATTACGATCTAGCATCTCACACCACTTATGTTGTGTGTATTAATATTATGGGACCCTACAGTTTAATGTCGATTCCGAACGACAGACTTTTGAGAAACTTTTTCATGTCAATTTTATTTACTCTCAGAGTTTTTGCCAGAAATCTGCTGAAAGGAAGTCGCCGATAGAAATATTTTTTCGTTTTGTTGAAGATGTCTGATCTGGAGTTTGAACTTTAGGTAGTCCAATCTGAGAATAAAATCTTTCATTTCATGTCACACAATAAGCTAAATTCATACTAATATTACTCCAGCTCATCGCTCCATTACCCTTGATCACTTGAATTATATTCCATACTTACATGATACACTGTCTTCTCCACAACTTGAAGATCATAACTATTCTTATTGGTTTTAATTAAAATGCAATTTAAAATTATTTAAATTATTTTGTGACATTATAGCGCATTATGTTAGTCGACCATATTGTTATTGTGACACAATTTTATTTGCCATCCAATCCATCCATTTGGATTAACATTTAAGATGCGAGTGTTAAACATGGCTGGACACTAGAGAGGGGATTTAAAAGTTATTTATGGTCAAACACAAAGTAAAAATAATTTTTTAAAATTTTTTTTAACCAACATAATATTATATTTTATTTCTACAATAATAATTTTGCATGAAATGAAACTTTTAAATGTTTTTAATTGCACCATAAGGACACAACAGCTTTTTTTTCTTTAAAACACAGTACACTTACTGTTTTTGTTTAAAGGATATGGGTGAACATTGAAGAAATTAATTTTTGGTGTTTTTAAGTCGTATTTTAGACAAATATATATATCGTCGTCGAAAATCCAAAAGTACGTATCATCAAAAAAATCAAAATCGAATTTTTGATTGATTATGATTCGTAAGGTTATCTAACATATCTCTACCAATTTTTAGATTTTTGCGACCAGAAATTACTTTTTTATATCAATAATTCAAAATGACGTACCATTTGAAGTACTTTTAATTTTATAACGTTTTTTGCTTCTCTTGTAAAATTCGAAAAAGTGCTGTTACGTACTTTTGGATTTTCGACGACGATATATGCTTTGTTGACAGATCATGGATATTAAAACAAAATAAAAAATTATACATTATCACACGACTCCTCGCTGTCCTGCAACTTTATTTATCATATATATTAAAGAATTTTTTAACCCATTCGTTAAAGACCGCAACATTTGCCATTCATATTCCTTTAATCATTTAAGACACACTTTGAAAATTGAAGCACAAAAGCCTTGATTTAAATGGCTTCCGCTTATCTGATCTGTCAACAGTCTCCGAATGAGATGGCGTCGACTGTAACTTTAGTCTTTCCCACCATATTTGTATACATATCCGATCGAAACTATCAGTAGGTGTTGAAATACAGAGGCTTGTTTCCTACATCTACATCTACACAATTCTTACGTTTTTCATAGAATACAACTGTTTGTGGTTGATTAGCCAATGAATCGCACAAGGCATTACATGCATACATACATAATTGGTCATTACAACCCTTGAGTCAGGATTACGACCTAGCTTCTCACATCACTTGTGTTGTGTGTGTTAATTTTATAAATGAGGGGCGGAACCGTAGTTTTTAATTTTTCCGAACGACATATTTTTGAGAAACTTTTCATGGCAATTTTATTTACTCTCAAAGTTTTTGGCAGGACTCTGCTGAGAGGAAGTTGCCGAAGAAATATTTTTTTATATTTCGTTTTGTTGGAGAAGTCTGACCTGGAGTTTGAACTGTTACCTCACGTCTAATAAGCCAACACACTACCTACTAGACTAGACAATTTAATACAATTTGTTGAAATTCAGCAGACAAATTATTTATCTCGTGAACCTGTGCGTTGCTCATATATTGAATTTTTCTTCATTTGCAAACTTATTTAAGTTCTATCAAATATTTGCCTGTTTAATGTCTTTAACTTTAGGCCAATCGAAATAGTGTTTCCAATAAGAGTAGATTGTCCACTGCATGTGACCTTTGCATAAAACTTACTAGTACGGATCTAATAAAAACGAATTGATCCCGACAGGCTGTTGCAGTATTTGGACGCAGACTCTATTCACATCGTGTTCGGCATGAGTTTTCGTCTTTATCGACGATGAATTGTAAAATATGACGTATATTCTCGTTGTTGATGTCTATAGAGAAGTTCTTTCGGTATCTTTACTTTCTTACGCTATCTTACGTAATTAAAACTCATTTATATGACACTCAGTCTATTCAACAACAGTCTACAAAAATATTTCTATCTCATCGTCCTACACTAACGTATTTCTAGTTAAAAGTTTTTTGTTTTTTTTTTTTCCTAATAAAGTTCACGGAAATCCATTGTACTTGTCTCTTATGTCATTTACATGTTTCATATCCACTTTTACTAATGATACCCGGAATTTAGATACTCTTACGAATACAAATGAAAAAGAAAACATCCGCAAGCACATAATTAAGCGCGTTACGTACAGTCTCATCTCATACTTGTATTTATGGCATAGCAGTGAGCATGTTGTTAAACATCATGTACAACTTTATAGCTCCCGATGTTCTCTTGTAGCTTTTATTCGCATTTGATAACCTGAGGTATTTTCGAAAAAAGTTGTACAAACAAAAACAAACAAAAAAAATTAAATGAAACTTTAGCGACGAGGGGAAAGAGTGATAAAATCATCGAAAACTTTAAAAAGTTTATTTTTGCAGGATAATAACTTGGAGATAAGCAGCATTTATTATTGTTTAACCCATTGTGATGATTTAGAAAATATTTACAGAAAAACTAGTGGAAAATTATAGTCACCGTAGTCTAAGTAGGTAGTGTGTTGGCTAATTAGAAGTTAGTCCACGGGTCAAACCCCAGGTCAGACATCTGCAATAAAACGAAATATGAGAAATATTTCTTTGGCAACTTCTTCTCTGCAGATTTCTGGCAAACACTCTAAGAGTAAATAAAATTGACATGAAAAGTTCCTCATGAGTCTGTCGTTCGGTGTCAACTTTAAATTGTAAGCCCCTCCATTCATGTATACAATTAACACACACAACATAAGTGGTGTAAGAAGCTAGGTCGTAATACTGACTGAAGGGTTGTAATGACCAATTACGTACGTAAAGCTTTAAGCATTTTGAGCTGTCTTTTCGAAAGGATTAAAATTTAGCATCGACAACAACTGTGCATAGCTAAAAATTATTGATATTCATGAAAAAGCAATTGGAGAATTATTATTACTTTCACTACAAACTGCAACATCTTAACGTTAAAAACTCTTATGCATCTTACTTACAACGATGATTGTTATTTTAGTACTGTTTCATCCGTTATCATTTTATTTTCCTTATTTCCTTTTGTTTTATCTTTACAATTTCCATTCCTATTTCCATTTTTTTCTCTTTGTTTTCTGCTTTCTGAAGCTTTGAAATGTTTAACGCAGCATATCAATCAATAAAAACTATGAAATGCTCTTGTCAGGATTCAATCGTATGGAATTTATTATTATTTTTCGTTTTTCATCTTTCATTTTTCTTCATCATCTGTGGCTTTCTTTTTCTTTCGGTGGCTGCCTTTCCGACACTTTGCCTTATTGAAAATTCCGAATGGTTGTGCTTGTAGAATTAGTATGGGGTGGAGGGTGCTTGAAGAGCAATTGTCGCTGTCGAAGACTCTTTATAAGTATAGGGTGTATTAAAAAGCAAACCATTGTTTTCAAATTAATTGCTTTTTGAATCTGTATCTTGTTTTGTAATTAATTTGATCACTCAAGGTGACGTTAGCAAATTATTTGACACAATTTTGACTCATTGACGCGATATATTAACAGCAGACCGCTTAGCTGCTTGATTAATGAAACGGAAGTTGAAGTTGGGCTAGATGCTTTGTGATTATTCTAAAGTCTTTAAAAAGATAAAGAAGGGATACTTAAGCGTGTGTCAAAAATTCACACCAGCAAAAACTAAAGCTGAGCCACTGAAAAGTGAATAGATTTAATGGTCGCTGTATAGTAACGTGTCCTTATGTTAAAGTACCACATCCTCTGGTGAGACGAATTTCTTCTCAATCTGGAACAAGAAATCGTTTGAAAAAACTTCAATGCGTCAGCGTTCTGGACATAGTAAATATATATGTCTGCTACAGTTTGTTTCCCTACGGCCTAATGTTTAATTCTTAACCATTCTGTCAACTAGTCAGTTAATAGAGGCATACATTGGGGTCTCCCTGATCACACTAGACTACACGAATGGCATGTGTTTATTTGAGCAAAGTCTCATACAAACGTACATAAATACAGCCACAATTAGTCATTACAACCCTTCAGTTAGGATAACGCCCTAGTTTCTTACACCACCCTTCGTGTGTGATAATTTTATACATGAGAGGAGGGACCTACAGTTTAAAATTGACACCGAACGACAGATTCTGAAGAAACTTTTTCAAGTCAATTTTATTTATTCCCAGAGTTTTTGCCAGAAGGCAGAGTATTTTTCATATTTCGTTTCGTTGGAGTTGTCTGACCTGGAGTTTTAAACCGTGGCTTCATGTCCAATAAGCCCATACGCTACCTACTAGATTACGGCGACCAATACAGATTTCATACAGATGCAGAAAAAGCTACTCATGGTTAAGTTGGCGATCGCTACTGTTGGTTTAAAAGCTCTCTTGAGATCAAGGCATTGGGTACCGTCAATTTGAAAATACGTTGTTGACCATAAAACAAAACAAAAATTGATTAGAAAAGTCAAAACATACATGTGAGTTATTCCCATCTCTCCACCAGAACAAAAATCCTGATTTTTGCTTTACATTACACAGTATTGACCGTTACAACCGTTTAGTTAGGATTACTGCCTGGGTTCTCATACCACTAATCTTGTTTGTGTTAATTTGAGAGAAGCTTGAGAAGCTTTTTTGGGGCAATTAGTTGACCTTCAGAGCTTTTGCCATCGCTTTTTGGATCGCCTATATTTTCATTTTTCAAGACGTTAGAGTTGAGGTGGTTTGATCTGTTAAAGCCTCATCCAGTAAGCAAACACACTACTCATCAGATGCTTTGTCGTCGACTTGCGGTAATGAGGATAACCTATGGATTACAATATTTTAACTATTACAGCGGCCGAAGTTCGCAGATGCCTAAGAAACCGACTCGATATATTGCAAGACTTAGACTGAAACCCCAAAGTCAAAGAGCTTCTGGAAGATTCGCACACACATGGCGAAGGTTTTCTAGAACAGAGACAAAATTGAATTGTATTAAAAATAGAAGCAAAGTGGTGGCCATATTTACCAAACGGATTAATTCCAGGCCTGTAGTTTCAATAATAGATATCTTATTACTACACCCTATTTAAAGTACTTCACAGTTAACAAGTTGTTGGGAGGAAGCAGCATAAAATTCTTTTATAATTTTATTTCTATTCTCTAATTCCTATTTTTTTTTTTCTTTCATTGTTTTCTGATATTTTATTGCACACATACTACATACATACCTAGAATAAAGACGTATACATAGAAGACATACCAGGCCATAACCTATAGCATCGCTTTCCGTTCTAAACATTCACTCAGTCAATCCATATTAATAAAATTCCAAAGTTATTGATTAGAAATGGTTGGGGAAAAATAAAACCAAAAAAAGAAAAGAAAAAGAAAACCAAAAAAATATTATGAGGCACATTCCTTAGAAATTGAGTATCCTGGTTATTTAACTTTCGTATGCTATTTATCAACTTGTTGGCTAAAAGTTAATACCTATTAAAGGTTTTTGTTTGAACTACAAATTGAAATGGGTGTTGCTGGATCATTTAAAAGAAAATTTTGGATATTTAGGTACATACTTATAAATGAAAAACAAAAAATTGATAATAACAGCAGTGCTATTAAAAATTTATTTGATTCAGAAAGTTTCCTGCACATTAATCAGCAAAGTTTGATACCCGGCTGCCGATAATTCAATAACAACTAATATCACAGGAAGGTTAGGCAGCAGCACTCTTTCAGTAGAGTTTGGAACTCAGTGACTTTCGTATCTTTACACCAATTACAACACGCATACGTAATTGGTTATTACAATCCTTCAGTCAGCATTACGACCTAGCTTCTCAGATCATTTATGCTGCACGCACATGTCAAATGCAACTTAAGATTAAAAAAGCGTAGAACACGCATAAGATGTGAAATATTTAACAGACAAGAGTCTCTGTCGAGAATTTTGGCCATAACCTTCATGCCGTGTTCATACATAAACTTGAATTGAGCAATTAAGCCATTTTAGGCAATTAAAGCCTTAGGATAGGGTAGCAATGAGTGGCTGCTTTCTTAAATCAAAACTTACTTGTTAAATGTAAAACAATATTAAACGATTATCCGGAGGGTAACTGAAAATACCCGATTAATAAGTCATCAGGGCACGAATCAAGTTGAGAACAAATCTGAAAGTTTAATTAGTTTAGTGGTCGATAACGATAGTTCCGTTAGACTATCGAGAAAGAGGGAGAATAATCTACGGATTCTACGTTGAGTGAGAGACGGGCATTGACAAATAATGTAGACAATATTGTCTTCCTCTTCAAACGATAATGCAAACATTAAAGATATCATCAGCAACAGAACATATGCATAATGCATGCCCACTACGTAATGACTTGTAAGAATAAATACAGGGACAGGAATGTTCTTACGATCTAATTTAAGTCCAATTTAGGTCAGGAGAGTTGGGCAATAAACTTACTTACTTAATTGGCCATTAACAAACTGATAATCGGGTTCCGGTCTTAGTACATCCTTTCAGGAGTCTCTGCTTCTTATTCGTCGCTGACAGGGCTGCCTTGACTCGGTTCTTTCAAACAAGGTCGCCCTATTCACCGACCTCTGCAAATCTTCGCATTAAATACCCGTCTTGCCGGAGCATTCTCTTCCATTTGAAAGACATAGCCGAGCCATCGCAGTAAGGTAATAAATCAAGACTCATTCTTGAAGGTAGACCTGTCAGCGACCAATTAATATCAGCCATCCGGAAGAATTTATTTCGGAAGAACATATTTCATTAATTACACAATTACTCAATATATTCCTCTAACCTTAACCGTAGAAGTCGCCGTAGTCTAGTAGGTAGTGTGTTGGCTTATTAGACGTAAAGCCAGGGTTCGAGCCCCAGGCCAGACATCAAAACAAAATACAAAAAGTATTTCTTCGGCGATTTCCTCTCAGCAGATTTCTGGCAAAAACTCTGAGAGTAAATAAAATTGCCATGAAAAGTTTCTCAAAAAATCTGTCGTTCGGGGTCGACTTTAAACTGTAGGTCCCGCCACTTATGTATAAAATTAACACACATAACATAAGTGGTGTGAGAAACTAGGTCAATAATCCTGACTGAAGGGTTGTAATGACCAATTATGTATGTATGTATGTATTCCTCTAGCCAACAACCTATATTGTACTGACATAAAACTGTCGCGAGAATTGATCAAGGTAATCGTTGCATATGCTAACCTATTTAGAACTAAAAAAAGAAAAAAATTGATTTATATTTCTCATAAAAAAACTCAATTAATAATTAGTAGTTAATTACCAAACTAATGGAGTCAATTTAGAAAAGCAATTCTATGTGTGCTATGTGCTTAAAGGAGTGTAAAGGTTATACGTCAGGTTTTTTATGCAGAAGTGAGCGGATCGTATCGTGTGAAATCAATATGTAATGAGAGCGTACGACATTTGCTGAAAATACGCATGGAAATTTGATAGTCGTACGTCTCTTTTGTTTTTTAAATTTTACAAATCCATCGTAAAGTAATATTCCATATTCACCCTCGTATATAATCATTTATATACCAGAAAAAAATGGATTTTTAATTACATACTCTTACGTATTGCAATTATGTTATCTTATGTAATTAATAATAAAGCATTTCGAACAAAATCTTTGACGGATATTGTTGGTTAAGACTATTATTTATGGTTGTAGTAATTATGATGATGCACAGCATTTAAATAGAATCAAAGTAATTAACTGCCAAGCAAATAACTGAAAACGTACGTATAATTTAATGCTTTTCTTTCTTTCTTAAGAAAATATGTCATATTATTTTATAACAATAATTTCTCTCCATGAGAATATAAACTGCAATCTGCACTTGAAGTAATGCACACAGAGCCATGCACACATTTGTACATAATCTAGGATTTAAAGTCTTTGTCACTATACCGCCTGTAAGGAAGTGGTAGTTTTCCTAATGGCGTAATGTTTTAACGACTTTTAAGAAACTAAGAGAAAGAGAGAGAGCGAAACATAACGTAAAGAAAAATATATAAGAAATCAACTCAAGTTCCAAATTGAAATACTAATTCCAATAGGAAAGTTTTACGTTGATGCTATTAAGGGAGCAAATTAAAAGTACATTAAAAAAGTTTTTACGTTTATAACCACTTTAGAGGACTTCTGTAGCACCAGATGTGTAACAAAAATATAGAAGAAAAAAAAGTTGAAATAAAAACACTGGCACATACTACATACATCGACTGCATGATTATTAAAGACATATACTCACACATAAAAATAATGGCCAACAGAAGATCCCTATTACCAATTGTAAAGCAGTAAAGCAAAATAGAAAAAACAAAAGCAAAAAATTAGAA
This sequence comes from Sarcophaga caerulescens, assembly GCA_927399465.1. Classification (NCBI taxonomy): domain Eukaryota; kingdom Metazoa; phylum Arthropoda; class Insecta; order Diptera; family Sarcophagidae; genus Sarcophaga; species Sarcophaga caerulescens. The sequence goes on from OV656867.1 coordinate 19,399,807, forward strand.
ATGACTGTGGCTAAAATAACCCATTCAACGATGAGAATATATTGTGTGGTTAAGTAAATAACAACAACAGAAAATATCAACACTAGCATACCCTTACCCTATACCTATTATTGTTTTTGAAAGAATCTACCTCTCTCTCTGCCTGACTTTATAACTTCAGCCAACAACACGGATGACCAGAACGGAAACTCTACCAAATGTTTACTGCTGCCAACATTAGAACAGAAGTCAGCCACCACATAAAAACATTAAATTTTAGTTTTTGTCATGTGCCGCCTCTCCTTATACATATATATGTACATATACATGCACACGTTCTTATAAACATTTTTCCAACATTCCATTTACGCACACACTCTATCTCTTACTTGGTTCTCAGGCTCTTACAGGAAAATATGGAACCAGAAAAACTATTAGTCCAAGATAAGTATTTAAAAGATAAATTACAACAAGAAACAGCAGCAACAAAAAAAAAAAGGAGAACCATACACTAAAGGAATCTCATCGAAACACTAAATTATAAAACCAAAAAACCATTAACTGAAGGGTGTTACAATGGGTGGTGTGGTTTTCTACAAATCAAGCGGAAATTTAATAGCATTTCATGGAAAGTGAAATTTGTTTACAGCCTCAACATACATTATAACAAAATATATTGAAAGTTTACAAATTAACTGAGATTCGAACTCGGGTTCATATGTAACATATGTAATATGGAATCAAGCGATAACTTATTCACCAGAATTCCTTCATGAGCATGTAACGTCTGTAGCTATATTCTGTTGTCAAAAAATGTAAGATAACTGGAATATTCCGAGTGAAGCCATATACAAGCCTTCTGGGCAGGATAATAAACCATCAGGTTACTCTATTACACCGTGCTGCGATTTATGTTTCGTTTACGAAGGTAACTACACAACAATGTAATCTAAAAAAGGAAATTTACTTCCACATTCTGACATCTTACACATAATTGGTCATTACAAACCTTCAGTTCAGGATTACGACCTAGTTTCTCACACCACGTAAGTTGTGTGTGTTAATTTTATACATGAGTAGCGGGACCTACAGTTTAAAGTCGACTCCGAACGATAAACTTTTTGAGAAGCTTTTCATGGCCAAAATTCCTTTCTCGTTTTCTTTTTATTCTCAGAGTTTTTTGCCAGAAATCTGCTGAGAGGAAGAAATATTTTCGTTTCGTTGGAGATGCCTTACCTAGGGTTTTAAACCGTCACGTCTAATAAGCCCACACACTAGCTACTAGATTACGGAGACTTTATCAACACCACCTAGTAACAGAAAATCGTTGCTGTTGCTTATTATATAACCCAATATTGTATATATTTGTAGTGATATTTATTGACGGCATATTAAGATTTTTATTTCAAAATTTACACTTTCTTTTAAAAAACCCTTTAATAGAAAAAATAGAAAGGACAACACAAAATTGTTTAGAGACTTAGAAAACGCATTCATTTTGCGGTTGGAGAGAAAAAAAAATTGTTTTCTTGTTCCAATTCGCAAATTTGTTTCCTTTAACCCATATTTAGATTCACCCTACTGCACATAATAAATACTGTACTGTACTGTACTCTACTCTACTGATTTAAAAATCCATTAAAATAATTTGAATTTAAAAATCAAAACATTTTTTTTTAAAGAAAACTAAACATGAAATATGAATAGTTTAAGCATAGTTGTGGTGTTTATAGCGGTCATTTGTTTAAATATTTATAAAAACAAGAGCTTCTTCCTTTGAATTTTTTTGCCAAATTATTTAAATTCAGTAAAAAAGCTTGTGTGTGAACACACAAGAAGTGGTTGTTTAATCTTGAAAAACATGGCCAAAACCAAAGCAATAAAAATACCTTTTATGGTGCCGAACATTTGTTAGCCATCGTAAGGAATTCCGTTTTTAACAACAGCCAAAAATATTTTCACCAAACTTGTATACCACAATAGAAATTTCTGGCTATAATTTATGTATTTTGGTTTTAAATTTATACACATTTTAGTATAATAATATATAATTAAACACATTCACATACATACATACATTTGTACATAATTGGTCAATTACAACCCTTCAGTCAGGATTACAACCTAGCTTCTCACACCACTTGTGTAATACCTGAGTGGCGGGACTTACAGTTTAAGTAAAGTCAACTCCGAACGACATATTTTTTTGAGAAACTTTTCATAACAATTTTATTAACTCTCAGAGTTTTTCCCAGAAATCTGCTGAGAGGAAGTCGCCGAAGAAATATTTTTTCATATTTCGCTCTGTTGGAGATGTCTAACCTGGGCTTAGAAACCCTGGCCTTACGTCTAAAAAGCCAACACACTACTTTCTAGACTACAATATTTGAAATTAATTAAAAAAATATAATTTTGTTTCAACCCAATAGTCATTCAATACTTTGGATGGGGGTGTCAGAGGGCTTTAAATGCCTTCAAACTGTTTCAATTTTATAAATCTACGCTCTACATGATATATTCGTTCTTTTTGACTATTTTTTATTGGAAATTATTTGAAACTTATTGCTTTTAGTGTTGGTAATCACTTTTCTCGATTTATATCGACTTTTCTAAGGGATCGCACTACACGGTTTGTTAATATGGGATCTCATCAGACGAGTTTAGGTTAAACTCAGGGGTACCGCAAGGTTCTGTTCTTTCTCCAACTCTATTCCTTATATTCATTTAAGATCTTCTTCCTTTAACTTCTAATCCTTACTACTATTTTGCAGATGGCAGCAATATTTGTCATTCATATTCATTCTCATTCATATTGTAGGCCGAGCACTTTGGAGATTGAGGCGAAAAGGCGTAATACATATGAATGACTCACTCACATCTGACATAGAGGTCGAATGAATTGGGTTACTGACACATAAGTGCAGCAATACTATTGCACCATCTGTATATACGGGTGGTGTAAATATTAGCGAATCAGAAGCTCTTGATGTTCTGGGCATGAAAATTCAGTGTGATGTTTGCTGGAACCAGCACAATTTTCAAATGTCGAAAGAAGCATTCAAGTGCCTTGGTTTCTTACGACAGTTTAAGAAATACTTTACTTCATCTGATCTTACTATTTACACCGACCGAGTATGGAATACAACTCCCATGTATGGGCCGGTGCCTTGAAGTCTATTTTGAGGCTTCTTGACCGCTTACAGGAGAGGACGAAGTTGTTCATTAATGACGGTAGGGTTTCCAAGTCTATTGATTCATTGGGGTACCGTCGCAATGTGGCTTGTATTTCACTGTTCTATCGCTACTGCAGCGGATTTTGCTCAAGTGAAAGTGGTGTGAAAAACTAGATCGAAATCCTGACTAAAAGATTATAGTGACCAATTATGTATGTATGTATGTGTTCCTGAGAACCATGTATTCATAGGTAACACTCGTCGTTCTCGCCGAGCACATCCATTTGTAGTCCATTGGCCAGTGGATCGCACACTGTACTTATTACAGACATAATTCATTCTTTAGCCGGAATATTAAGAGCTTCAAATCTAGTGTCCACAAACATTTCCCTCCTTTGCATAACATATTTTCCTAGTTCAAACACAATGCACTGCATGAGTAGGAGCCATCCCGTGGGTGTTGGTCGTACAAAAAAAAATCAAGCCAACCATAATCAAGGACAAAGAAGAAAAAGGATATAAATGTTAAAGCATATCGTTGGCTTAAAATGCATATCTCGGTACGTCTACTTAGAAATACTTTAAGTGAGTTATTTATTTAGTTTTTTCCTTTTTGTTTAAATAACAAAATAAAAATAAACGATTTAAACCCTTTCTGTATTAAGCAATCGATATCTTTTCTAGATACAAATCATTTACAACATTCCAATACGATTAAAAACCAAAGCACTTTTCATCAATCTTTTGCTTAAAGAATACTTGATGAAACAAATTTCATTTCATAATTTATTAATAACAATAAATTATTTATTTCTATCTTTATATTGCTCAAAAACACTTTCTTTATGGCATCCTCAAAATGAAAACATAAAAAAAAATTGGAAAAAATAGAAAATTGTAACATCGTTCCATTGACGGCTGTTCACTTTACAGCAGTAGCATCATAAATTTATGATTTTTATAAAACCAACCAAATAACACAGCGAAAGTATTTCTGTTTTGTGTTTAGAATAAAAGCAACGATTACAATTTTAATGATGCTTGTGCTACAACTGAAGTAGCGAAACATTGGTTTTAAATGCCATCTTTCGGAGAACCTTAAAAGGAGTTTTATACAACTTTTATTAAAGATTTTAGCAAATAATTTATACATTAAGGTTCAATTTGTCTTTATTTTTATTCAGCAGCATCATGTGATTCGAACTTTTGCAAAGTTTGACTTGCCGATATTTGGCTGTTTGTTTAAAACTGCATTTGTTTTCCAATGTTTAAAGAATATCACAATTTTGCAATAGATCTACAAAAAGTTTATTTTTAATGGCTGTCAACATTAATCTAGATTTCCTCAAAAAGTTCCCACTGTCTTAACATTGACAGAGCTTTAGTAAATAAGAATATTATGCAGGAATATTTCCAAATGAAATATCGTGTTATTTAGAATTGTCAGTTCTATCGTATCTTTCATCAAGCGCTTCCGATCTTTTATCTTTTTATTCATTTGAAAGATCAGTTGTGGCTATTGTATGTGGATCGCATCCGAAATGTCCAATTTGCCGATGGTAAGAGTTATGCTGTATTCGCCATAGTCTAATAGGTAGCGGGTTGGCTTATTAGACGTGAAGTCTCGGTTCAAGCCACAGATTAAACATCTCGATGTAATCGCCAAATATTTTTCTATATTTCGTTTTGTTGGAGATGTCTGACCTGGGGCTTGAACCGTTTAATAAGCCAACACACTACCTACTATACTACGGCGACTACAACTGATTAATTTAAAAATGCACCTATCGTTTGATATATTGTATGGGATTAACCCTGGAAGAGCCTGAATCACTTTTAAATAATTTCCCTTTTACTCAGATTAGATTCGCCGTATGCTTATGTTCTTTATTTCATTTCCCTTTTTTTTTTTTCTAATAATTTTCGAAATTTCCCATCATAATTCATACAAAACATCCCAGTTGTGTTTTTTTGTTATCCTTTCAAGTCAGGATAGTCTGCCTCTCTTCGACAGTTTTGGAAAAGCAAAACAGTTGTGATTAGTCAAAAAATGAAAAAGTTCTGCAATATTTTCTGAATAAATAAAACAGAAAAGAACAAAAGTCACACGCACAAATATATACAGAATGAAGAGAGAAACGGAAAACAGACAGAAGTTTCCCTTCAACATCGAAATTATGACAGGAACAACAGCAGCATCCATAAGAAGGAAACAACTTTTCCAGCATTTCATTCATTTTCTTTATTTGTATTGGGAACCGAATATTGGCAAAAAAAAAATAATACCAAAGAAAACTCAACCATGAAGAGCAGAAGAAGAGAAGAAAAATAGCAACAGCGATAGCAACAAAAAAATAAAAAAAAATAACGTATAAGAAGAAATAGTCTGTCGTATAAACTTTTCGATACTGTAAAAATCAGATACACCACTATAGTTTTACAGTTATTTACACATACATATATAAACACACACATATACATACATACATTTACTAACATTTTTTCCTTCTAACTTTAGCCACTGGTTCTAAATATAATTCATCCCAAAACTTTAAATTGAGTTGAGTTGGGATAGAGTTTCTGTATCTGTCTGTCTGTAGGTCTGCGTCTATGTCTGTTTCTGCTTCTGTGCGATGCATTTTTTACGCATTTTCCTTAGAGTTGGTCTTCAACCACAACTCATATACAGTTTCTCCTGCTGCTGCTGCTGCTAGTACAGCTTCAGCTGTTGTTTTTACTTGTTAAACATGAAATGTGGCCAAAATGCATTGAAAACCTCCACTCATTCTTTTTTTTTTTCAATTTTAGTTTTCTTTATATTTCTTTTTTTTTTTTTTTTTTGAATTTTCTTTTCATTTTCATTTTTTAAACAATTTGAAGATGTTTTCAACACATCGTCTATTAACTTTTTTACACGCTATTGTAACTGCTTTGGTTTATATGGTTTAGATTAGCTTTGGTGTCTCAATCGATTATCGTAAATAAGTAAACCATAAAGTTAAGCTAATCTTGGATAAAATTAACACACACAATCTGGTCGGTCATCAAAGCGTTGTACATAGTGGATAATAGTGTATAAATGTATAGGTTCTAGGATATTAAAAGTAGCCATTTAACACCAACACAACAAAATGATAGACTAGACATACATATGTATAAAACTGTTTAAATGATATTCAATGGATAACGTTAGGTTAGGTTAGAGGACGTGTACTTGTCAACTGTGACAAGTACAGTACCCGGAGGTCGAATTGACCCATTGTACAACTTCCTAGATTCTCACACCACTCATGTTGTGTGCGTTAATTTTATACGTGAGTGGCGGGACCTATAGTTTAACGTCGATTCCGAACAGATTTTTTTTATTGAGAATACGATTTAAAGACACATTTTGAATAGAATGGAATGTACTGGAGAACCTACAATTTTCAAAGTACATATATCTGGCAAATGAAACCCACTTACATGCTGACATACATATGCACTATATCGCTTCCTTTTGCTGAATTTTTTGATAAGCTTTCGGCATATTTTTACATCATCAATCACATCAGCAATTGGTAACAAAAAAGTCAAAATGCCACAATATTGCAATCCATTAACGGCAGCCGCACTTGAAACTATAAAGAAAAATGCACACCAAATATTAATACGAAATGGCTATAAAGGTTTCTCTATAAATTGTTTTCTAATGCCGTAGTCTATTAGGTAGTTTGTTTGTTTAGACAAGAACAAGAACCCTTTCTTCAAACCCCAGCTTATAGATCACGAATAAAATGAAACATGAAAAAATATTTCTTAAGGCGACATCCTCTCAACAGTCCTCATATAAAACTTCTGAGAGTAAAATAAAATTGACTCGAAAAATTTCTCCAAATTCTGTCTTGTGGAATCGACTTTAAACTGTAGGTCCCACCACTCACGGATAAAATTAACACCCAGAACATGACTGCTGTGAGAAGCTTGATTCTAATCCGGACTAAAGGGTTGTAATGACTAAGTAAAAAAAGTTTTAAATGCCTAAACACATGGTTTAAAAAAAATAATAATTTATTACTAAAATATTGTTATTTATTTGGGGGAAATTTAAGTCTGTTAAGAATTTCTCCCACTTAGCGTTCATCGTCGCTAACAAAATAGTAAACTTCACCAATAAATTAGCGTTAAATCTGTACAATGGTTATTCTATGGAAAACACTTATCAGTCTAGATGGTTAAGTTAGGTTAGAGGACGAGTACTTCCCATTGGGACAAGCATAATACTCGGAGGTCAAAATGACTCATTGTAATACAAATACAAAGGAGAAGAGATAGAATAGAGAGGCTAAAGAGACGGAGGAAAAACTCAGACTCCAAATACACAAGAGAGCGCGACTACAACTTTGAAGCCCTAGGACTCCTCAACCAGCTCAATCTATTAATGAATATGTCGGCACTAGGCAAAAAGTCCAAATCTTCGAAGAAACCCCTTCTCAGGATCCTCAATCTACTCAGGGCTGGACAGTTACAGAGGAGGTCGATAGTTTACAACTCCTCCTCGTCGCAAAATACTCTGCAATAGTCCAGCTGGGATCTGTTTCAGATCTTTGTCAGCGATCTAAGTCAGTCTAGAACTATCAACAGTTTTTTAAACTGTTGGTTCTTGAATTTGCTATGTTTGCTAAGCTATAACTTTGGAATAGTGGAATTCTAAAATTCGACCATGTTTTGTTTTTTTCCAAATCTTTAAGAAAACATGTACTTGGACTCCATTTACAGATTTTCTTTAAATTATTTTAACTGTTCATAATTTATTTTAACTGCAACTGATTTCGTTTCAAAGCTCTTTAATTAAATAACAGATATACGAGTCATTTAAACATTTTTGTTGAAATTCTTTTTATTGCAAAATGTTTTGTATCACGATTTATAAAATTAAAACTGAAATCCAATAAAATGTTTTCTTTTCTCTCTGAAAAATAAACGATTAATGCTGCATAACCCCTTAATATTTTAAGAATTGCGAAATATTTGGTGTAGTCAAAAGAAATCTATTAAATATCAAAATATTATTATTATTTAAATATCAAAATATACGCCATTTTATTCGATAAATTGTCAAAATTTGAGGAAGTAATTACACTATGACTCCATCATATAAAAACTCTTTTCCTTTTTGGAAAAAGAACCTCAAAGAATTGATCAGTGTGCCCAGGAACCCAGACAAGTGAGACACTGGAGCAGCCAGAGTGACGGTGGCACCCAGGCCGAGATGGTGGCGACACTTCCAAACGAGCCTAGAGTTAACCATGGTAAATGGCCATTACCTCTGCTTGACACACTATACAGTGATCCGGCAGCCGGAGGGAAATGTTCAAGTCGAGTTTCCCAGAGTAGACACCGCTCCCAACGCCATTATCGAGTTTAGAACCATCAGTTTATACATCCAGGAGTTCTGGAGGACTGATCATGTCAGGGAGCCAGTCGTCGCTACTCGGAATCAAAATAATATTCCGTAGGGATAGGGATATCCCTAGGGTGATAGTCGATGTTCAATGTAGTCGTACGGTTAACCTCCGAAATAGAGGAATGCCCAGAAGGTATGATGCACCAGCGACACAAGGCATTGAGTCTAGTTGCTGCCCCCATAGCAAGCAGCACAATAGGAAGCCAGTTAAGCATTGCGAACAAGACTTTTGTAGGGATGGTACGTAGAACATGGTGATATGAATAGCTCCAGACCTTCTGACCTTGTCAAGTAGTCCGACATTATGTTGTTTGTTCCGAGTAGTCCACCAGAAAACAAATCCATGGGTTCGATGACTGATCGAAAGCTTCAATATATAAAAAAAATGAAATCACTGGCACTTGGTTGGGTATTGTTGTACTAGAATAAAAGTATTTATCAAGGAAACATGTAAAACATGTATAGTTTTGAAGCTCATCCAAACGATATTGAATCAGTTAATTTAAACGCTATTTGGCTTTAAATAAAATAAGAGACAGATTGCTTATGTTATTTAATGAAGACTTTTTATGATGATTTTTCGTATGATTTATTTGATAAAGATTTCTTTTTACTGTACCCTATAGAATATCTACCACTGATAAGAATGTTGTTGCTATTGCATACAACAAGATGAGTTGTTAATAGAACAAGACTTGATGACGACGACTGTGTGAATGGCAAAGATATGCCACATCCTCTTGAATATTGGATCTACAAGTTTATGTAAGTAAAAGTCTTTTTTTTTTTTCTTTTTCTTCTTCTTTCTTGAGCCATTTCTATTTAATTTTTGTCTTATTTGTCATCATCATCCTCACTATACTCGTCATCTTGCTCATCGTCATTGTGTTGCTCAAGACAGCTTGACAACTGAAAACGTTATAAAAACTATAACAAAAACTGTAGGTACATATAATAAAAATAAACTCTGTTGCAAATCGTTGCCATGGCTATAAAGGCAATCGGTCCCAAGGACGTTAATGCAATACAGAGAGAGATATAAGAAAACATACGAGAGAGAGTGAGAGATAGAATAGCGTAACTAGAAGAAGTAAATACATGAAGACGCTAGATAAAGTAGCAGCAATTCAATATCATAGTTTTACTTAAATGGACAGCTTACATACACATATTCTTGCTTACACTTATAAAGGATAATAAGAGCAAAATATGAAACCATAAAATTTGTACATCAAGTTGGTAAAAGAATATTTTTTTTTGTCTTAATTTGTATCGTCAACTTCATACTGAGAATTGTTTTTCAGTTCTTAATTTAACTGAAGATAATTTTGAGTAATTCAGCCTTTGCATGATGCAAGTTTTTCTTTTTAAATAAAAATTATGATTCGAAATGCACTGTTACACAAACTCATTTTTAAATGTTGTTTTTGTTTTCAAAAACTAATGCCCTGTGTTCAGGATTGGATGTTAAGAAGAGGTAAAGAAGAATTAATGTTAAGGGACATTAGAATTGCATCTGTTTACGTTGGCACCAAAGACTCCAAAGAAATTGTTTCCCACACACAGGTTGAAGGAAACCGATCAGTCATAATTTTCAAAAATTACAATTCGCTGAAGTATCAACAAAACAGCTCACTTTGTGATTGTGCTACAATAAATTATCAGAGCTGAATAATATTTTTTCTTTAATTGATGTTTTTACCTCTGCTGTGTGGAAATGGAAATAATGTATGCTATGGAACATGGAGCAATGGGCCACTGCAATAAATAGATTCGTTACAGACAACATATCATATGATTTACATGCTCAGAACATCAACTGACTATTCGACTTTCTTTAAAGCATTCATATTAAGCATTTTCATGTAATGTCCAAAAGGCTTGGCTTATAACGAAAGATTAGACAAGATAAGGTCCGAAGGGCATTAAAGCCTAATCTAATTATTCGACTTCTTTTGAAACATTCATATTAAGCATTCTTGCTGTAATGGCTTGGCCAATAGCGAAAGATTAGATAAGTTGTAGAGAAAATTTTATTAAAAAATGTATAAAGTTGGAGGTACAACGATAACCCTGAATTTTTATGAACTCATGAGATCTCCGCAGAAACAACTGTTATAATCCGGTCAGTGGAAGTAACTACCGTAACCAAAAGCAATAATTTTAAATAAAAAACACCAAAGTAGATCTTATCAGATGCATGAAGAAATGTCTAGAGCCATAACCTCACTCTCACTTTGTAGAAAGCCGTATCGCTGAGGCAATTGTACGTCTTAAGTTTAACGGTTAACCAAATTTTCCATTATCTCGAACAGTGCAGATTATATTAATATAGAGAGAAAGTTTTCAGGAGTAAGAAGATAAATTTTTATAGATTGACATTAGATTCCAACACTTTATGATGCACTAGAAAAAAAGATTTATTAACCTTTTAAGTCCGGCTTTCATACGTTCATGCTTTACAAAGGTTTGGAACACAAACGCACTGTTTTTATATAAATTTCTATGGCAATATTTCAATTAACGTGTTAACATGTGTTTACGCTGGCCACCTTCTCTGTTTTTTATAATATTTTTTATGAATAGTTTTCTTTTGATTAATTTTGAATTGAATTTTTATGAATTTTATGAATTTTTATGAATTGTTCCCCTAACTGAAATTTTGTTGTCATTTTATTTGGCCAGGTAGCTTCCCGTTTCTCCTTGTTGCACCCTTGCAAGGGGGGCGGGATGTTTACGCTGGCCACCTTAATTATAAGTAAATTGTGTTAAGTAGTGTAAGTACGCTTAAGTTATGTGGAAGTAATGAAGAAAGAAAAGAGAAGAAAATAAAGAAAAGAATTGATCTAATACCCGATCAACCCCCAAACCCGAAGGTACGTCCTTTAATTAATTATTTAATTAATTATCGAATATTTTATTAATACTCTTTTCGTTCTCGACTTGAGTTAAAATATTTTGTTTGTTTAACTACCCCAATTCCCCCCGAAACAACATGTTTGATAGGTGAGCAAACCTTTGTGGAAATATTAACGTATAGAGGTACAGAGGTAACAAGGACAGTATATCGAACATTTGCTAATTTTTAGGCCTAATAAAATATCTTTAAAAATCTCATACACACGTATATTTATAAAATATTACCCTAATGTTCTAAATTTTGCGGACTTCTAGAGCAATTGTGACAGTTTAGTTAAAGTTTCCTTTATAGGTACTTTAAATCAAAGAAACCCACAGCCACCTTTGTTAGGCGCTAGCTTCCATCGAAATAAAATTTATATTTAACAACTGCATCCTTATAATAGTAACCTCGGGTGTACATTTTAATAAAAAATTATTTAAATTACATTGTTTTATATGTATGTATGTGTAGCCTTGTCCAAAATTTTTTTAATTATTAACACTTTCATAAAGTAGAATCATGTACAATGAATTTACCGAAAAAAATGGAAACTACGTACGTACATACGTTAAAAATATTGTATGAACACAAACGTAAACCAAATTTCTACCCACATACGAGTGTGTAGAAACAAGTAAATAAATATGCACATACAAACAGACAGATATACTACATATAAATGCACATAATATACTCCAATTCCTATTGTATATACTCATTTGTATATACAATTTTACCGGTAAACATTTACATACTCTTACATCCATGCATTCAATCATCTATGGTGTGGTACAACCATACAGCACATGTCCAATTTTTGGTTGTGCATATTTAGAAACTCATAATGAATCTGTTTACCAGATGCGAGTATATTTTTCATTCATGCTCAATTCAATACGAACGTAATGAATAAAACAGCATCCATATGAAATAGAGAACATTCTGAAATGATTGTCACAAGTTTGCAGACTAATGAAATCCAAACTACAAAGTTCATTCGACCAGTTTTATAACACTTTTTGGTGAACTTATAGCATTTTCTAGTTATAATAGAGTCTATTATAGCAAAACGTTATAGAAACATTATAACAATATATTTTTATGTAAATAATTTTTATTGTCCTTTTTACTAAACTTGTTTAGGGGTAATAGTAACAGAGGTAATGTGTTTGCTGAACGTTAAGCTTGTAGATTTTATAACCTTGCAGATTCATTCAATTTGTTAATATCAACAAATAGTTGTTTTATATCTAACTTTTTAGTGTTTATTTTCGGTCTTTAAATGTGAATTTTTTTCGTTCCAGAAATATTTGGTAAATTTGACGTTTTGTAAAGGACTTTCTGTTCACATTGATTTTACCAGACTTTACCCTAATTTTTGTCAAACAAACTTTGTATAAATTTATTGTATTTATTCGTTTCTTAATACTTACAAAGAGAGTATGCTTTGCCCTAATATTTCAGGTTCACTTGGTCCAGTGCAACATCTTCGCAGAAACAACTCTTATATGATAATTTTAAAATAATTTCTCATGTCGTATAAAATTTTACTTACAGCGACTATTTCATAGCTTCATCATCATTAGCTACTACCGCACGCAATCTGAAGGGCATAAAATTAAATATTGAGGGCGTAATGATCAGTTCAAATGAAATTTTTTCGATTCATAAAAACAAAGATGTGGTAGCAGCATGTGTTTTTGAAATATTTCGGAATACTTTTTTGCTTTCATGAATTGTTGATTTTAAATCTTATCATAATTGAACCACCATTATGATTAACTGTTGATAACCACCTGATATCTATAACATTATTACTATAGTTATTTATGCAAATATATTGGGGTTCAAAAAAGTCAACTTACTATCCGCTTCACCTATACTTATTACGTTTTGCTCTCTTTTTGACTTTTTTTATCTACCTTTTATCTTTATAATCTCTACCGTTTGTGTCAAGATGACCAGTTTAGATCATCTTCATAAGAACACGAAGATACTTTTGGTCAAAATCAATATAAGCCAATAACCAACCAATTGTTGGTGCATGTTACCTGCCAAGTTAACGCAATCGTGAGGTAATAATTCCAGATCCATCTCCTTAGCACATCGGACAGAGCTTCAATGATATCCGATATGTCATTTCTTCTATTAAAGATCGGTTATCAGAATATAGATATAATAGGTTGCTAAATGAGCATCCTCCTGCCGCCATTGCAAAAAATGAACAGATTAAGATCCGGATGGTCCCGTGAACAAACAATCAACATAGGTCGGCTCTCGAAATATTTATCAATGCAAAGAATATTTTACTATCTCATTCAGTTGTTGATTCGACCACTTTGTCCACTCAACTCTTCTCATCGCACGTTTACTTAAGCGATATATGTTCCTTATTTTGAGCATTGCTTAAGAAAATGTGTGAGATTAAAATAAATTTTGGATTTTGCATACAACGTAATTCTATGCGAACATTAACGTCTGACATGTACATAACGTTGAGTCCGTAGCCATTTGATTTAAGAAATTGATTTTTATTACTTTTTCACAAATTTTCTTTAAAAAATTAAGTGTGTTATTATTTCTTTTCATTCTCTTTATTTACTAGCAGTATTTACCCTTTTTGCAAATGTTTCGGCTACAATTATAGGCACTACCAAACTAGCTTCAGCGTACACTTTGACAGGTGTAGCATCTTTACGAATTTTACCCCATGATATGGCCTCATCGGGTCTGGCACCGCTATCACTTCCATCAAATTCCGAAGCAGTATTAATGAAAACCGAAAAGTCAGCACCATTACGCATTAGATTAGCATTGCAAATATGATGCTTAATAACGCCACCTCCAATAATAATCATACCAGAGTTTTTAGCTTTGACAGCCATAGTATTTAGTCGTCTTAAATCGGACAATATATCAACTATTAAGCCAGGATGCCGGAAAGAATGAAAATACATCATATCACCCAGGCTGCCATCTGTTAACGCTGGGCAAAAGACGGGTATTTTATTTTTGGCAGCCCAATAATATATAGACGAAGTGTCATTGATACGTTCACCTAAACGATGTATAATACGCGAAGGTGACCAGACGGTACCCTTGGATTTCTGTTCTTCAAGCATTTCGTCTAACAAGGGCATAAGCCAGTCTTCAAATTTGCAATAATTATCATTTGGTACGAGCAGATTGCCTATGCGATTTATGCCTCGCTCTCTTAAATCGCGTCCCGGTAATTCAAAAGAACCTATTATGAATAAATACAATTATAAAATAATTTACATTTCAATGTTATATCTCTAACACTTACCTATAAAAGTGGGAGCTAAACATTTAATAAAATCCTCCTCTACACCACCGGCTGTGGTGACAACACAATCGACCATTTTATGTTCTACTAAATATCTGAGAGTTTCTCTCATGCCAGACGACACCAGATTCGATGTGTAACCCAAAAATATTGTGCATTTGTGTTTACGTTTAATAAACTCGTCTGTCTCATGATTATCCTCCTCCTCTTCGCTCAAAGGCTCCGACCTGCAATCCAACTTTATTAAATTTAATTTGTTACTATAAAAACAATTGGCTTCTTTATGGTGTTTGTTACTGTTACACTCACCATACGATTGATTTCCTTAATAGCCAAACCCAAATTGGTAGCCTGGAAGCCGGTATTCACGTACGAATCAAACATTTTGCTGTAGTCGATGCCATTATTAAAATCATAACCTTTCACTTGAGGTGTTCCTTCTGGTATTGCTTCACTGCGTTTCAGTACAGCATCTTTAGCTATTTCAGGCTCCTGGGACATTTTATTAATTAATTTATTTACTTTATAAATAAATTAAATTAAAACTATAGCGATTGATAACTTGCTGTCTGTCTTCTCGTTACGTTTTGTTATTGTTTTTCTTCTTCTTTATTCTTTCCACCATAACATGTGCTTTTGTTGTTATTATATTTAAAAACAATTCATATCATATGATTTCTTACCAACTCAGTGTTGTCAGATTGTTTTCAAATTTTATTTCCGATTTTAAAATTTTCAAACCCAAAATTCCTCAAAATCTTGTTTATGATAGATATATACAATTTTTAGTGTCTTTTTAACCCGATGATTTTGTTGATCGTGGTGAAACCATACAGTTTACTAATAATATGGTGCAGCTTTCCTTGTACGAATATTTCGATAATGCTGTGTAACATTACGGTACAGGTGGTGAAATTTAAATTTTATTCACGACGCTGAATAAATCAACAGAAAAGAGAAAAAAGCTCACCCCGCGATAGAAGAACACGCATACACCACATTTTAGACAAACTATGCACTCACTGCCAATTTTCCACGGGAAAAGAATGCAAATTAAATATGTAACAAACGGGATATAACTTTTTTTTTTTTTGAAGGAACGTTTTTTTTTTTTTTGTTTTCAATTCACCACCTTCGCAGTGTTATCAGATTGTTTTCAAGGTCTTTTTTATAACCCTGTTGATATACAATGCTCCATTTGCAATACAACTCTGTGTCTGTATTAAGAAAAACAACTCGAAACTGCCAGCCGTCAAAAATACGACAAACAGCACTGGAATTTTTTGCTGTGTAAATCTATTTTCTTTTATTTTTTTGGCAAAAATAAATCGAAAGCAAAAGAAGAAAAAGTCGCTTCTCAAAAATTTAAACAATTGGAGAAAAACTCTTTTTTTGCAACAATTTTAAAAAAATTTCACTAAATTAATGTTTTGTTTATCATCTAAAAACATCAGCTGCATTAATCATCTGGAAAAAGAAGAATTAAACGGGAAAATATAGAAAATTTGCAAAGAAAAAAATCTACAACACGAATAATAGAAAACAGCAAAAGAAGCCTGAACATCATCTACGCATAGACAGCAGGCAAAAGACAGACACAGATCTCCGAGAGCAGTGAACACCCCAAATTACAAATACAAGAAATTCGGAAAATAAAAAACTCCTTCAAATTCATATTGCAGGGAAAAATTAAAATATAACAACAACAAAAATAAATAGCGAGGAAAGAAAAAAACTCAAACATGATTAAATTATTTTCATTGAAGCAGCAGAAAAAAGAAGGTGACCAAACGGGCAGGACAGGAGGTCAACAAAAGAAAGCATCAGCTGCTCAATTGCGTATACAAAAAGGTAAGTGCAGACACTGATTTCCTTAGTCCCCGTAAGTTCGTAAAGAAATAATAGATGACATCAAACTTAGCGCTTATATAGTATATTTGATATACATCTTAATCAATCCACATACATATCTTAACAATTTGATTAGGAGTTCATGTATGTAGATTATCACAGCTCAAGCCAATGTAACAAAATATTGAAAGGTAAAAATTAAAATTACCCTTCGGATTAAACTCCTTTTTTCCGCGCTTTAAGCTTTGCCAAGCTACCAACAGATATTTCCAACAGATTATTTTGCCCATATACAGGGTCCTTCCAGTTGTAGTGTATGGAAGACATTAGAATTAGAATGTTAAGCACAATGTTTTATTACCGCTTTTAAGCTTTGCAATGCTACCAACAGATATTACTTTGTTAAAGCAAGATCATTGCCCATATACAGGGACCTTCCGTTTCCAATTTATAGAAAACATTAAAAATTTTATATAGAGGCACCTATAATTATTGAAAGGTATTATAATTTATAAGAAATATTGGCTCACATATCTCTTGCACCTGTTTATGTAATATACTTCCAGTATAATCAGATCCTGATTGTTAAGGACACTCATATTATGTTGCATGAAAAATACTACTCGAACCAAAGACCAGAAAAGATCCATTGTGGATATTTTCAGTATCTCAGATTAAGCCTAAAAAGAAATAAAAAAACAACAAGAATTGAAGAGATACGAAAGAAGAATTTGAAGAAAACCAATCGTAAAAATTATGGGAGGAGATGTGCCAGTTGTAAAAGAAAAGAGAGGACTGTATAGGAATAAAGTATAGGGTTATCGCAACAGCCAGCCAAATAATTTCAGACATGAAATTCTCCCGCTTAGAAATCCGAACAGATGCCAACTTCCCAATGATGTTGAAGAAATGCCAGTCACATACCCTAAGTCTTAACGATTGCATGTCAGAATGTGTTTCAATCTTCCCCACATTTCCAAAAAATTTGCAAAAGGAATTGTTTAGCTATGTAGACAATCTGGTTCATGCCCTCAAAATACCATTTTCAAATCATAAAATAAAGACCCATTCCATTTTAGAAAGATGAAGGCTGCGACATAAAAACTTAAGATCAGTGGATTGCACCAGATCTTTTATCGCGTTATCTTTTGTCAAATCATCTGCGATCTCATTGCACTCTATATCACAACCCCCTAGAATCCAGCACAATACAGAGTAAAATTAATTTCAAGCTGTCATAGCCAGCCAATCTGATTATCATAAGGCCATTCAACTCTTCAATAATTAGAAAACCGAAGCTGCAAGAATCATTATCAGTAAAAATTAATTGTAATTCACATTCAAATATTCATTCATAAATGAAATTGTCATTAACTTATTTCGTTTTAATAAGTATTTAAAAAATATGTCTATGTATGTATTATAAATTGGCAGCGGCTGTGTGGTAGGCTATATATATCGATTACTGATCCCCGTAAAATCAGCATAATTCAGACCAAATCACAGATTGAATCATTCATATGTGGCAGTGGCTATGAAAATGAGAAATTTTTCAACCCATGAAAGACTGCAGGAATGCAATCAAACCTTTCCCTTCCGACTTTCCAAATTCGCTTTACATATTTAACCAACATTTTTTTTTGTTGCATTTTCTCTAGACATCAACGAACTCACCCTGCCAAAAACTTGTGCTACGGAATTCCCCGATCCCGATGATTTGCTCAATTTCAAATTGATCATATGCCCTGATGAAGGTTTTTATAAAGGTGGTCGTTTCGTATTCAATTTCCGCGTCGGTCCCAACTATCCACATGAACCGCCAAAAGTAAAGTGTGCAACACAAGTTTATCATCCCAACATCGATTTGGAGGGTAATGTTTGTTTAAATATTTTACGCGAAGACTGGAATCCGGTATTGACTATCAGTTCCATTGTATACGGCTTACAATATTTGTTTTTGGTAAGTTTTTCTCAAAATATCTTTTACTGCCAAAGTGAAAATAAGACAACCGTTGAATGACTGAATTTTAGGAACCAAATCCCGAAGATCCTTTGAATAAGGAAGCCGCTGATGTTTTACAAACAAATCGCCGTCTATTTGAGCATAACGTGTCAAAGGCCATGCGTGGCAATTTTGTTGGAGAAACATATTTCGAATGCTGCCTCAAGTGATATAGAAAATCAAAGGTTTTTACTTTAAGAAATGGCGTCTACCTTTTGGCCATTTTATTGGGTATTGGTGGTCGTTTATATATTAATTTAATTTTCCAGAATAATTAATTGCAACCTAATACAAGAAAAATTTAAATATGACCGAAAAATAAAAAAAAAAAATACAAACGAACTTAAATTTCTTTTGCCACTCTCTTATATCGCCTATCTCCTTCTCTTCCTTATCATTTAATTCTTTTCCAGCTTTTTCTTTTTTTTTTTGCAAATAAAAATTTTTTTCTCTCTTAATTTTTATATAAAGTTTAACAAAAAACTAAATTTCAAAAGATACATGGATTATCTTTAATAGTTTTGTATGAAAAACAACAATGAATTTATTTTAACTTTCAATTATTTTTTGTTTTCATCTTGAATAATTTTTGTAATTGATTGCTACGAAAAAGAAAATAATTTTGCAGAAAACAAATATAATTTATAATAATAACTCATAAATGTAATGTTAAATTAAAAAATAAAAATACAAAAAATAAGCAAAAATTCAATATTTATAACTAAAAAAAAAGATTGACATATTGTACAAACAACGAGTAGAATAAAACGAATAAGACAAATTTAAAAAGACTGAGATGGACGAGAATTAGAGAGATATTCCCAGCTAAATAACGCAAAGATGGAACTCTTTATATGGGATTTTTTAACAGAAACCAATTCCTCAATGCTAATGAAGAAACCTCTATCAGGAATCTCTAGCCTTCGTCTCTGCATCCTACTTCTGAGACAAAGGATTTGCTCTTCAGCTCGAGAGTCCAACACACCTTGCAGAAAAAGAAGTGCCTGTGTTCCTAAGAAGTTATTAGAAGTTAAGCCCTATCCTTAGAACATAACGCTCAGTTAAAAACCCTTTCAAGACCCAAATAGATTATCTATTTAGAATCAATACCCACTCCGTTCTAGAATGGTCGAGCCTAGTCCATAATAGCCTGAAGTTTCTGCTGTTGATCACTCTTCGATTGTTATGCCCAAAGAAGTGTTTCCAGAGAGGCCAAGCTTTCTGCTCCATCAGGCCATCTCTTACCAGTTCATCTCCCTGCCGTGAAAACCAGTGTTTTTCAAGAGCCTTGTTCGGGTCATCCTGCAAGTAGTGGCTTCAATGTAGCTACCCTACTCCCCGGCACAATACCTTGCCGAGATGATCGCGAATTACTTAGCTTGGCAGACACAGCAAGCGTTAGTTTCGCACCATCCCCAAAGTAGAATTACGCATCAATGCCAGCCTCCATTTGCAACCCAATGTCAAAATCGCATGATAGTACAATACGCCATTGCTCCCTATGTGTACATACAATCACATTCCAAAAAATTCTCTCGGCTATCGTCAGCAATTATGACTCTACTGTGACTACTTTCAACCGCAGTCTGACAAGACGATTCAGTCCAAAAAGGCAATGTCGTAGCTGAAAGAGACAAAAGCCTCTGTATTTGTAAATACCTACGAATTTTGGCGTCTGCAAAGCTATGGAATGACTATAATCCTTCATTTGATTTCAAAACTTCCTTCTTCTCTAAATAAAAGTAACATTATAGCCTTAACCATTCTAATTTATACAAAGATTATTAAAAGAAAACCCAAAAATCGTAAAATAAAGGATGAGGAGTTATCTGTTCTCGAGTCAATGCAAATTCAAGACACAGAGAATCATATATACTTAACTTAAATTTTTTGCAACAACCATGAATACATAAACAAACGAATAAATTTAATTCAAAATTAAATCTTTTAATGTTTTCGAAAATTAGACAACAAAAACTAATAATTTTGTTAATATGTATAGTTTTTTCTGATAATTTCCTTTTTCTTTATAAAATCTTTATAAATTTACACTACAATGTAATGTCTGCATGTATATGCAATGTCATTTAAAAATATTTCAATTTACAGCTGTATGCTTTGCTGTTTTAACTTAATATTACGCCAAAGACATAAATCCGACACCGCTGATTGGCGACCTGTATTCACACGTAAATCGTAAAGTCTGAAAATGAATTTAATAAAATCAATCAATCATCTTGCAACATCTAATTAAAACGAAATATTTACCTTGCAATTAAGCCTACATTAATATCATCGGTCAGCATGACCTTTATTAAATTGTTAATAAGATTTGGTGGCAATAATTTTAAAACCGGTCTCACTCGTTCTTTACCGCATTCGACTAGCAGCGTAATGAATTGATAAACGAAATAAATTTTTGGCGATAATTCGTCGGTGGATACGAACTGATGAAATATTTTGAAAATATATTGCATGACTGATTGTAAAGATTCCTTAAGTTGAGTGGGAGTTTCACGGAGACTATTCGAATGCATTGAAACCGTAGAGCTTAAGAGTAAACTATTTTCGGAGAGAAAATCATTTGAACAAGAATTATCCGAACCGTCAGCATTAATTTTACGCAATTTAGCTGAATTTAAGTCATGGTCATCGCCATCATGCGAACGTGTACGTTTCTTTTGTGCCGATAAGTTTTGTGAACGCGTCTCTAAGGCCGATATAATACAGTAGACACATAAACGAGCCAAAACATAGGATCGAAGTTCATTAATGTCCTCACTAAAAGCAAAAGCATAATAGAATTAATTTAAAAATGGAACTTTTTAATAAATACCCTTGTCGATTATATATAATAGCTGGTATGACATTTGTTAGCAAAGCCTCAGTGGTCCTTTCAATATCCAAATGCAAAATGGCAAAGATTATATCCATAATTTTCATCATGTCCTTAGAAAAATCATTAAGACATTAATTATATGATTTTCTGTATACGATTAAAGTTAAACGTACTTTTTTGTATTTACATTTGAGCATTTCCTCGACCAGACGCGTTGTTAACCATGCAGGTCCACCTGCGTGTAATAATGACTCAATTATTTGAGCAGCTCTTACGGGCACCCAACCATGCTCTATAACTGTGCTCCATACATCTTTAAATTGTTCGATTAGTGGCGTCAGTGATACTAAGTTTTGAGTAAGGGTTAAATTTCGCGATTTCAGATTACCGGTAGGATGAACATCATATTGCATTTTGCGTATTATTTGAAAAGATAAACCTAAACGTTCTTTGAAATTTTCCTGGGAAGACATTTCCTCATTGCCAGGTGGCGATAAAAATTGTTGTATCATATTCAGTGGCTTTAGCAGCTCATTCTAGAGTTATCAATAGAAAAACTAATTATTATCATAGTATAGTAAAGAATTTAATTAGTTTGTGTTACCTCTTTGACTGAATGCATATACGCACTCAAAAAAGAAGCTGCACATACAGAGAACGAAAACATTCTCCTCTTTATATTATCCAAAATATTCTTAACATCGGCCGATGATAGAGTTTCCTTTTCCCAGGCAATTAAAACATGATAAAGGACACCGGGCAAATTCAAACATATATCTTGCCATGTTATATTTCTAAAATAAAACATTAAGAAAATATTTTGTAATCCTCTCATATACATATTTAATCGAATCTGTAGAATACACTTACGTGTTTTTCATTTGAGCTTCGGGTTTGCTAAAGCTTAGCAATAATTCATCGACAATATTTTCATCGCACAAAGCAATTATATTGCGATGATTTTTGGGTTTATTGCGCTCTACCATGCATACGCGTACCCATTTCTCAAAGAAACTATCGCCATTTTCGGATAACAAAGCCTAAGAAAAAAGAAAGGAAAGGGAAATAAAAACTTATTTATTGTAAATCGTTTTTACAACTTACATCGGAACCATATGTCTGTACAATCGAGGTTAACATCAGGAAGGAGACATCAAAAAGTGTGGAACGTATAATGGAGGGTTTACCAACTTCACCGGGTATTTGTTTGGAATTTTCATTGCATTGTATCAAACGGGATACAAAAGTCTTCAAACGTCCTTCGACGGTGGCCACAGATAATATTAAATCAAAACTGTTGCCTAAAGAAATAACAATAAGCACACAATTTTTTAATAATTCCTACTCTTTTTTTTTGAATTTCTTTAGCCTACCCACTAATACTTGACATAGAACGCCTAATAACGCTTCTTGGACCTTATTGAAGTCCGCACTTAATGTCTTCAATATACCAGATAATGGCACTTCGGCTCTAATAATGAAATTTATTATAGATGGTGTATGATTTCCAGCTTCACGTTTTTGTAGCAACATGGAAACGTCTTTTCTTTGAGCCGCAAAATGTTTGACATGAACATCTGTTACTAAATGCTGTTTAGTCCAGTCATTTAGTAAGAAATCAATAATATTGCAAGAACATTTTGAATCCATAAAGTCCAATAATAGTTTATCTTCTAAAAGCATATCTAAAGCCTCAACCACTTCGGGTATATAATCAGTAGGATTTTGTTCGCCGGGTGCTATATAGGAGTAATAGAATGAAATAAGATAAGCTTTTTTAAATTTAACTTGACTTTTACCTCTATTTAATGCATGCAATTGTTTTATTATTTGTGGCACTTTAAAAAACGTAAATGCTCCCCACATAGTGTCATGACTTGTCTCCACCACGTTACTAAGCGATACAAATCCAGCCCGTATAATTTCGTAAAACAAACGAGTATTTGAAAACTTTTTAAGTCTTTGCAACATTTGCATTTCGGCCACATAGTACGATGTATCATTGCAAGGATTAAGTAAAACTTCCACCGCCAACAGAGGCTGTACACAATACGCAATGGGTTCAGGCAGCTGTTCGACATCCAATGTTTTCATTTCCAAATGATGGACATCAATATAAGCCAGTTGTTGTAAATACTTTTCGATGCCGGGATGTGAAGGAGTAAAATTGGAGTTTGTTAAAGAGGTTTTAATGGTGGCATAGTTTTCACGAATTTTACTATAATATTCAAGATCTTCCTGGCGTCCCACATAGAGAATAGCCAAAACGAATTGAGATTTTACAACTTTCTCTATAACGGAACAACACTGTTCAAGCATATATGACTGCTCAGCACTTAATTCTCGATTTATTTCGTAATTAGTGGCAACCATAGCAAATATTTGCATTAACCAATTGACCAATGACACAATAGCACCAGGCAATATAGATTCCTCGGTTTTAGTGCTATTCAAATATAAATAAAATGAATGTTGTTTTTATTAAAAAGCAATGCAAACATATTTACCGACAAGTAACGCCATCTATAATAGAATCTAAAAAGTCCAAAAGGGATGTTATACAATAAATTCTGTCGAAATATTCATATTTCGATATTCTTCTTAGCACTGCCGAATAGGATACCAAATGGGCACATAAAGAATGTTTCAAATAGTTTAAAACCAGCTGAAATAATATATGTACGTACACAAGTTAAAATTGTTATAAAAAAAATAAACGCTTAAATACATACAGGATTAGCTGTCGAACCAATTAAGGCCTGCTGTAGTATACAATCCGACAAATTGTAAACATCACCACTGACACCTCTTGGCAGAACCTGTAGACGAAAAAAAAATTGTCGTTTTGTAGAATTTTCCCAGCAATATTTGAATCAACATTCATATTTTTGACACTTCAAAAGATATTCAAAAAATATTCCTGTTTTACATACATAATTTTAATTTATATTTTTATAAAGTTTACGCGTAAAATTACCACATATTAAACCACAAACAACGTAGACAATCTTCCTTAAAAATATTACAATGAAATTAATGTACAATTTGTTGCGCAGAAGTTTATTACAAAATTATGTTAACAGCGAAAGTACTAGCTGGAGGCAAGTTTCATATCAATTTAAGACTGACAAGCCGATATATTATCCAAATCGCCAAATAGAAATGAAACGTATAGAGGAACAACAAAAGTCCCAATTGATTGCTGAACCGGAGGAAAAAAACAAAAACATATCCAAAGATCACTATTATAAAATACTAGGCGTACCGAAAAACGCCTCAATTCAGGAAATTAAAGCTGCTTTTTATGCATTGGCGAAACGTTATCATCCAGATTCTTTGAATTCGGCTAATGCCCAACAGTTATCAAAACGTTTTCAAGACATATCGAATGCCTATAATGTTCTTACAGACGAAATGGCGCGTATTGAATACGATGAGACTGGTGAAATTAAACCTGAAGATACACTCTTAAATCGTGTATCAGCGAGCGGCAATAAAATACTAAATACTACAACCAACAAATTGAAGGAGTTTATGGGTTTCAACGATGCAATGATAAAAGTTAAAAATGAAGGTATTAATTCTTTAAAAAGCATTTACTATGTACACATTTTGAGCTTATTTATTGAAACTAAATCTCTTATTCGTCACGTTATCGTTAATTTGCATGTGTCATGTACTTATTCCATGTTTCTATCGGGTAGATTAATCAATTTAGTTATATTAGACACTAATAGAATTTTTTTGGCCTTACCAAGGCCTAAAAGAGTCTTGATTAAATTTAAAGTAACGAGGATTCAGTACACTTTGAACAACGATTTGCTCAATCACTATATAAAATTTTAAGAAAATGTTTTCGTTATTTAAATTGTAATTTCTAATTATTTGTGAATTTAAAAGCCTTTTCCCAGATCAGCAACAACATTGAACACAAACTTGATATAACATTTATCGAATCAGTTCATGGTGTAAAAAGAAATGTTGACTTCGACTTCTTGAAGAAGTGTCCTTCATGCAATGGCAAATCACAACGCATGGCAAGTCGTGCAAATCCTGAATTGTGTCGCAAATGTAATGGGAGCGGACAGCTGTCGAAGAAAACTGCCACCTATACATCAGTAACTGTCTGTGATCAATGTCAGGGAAAGCGTTATGTTCACCGTAACCAGTGTGATTTGTGTAATAACCGTGGCTTTGTCCAAGAGGCAACTAGGGTTACCGTTCATGTACCGCCCGGTATCAAATCCGGAGATGTTATATCAGTCGAAAGCCCAAATACTAAACAACGAGTTAATTTTCGTTTGCAAGTTAAAGAATCTGATTATTATAAACGGATTGGTAACAATATTTTCACGGAACGGTACTTGAATCTTTCTGATGCTATACTGGGTACTACAATTAAAGTGCGTGGAGTATATGATACGTTCGATGTGAAAATAGAGCCTGGCATTGAGTCTCATACCAAAATTACCATTAAAGGTAAGGGCATCAAGAATCGGGATAGTGTTGGCGATCATATAGTTACCGTTAAAGTACGTATACCTCGGCAATTAACCATGAAACAGAGGCAATTGATACTGGCTTTGGCAAAAACCGAAGAACAGACATTCGAACGTGGCTATTAAGCAACACTCTGCACCTCTGCTACTGAATTGTGGTTCAAAATTCTTTTTCTTTGTGCTTTGGCAACAAAATAACTATTTTTACTAAAAAATATTTGTGTGTGTGTATAAATAATAAGATTAATAATTCCAATAAATTTACACTAAATATAATTTTTGATTTTTAAATCTTACATTTTTGATATTGATGCCCCATTGAGAGTCGGACCACCGTTCACGCCAAGCTACGTGTATAAGTTTTAGGATCTTATTCTCCTTCATATTTAATTTAGGGTATATATAAATATTAAATAATTTTTATTTATATATTTTTAAATATATTTAAAGCATTTTTTAATTAAAAAAAAAATATTTCACAAGTGCTTTACCAAAAGAAAACTATAAACAAATGTTGACACTTGTGACAGATGAATAACAACAGTATAGGCAAAGTTTCATTTTAATTTTTGCAAAAATTTGGTAGCACTTTTGTTTTTGGTAGGCACATATTAAACGTCAACATCAAAACTAAATTTTTCTTGGTTTGATTTTCATTTTCTGTTTTGCTTCTTGACAAAGTTTTTAACGAACATACATTGCAGTAAATAATAAAGCAACATAAAGTAGTAAATATTAATTCAATTAGTTTTATATATATATATAAAAAGTGTATGTATAAATTTCATAAGTAAATAGTAAAATATGTAGAAATGAATAGTAAATAAAATAACATGTAAAACAAAGAAAAATACATATTTCATATGACAACAACAACGAACAAAAGACAAAGTTATTTTTTGTCTTGTTTTGATTATTTTTCTTTAAGAATAGAGTTGCCAAGACTTATCAATTACAAATAGAAAAAAGTTTGCACGTTGAAATAAAAACGCGCTTAAATAGAAATTATATTTATTTCATTTTAATTAGTTTTATATTAAATTTATTAAAGCAAATGAAAATATTTTTATTTAAACCATTTATTGCACTAGACGTTAATTTGTTCACCTGAATTAGATAAAGATTAATCTGATTAATAATAATGTGATATTTGGTTTTTTGTATACAATTTAAACAAAATCTTGGCAATCTTGTTTTCTTCTTAATTCCCTTTTGATTTTCCTGTTCTAGTTTTCACGTCTCTTGTTGCTTTTGTTTGTTGTTGGTTTTTCTTACATTGTCTTTTGTTATTGCATTTGCTTGGGCCAGAGTTAAAGAAGTACGCGTTGAAAGAAAACATAAAAATAAATATTAACTGCGCCTTTTTATAAAGAGTGATACTTTTAGAAAGTATTTCGTTTCTAAAATTGATCAAAGAACAACCAAAAACAGATAAAGCAAAAATCTAAGGATTAATTAATTTTTGTGATTGTGAAATATATACTTATAACGTTATTTTAATTTTTCTATTATAAGAGAGGTAAGTCAAAAAAATGATTTCAATTTCGAGGGGGAACAATAGAAATTATTTGAGAATAATTCAACAAACCAGTGTCAGTGTTTTTTTTTTTCTTCTTAATTATTATCAGTTGTTATTATTTAATTTTTTTGTTGTTGTTTATGTTTGTCTTTCATCAGATATTATTTTGCAATAGAAAAACAGCGAAAAATATAATTTAAGTGACGGGGATAACTATTTCTGTGTTGTATGCATTTTTGCGTTTGTTAGAAAAAAGTACCACCTCCTTGCAATTGCACAGGTATTCAAAAAAAAACCAACGGGGGGTGTTGTCTCACAAATAATGGAGAGAATATTGGCATATTGTGATTTGTGTGTGTATAAAGGGATGAAGCTTCTTTTAATTATGGAAATGTATTAAAAACATTGCATATTTGGTATAAAAGAAATACTTGGAAAATCTTCCAATCATTATTGGAGAGGAGCTAATCATATGTCCATTAAACAGAGTATGTATGGAAGGAACACTAATGCAAATATATTTAAAAAAAATTTGAATAAGATATTATTCAAGTGTCTAGAGCTGTTATTATGCCATTGCAAAAATTAGCAAAGAGCACTCACTCATTTGAGGGATGTTTTAGGCTTGCAATATCAGTATGTCAATGCCATTGTGAAGATCTTTCATTATGCAGTTTTTAAAAAGTGCATGTACATCGAATGTTTAGGAAGCAGGTAGCAAAACTTGGCTGGAATTTCATGCCTTCTAAACCCCGATTTTTAATACTAACTGTACAGATTAATGTTGACAGAACAAATGTTTGAGCTGAAGGTCCTGGCAGTAAGCAAAAACCGTTGATATTTAAATATTTCATATTTACGACAAAGAAATCGATTTTAAATAAGTGCAACGATTACTTTAAATTAAATTTCTCAATCTAAATCAATCACGTTTATTAATACATAATCTTTTCAATATGTATTTCATTATATCGTAATTCGTTGGCATGCAGCACGCTTTTTTTCGCTCTTGCAACTTTACAGTCTGTTATATACCCCTATGTACGATTTGTAATCTCTTCTCTTCTGTTGTCACTTTCAAAGTTGAACCTGATCTTGGCAGTTCATCTGCAGTTCATTTGTTGCCCGTCAGAGTTGAAATATCCAGATACCAGATCTTTTACACTTTCAGATCATATTTAATCTAAAAACATCTCCTCTGAAAAGGAAAGAAAAGGCCTCAGCAGCCATTATTTGCTATCAATAACTAAATAAATAAAATAATTCCTTTGAAAGCCTTCAGTGTTGCCGGGTTAATTAAAAAAGAAAAGTTTTAACTTTAATTAAAAAAATAGGGGGATTTTCGAGATTAATAAAGCCACCTTCATAGTGCACGTATGTACATATTTAAAAAGAAAAAGTACAGAAAAGTCTGAAGTTTTAAGAAAGGCTTTTTAGCTTCTACAACCAATTTTGTTTTCTACCTAAGATTTGTGATTTTTTTTTCGAAAATAAATATTATTTTACTTTTAGTTCAAATACAACCTTTTGAAAATTGGTATATGAAAAGAAAATATTTATAACACCATAAACCTGCAGACAATTATATGATGAGTCTTTTAGCTCGACCAGACATGGATGCGGGTGAAGTGTTCGTGAACTTTAACCAGAATGTAACGTAAGTATCTATTGAATAATTTATTTTTGCAATATATTATAATTAATACAATATTTTCAATTATAGATCCTTAGCCGTTGGCACCAAGTCGGGTTATAGTTTATACAGTTTAAATTCAGTAGATAACACATTAGAAAAAATCTATACATGTCCCACAGAGGAAATATTTTTAATTGAACGTTTATTTGAAAGTTCGTTAGTTGCCATTGTAGCTCAACGTGCCCCTCGAAAACTGAAGGTAAAATTTTGATCAATATTTATGACTCGTTTTCTCACTGCGATGCATATGTACATATGTTTTGTTTGTTTTAGGTTTGTCACTTCAAGAAACAGAGTGAAATCTGCAATTATTCTTATTCAAACTCAATATTGGCTGTTAAATTAAATCGTCAACGTTTAATTGTTTGCTTAGAGGAAAGTCTTTACATACACAATATTCAGGATATGAAAGTTGTACACACTATACGTGATACACCTTGTAATTCGACCGGTTTGTGCGCTTTGAGTTCCTCATCAGATCATTGTTATTTAGCCTATCCGGGCAGTGTTACATCCGGTGAAGTGCAGATATTTGATGCCATTAATTTACATGCTAAAACTATGATACCAGCTCACGACAGTCCCTTGGCCGCACTAGCATTTAGTCCATCGGGTACTGAAATTGCCACAGCTAGTGAAAGAGGTACTGTCATACGTGTATTTTCCTCATTGGATGGAACTAAGCTCTTTGAATTGCGACGCGGCTTGAAACGTTGTGTCTCCATCGTTTCTCTGTCGTTTAGCACATGTGCTGAATATCTAGTTTCCAGCTCGAATACGGAAACTGTACATATATTTCGCTTGGATCGTACCGCTGCAGAAAGTAATGATACAAAGCAAACTTCTGACGATTGGATGGGGTAAGTAATAAACTATTCATCAAGACATTTCCTGCACATGTATTTAGTATGCGGTCTTAAATTTAGATTTTTTAAATACTCTTATGGTTTTGGTTTAGAAAATTTTATCTATCTTATTTACAATATTGTTCATTTAAAACCATCATTTCGTTATTATCATGCTTTATTTTAATTTTTGTTTTTTTTTTTTTATTTTCTTTTTTACTTTTTCCATACATGTACCAAAAATCTCTTTCACCAACTACTTTACTACTCGTATTTATTTGTTGTTTTGTATCTGTTATACTCTACCACATACATCTACATCCCGTCTCTTCTTTAATTCAACGCACCACACGCACATTTATTTCGTTTGTATAACCCCCACCACACATACACACACACACAAATGCAATATGTTTTGTTTGTACAAAAAAAAAAAACAAAACAAATCTGTAATCCTGTTCACACTGTCCATATACAACAATCTTACATTATCTTCATATTTTACATTTCAAAAAAGTTACTCGTTTTTTAGATTTCTTAGCAAGACAGTGTCTAGTTATTTGCCAACTCAGGTAACAGATGTGTTTAGTCAAGGTCGAGCATTTGCATCCGTTACACTACCTGAAGCGGGCATTAGGCGTATGTGTGCCATAACAAAAATTCAAAAGCAATCACGGTATGTTGAACAAAGCCCAGGCTCAATATAAAATGTTATACAGAAAACTATGTATTTTAAGTCTTCATTACAGACTCCTAATTGCTTCCCAAGACGGGTATCTATACGTATATTCGATACCATCCGTAGAAGGCGCCGAATGTCAACTCGTTAAAAAGCATGATTTGCGTCTTGATGAATGCTATGCCATTGATGTTCGAGGTAAAGTATATCCTTCATCCTATTTAATATTGTTTATGTTTTTCATTGTGCAACAACAAAAAATAAAATGTTTACGTATAGTACAATACAAGTGTAATGGTTCCGCGTATGCTAGAAACAAAAATACTAAAATTATTAAAATTGTTGTATATATGTATGTACGAGTATGTAATTGACGTTTGTAGAAATTTGAAATTTTATTTGGATTTGTAGTTAGGGAACCATTACCTTTGCCTTAAGTATACTACCAGGCAATCTCTATTGCCTAGTATAATTTGTAGTGAACAGAAATTCATTATTTTTTCCGTGAAAACGAAGAGTTTAATTAGCATATTTAGAATATTTAACATTCACATCAAATATGCATCGTTTTGTTTGATATCGTGTGGACAAAGACAAATCCCTTATGAAGTTCTTGTCTTCAGTGGCAAAACTATTTTTTTTTTTTTTAAATTTCTCTCCCATTGGTCAAATTGTGGCCAACTGATTCCTTTAGGCAGTTCAAATGTTGAAAGCATAGGATCTAATTAATATATTTTAGCATTAGAGCAGTTCATGCTTGATAATAAATACCCTGTCGATCGCAACAACTTTCAATTCTAGCTTGGTTACCACTTGTGCCATCCTATTACTAATCATTGAGAATGCTTTCGCTGGACATGGTCTTTTTCCTTTAATTTGTTTGGGAACTCCTCAATAAAAACTTCTTTTTGTATTCAATTTTTGTGTTCAATTTTCAAGTGGGTCGAAATTATGTTTTATAAAACGTTTAGCTTCTGGAGAATCTAAACAGTTCTTAGGTTAGGTTAGAGGTCGTGTACTTGTCAATTGAGACAAGTACAGTACCCGGAGGTCGAATTGACCCATTGGAACGGAACGTCCAGTAAACAGTTCTTACATGACTATAGAATTAGACGAATAGAATAGTTGCCGCATCCCTTAATCAAAATTTTTGATATTAAAATTACCATTTCGGTATCAGCCCATAAAAATGATTTTCAATTGGCACAAAGGAAATAGAAGTTGTTGGTAAATTTTTTTTATCCTTGCATCGTCATAAACAGAATCGAATACAGCAATCCAGCCAGATGTTTAGTCGCCTTAGATCCATTGCGAATTCATACTTCGTAGCTTTGCGTAAAAAACATTACGAATCTTTAACACAAAGGGTAGGCTATCTAACTAGTCCGCAAGGAACGATGGCTAATGGGGAAAACAATCACCCTTATTCTGGTTGTCGTCGTCGACAGTTTAAAATTAGTATTCTGTTTGTCGTTATTGACAGTTATAGATGACTGTCGACACACATTTGGTATTCTGTGAGTCAATACGCCGTCGATATTGTGTTGTGTCGACTCTGATTTTGCCAACTCTGATTTTATCGACATCATTTTTGGTAACGACGACGACGGCGACGACGACGACAACCAGAATAAGGGTGAATATTCAGGTTAATAAAGACAGAGTGCTACATACCTTAAACTTGGATAACCCAACGCCTTTCAGTGCATTACAGACCAGTGCATTACTCAGAAAGTAAGCAGAAACATTACATCAAATATAATGAAACAATAAGACAAGAGAATGGACTGCCATAAGTATTTTAAAACTGAATAAGAGCGACTTGAGTACAGTAATGAGTGTTCAGCCTTGTATGAACACCTGTACCGTATTGTCGTGGTGGAAAATCATGAATGTAAAGCGTGCGGTTTAAGTATCGAAACGATGAGCTCGTGATCCTAATATTTTAAGGATTTCACTATTTTGAATGTATTCATCATGCTAATATATTGATGGATTAGATTGCAAAACATGTTGATGTCAAATGCTTTGGCACAAAATAAAGAGATGTTTAAAAAATTTACTGAGACGGTCATATGCTTTTTATAGGAACGTTAAGGAATTTATATATGGCAGCTCCAATAAACACTATGCGCTATATTACTAGCGTTTTTGTTTTATTGAAGCCAAACTGTAAAATAGAACGTATTTCTTATTTGAGGTTGTCAATTTATGGCGCGCAGTTCAAAGTATAGTGTAAAACCTTATCTGTTCAAAACAAACTAATCAATTAAAAAAGTAATGAGTTTCTTTTTACTACACCCTCATATTAATTAGTATTCATTTACTTTTGTAGTGTTCCTTTTGTAATTTGGGTTTTTAATTTTATTTTTTTTTTCCTTTTTAATTTAAACTAAAAACGTTATACGTTTAGTTAACTCTTCACCATCCCTAGGTGTTGCTGCCGCTACAGAAGGTGCTGCTGGTACTGCAAATCCCTCTCCCGGTTCTACCGGCGGCGGTACTAATTCCTCTAAAGAGGAGGGTAAATCTTCCTCATCAAATAGCTATGCTGCAGCTCTTAAAACCGAGGGGGGAAGTAATACTAGTTCTTAAATAGAATATTTATTAACAAAAAAAAAAAAAAAAAAAAAAAATAATAATTCAATAGTGATTTTTACTTCTTACAATTTAATTTCTACATTTATAATTTGACATCACTATTAATTAATAATTTTTTTCTTCTCATTTTTCGTATAAGAATAATAAGATATATTTATTCTTTTCTTACCTAATTTCAAATACTTTTTTTTTATATTATTTTCTTTGGTATTTGCATTCTCTTTAGTAATTTTTTCCACAATTATTAATTAGTTAATTAAACTCCTTTTGTTGTTTCTAGTAGAACTAATTTTATTATAATTTTATTTACTTTTTTATTTTTTTTTTTTTATTATTTTTTTTTTAACTTTTTCATTTTTTATTTCTATTGTTATTTAATTTTTTTCTGTATCCCTTTAGTATTTGATTTTCATTTCTTTTCGTAACTCAAAAATGTGCAAGTGATTTTGAAAAAATAATATCAAAATAAGTTTTTTTAAGACTTTTTAACTTCTAAGCTCTTATTTACAATAAATACTACTTAAATATAAAATAAAATAAAAAACCTTTATTATGTTGATTTTTAATTTTTATTTTTCAATTTCTTTCCCACACTTAGACATGTTCCACACAATATAACACACACACACACACAGCATATCCCATAAAAATTTTACCCACCATCATTAACTTTTTTTTTAAATTTTATTATTATTAAGCAAAAGTATTACTAGTTCAATAAATTAATACTATTTACCAAAATTATTTACATAAATACATACATAACTTCTATTATAAACACGGAAATATATAAGAAAACGGATATTTAATAATCTAAATAGATATGCAAAAGAAAAGTGTAGATGGACTGCAATAGATAAAAAAAAAAAAAAATAATATTTAATTGGGTTCATGGCGTTCACATCTCAACAGCGCGTATATGCGAAATATTTACACAAACAACACACACATTTTTTAAAATAAAATTTTATAATAACTGATATATATACATATATTAAGCAAACTAAGTTCTCAATTGTAAATTTGTTAACACACCTCTCCCAACATATTATTATACATACAAAATCTACACAAATACAATATATTTTTTGTACAAAAAAAAAATTTAAAAATAAACAAAAAAAATATGTAAAGGTCTACGAAATCTAAAAGAAAATTTATAAAGTAGTTTTCCTAATTTTATTAACTCATAAAATAAAATATTAACAATAAGTTGGTATAAGTAATTTCAAAAATAAAATAAAAAAAAATTCTTATACAACAACAAAAAAATTAATCATAATTTGTTTATATTTACATAAAGAGCTTACGTTTATCTTATCTTTTGCGATATGCATTTTAAATCAAAAAAGATATGAGTATTCACAAAGAAAAGCTGATGTAATTTCGAATCTATATAATTTAATTTAAAAAAAAAAATTATTTGGAACTTATAAACTAAAAATCATTTACTTTAGGTTAGAAACTTACATAGTTGGGTAATCGGCATTTAACAATTTCAATATCCAAACATTAGGCCTGTTGTGATAGTTTTTCTACAGACAGTATTTCTAAGTAAAATTTACAAAGTCAACTTTGCAACACTTTGGAAGTAACATGATCTCCCAAGTAGTTCTACGCTAAGTGCGAATAAACTCTTGTGAAGAAAACTCTCTTAAATGTCATTTCCTGTTAGTCCCATGCTTCGAATGACACCTGCAAATAGTGCCAATGTTTTGTTTGCCAGAATTTAATATTGTCCTTACAAACCTGAACCAATTATAAATCCTACTTACAAAATCACTCCATTCCTAACATATACCATAAATACCTGTGAAATTAAAAACAAATTAATTTTAATCTATCCCCATTTACCCACTTGAATGATACAAGTTCAATTGTATATAAAATTCTCCCCAAATTACTCATTATTCCCTACTTTTCTTATGATCGATCCATTTAATCAATTCATATTCTTAATTTTATTTGTAAATTCGAAACTCTGTGTGATTTTTAAATTAGCGCTTTAAATTAAATTCAAACCTTACTGTCCTTAGCTTCTTTTTGAATGAAATTCAATTTTATTAACATGAGTTATGTATAAACAATATTAGAAAACAAAAATAGTGATTTCTATTTTGGTGTATTTTATTAATAATTATAAAAAAAAAACAAATAAAGAAATTGTCGTAAAAGCAATAGTTTAAGGCATTAATTAGTTAAACAATAAACGTATTAATTGGCATTGTGTAATAATCACTAACAGACTGCATATGAAGTGCAAGATTTATTGTTGCACAAAAATTAACTCGCGAGTTTTAAAATAAATTCATCATTTAACAATTTATGATTCATTGCCAGTAGCCAGAAAAACTACAAATTTTTTGTTGCTAGCTGGCAAACCAACTGAAGTTCAATAGTTTATAATAAACCCCTATTACAGCCTTATAGATATAAATCGGATTTAAGTCTGTGTTCTGTTTTAATTAGGAATTTTTAAATTTTTTTTAATAAAATAACAATAGAACCAAAAAATAAAAGCTGTGCATTTCCTAATTTTTAAGACAAAGTCTGAAAAAAAAAACGCCTAGACAATAATAATAATTATCATATGAAAGTTGAAACTTTAGAAAGTCTATTTAAATAATGCCATTTTTATTAGAAAAAAAAGTAATATAATAATAATAATAATTTCTTTTTTGAGTAGTTGCAATCTGCCCGTGGGTATCTCTTTCTTGACAAGCCTCAGAAATTCCATCATAATTGTTTTCGTTTTTCAGTTTTATTAAAAATTTTAAATTATATTTAAGCAAAATTTCAAAGTTGCTTCCAGCACTGTTACAAATTAAAGATACACAAAATAGAATTAACTTAAAAGCAAAGAGTATGCTTTAAAAAAAAAACAATACTTTTCAAGTTTGTATTTATCGGCACAGAGTGGCATCGATCTTTTCCAACCAAGGTGCAAACTCTTTAAGTTTGCGACGATACATGGGATCCTTAGCAACAGGATTATGTTCTAAATAAATAGTTTTTAAACTGTTATTCTTCTTAATACATTCAACATTTTGCCATTTATCAATGGAATTGTCATTCAGCCACAATTCTTCCAAATTGCCTAGACCATCAATATTATCAATGGTTTTTAAGCGATTCTTGGCTAAATCCAAAGTGTCCAATTGTTTGTTGTTATCCAAATTCTCAATATGTTCTATTCCATTTTCCGATAAATACAATTCAGTGAGATTTGTCAATTTATCCAAGTTTTCAATTTTCACTATACGATTTGCTTGCAAACTGAGTATTTCCAAATTAACCAGTTTATCGAGATTTTGAATTTTCGCAATTTTATTTTTACCCAGGAACAATTGACGCAAATTGACCAGAGTGTCTATATTTTCAATAGTTCGAATTTTATTATCGCCCAACTCCAACATGGTCAGATTGGTTAACATGCCAATATTTTCGATGCGCGTTATTTTATTGGCCACAAGAAATAATTTTTCCAATTTCTCTAGCTTCTCTAAGTTTTCAATTTTGGTCAAACGATTAAAGCTTATGTCGAGTATTTCCAAATTAACCAAAGCATCTAAATTTTCCAATTTTGTAATTTGATTATCATACAGCTCCAACTCAACAAGTGTTGTTAATGTATTCAGATTTTCAATTTTCTTTATAAGATTCCAACGTAAATACAAATGTTCCACTTGTGTAAGCGGTTCGAAATTTTCCAATTTGTCTATACGATGATGATTTAAATCCAATTCATAACAATCGGGATCATTCGCTACAACCTCTTCAATTGAGGACATTTCTTCACCTGGTATCACATTAGGTTGATTAGCGGCATTTTCACAATTGGCCAATAACGATAATTGTGAGGCTTCTCCTGCACAATCGCTGGAAGTGTCATCAGATGAAGGATTGTCTGGATTATCTGTTCCTATATTTTTACAATAAGCCATTATAAATTGTAATATACCAGCAGCAGTAATAAACGAAAAGAAATAAATAACTTTGCACTTGTATAAAAAATAGTGTAATTAATTTCTGGCAAAACTCAAAACATTAGAACCGCAATCAGAATAAAATAATGAGTGAGAGATGTTAAGAGAGCAAAACATACAATAATTGAGTAATTGATTAAAAGCGTAGCAAAACTGAAGCTTTCATCGACTGCGTTGTATTTAAAGTTACTATACAGTACTGATATGAAATATAGCAAGGTTTAATATTAGATTCATATTTACTAAAATTTGTTTTAGTTTAGTAAACCGAGCATAAGGTTTATCTTACTTAGTTCGTAAGAATTATAATATATTTTGTAATTGTATTCTAAACATTCCTTAAATAGCGATTGCTCTTTTATTCAAACATTAACTACTTTCCAATAGAGTACTATTTTTTGTTCTCCATACTTAATACTCTATTATACAACTCTGCAATAACACATTGTCATTTTTCTATTTTGTATATTTTGGATTTTTCTGGAATACAAAAAAGATATACTTTATATTTGTTAAGGAAATTGTAAGAAAATTTTCAAGATAATTGAATATAGATTAAGTAAATTGAATAAAATTGTGTAATAATTTCAATATTTATATCGGAACAAAACTGCAATTCCCTTTACATTTCGTTACTAGAATTTTAGTCGTAAACTTTACATTACCACAAGAATAAGAAACTTATATACACAGAAGACAAACATGTCAGATTGGGATACAGTGACTGTTTTGCGCAAGAAGGCTCCAAAGGCCGGTGCTCTTAAAACTGAAGCAGCCATTAATGCCGCCAGACGCCAAGGTGTACCAGTTGATACTCAACAAAAGTGTAAGTTAAAATATTTTTAATATTAATATTGAGCCGTAGATAAATTTTAGGTTATGTTCTTACTGCAAAATTTCTTTCGACTATCACTTTTATAACGTTATTGTTGTTGGTATTTTTTTTTCTTTTTGTAATTTACATATATCGATTCGTACAGTGCATTACAATTTCATCATTTCGTTTTCAATTGCATTGTTGGAAACAGAATAAATTAAATGCATGTGCATTCATTTAAAATAATAACTCGGTATTATTTGTGAGTGGGAGGTAACGGCAGAAGCAAAAGATGTTTCTTTAGTGAAGTTAATTATTTGAAAACATTTCCTTAAGCGTACACGTACACATTCACATACGCACACAAATGTTTATTGCCCTATTTTTAGTTCAATTTAAGTAGTTTTTGTTTTTGTTTGTGTCAAACAATGACATTAAAAAAGAAATTTTTAATTCTTGACACAGCATGATATTAAAAGTTATGTATGTACATATGTATGTGTGTTCTTTACCTCATATTTTTCTATTTTAAGTTTTTGATAAGGTCAACAAATCATGCTGACACAAATCATTTGCCGGATAGCATACAAATTCGAAAATAAAAATAAAAAT
This sequence comes from Sarcophaga caerulescens, assembly GCA_927399465.1. Classification (NCBI taxonomy): domain Eukaryota; kingdom Metazoa; phylum Arthropoda; class Insecta; order Diptera; family Sarcophagidae; genus Sarcophaga; species Sarcophaga caerulescens. The sequence goes on from OV656867.1 coordinate 19,438,560, forward strand.
AACAAACAATTAATAACAATATTAATTTATTTTTAAATTTTGAATGCGTACGAAATTCACATTAGACATGATGGGATAAATGTGTATCTGAGCAGGTGATAATAAATTGACTCGATACAAATTTCTGGAATTTTATACTATGTTCAGACATGCACTTTTATTGAGTCAATATTCGATTTATTGATTACAATATTTTAAGTGTTTAGACATAACAATATACGCAGTTCAGCTGCTTATTCAATATTCATTTGACAGCTGGTTGTTTCAACAACATTGTTTTTGTTTTTTTGTTTTGTGTTTTTTTTTGTTTGTCGTTAATATTTGAGTTGTCAAATATCAATAGAAAGTGTTCGGAGAATTGTAATATGCTCACTGAACCTACTTATGACAGTGCTGTATTTCAAGTTTTAATCAATATTATAACAATTTATGAATTTATTGAGCAATAATTAACTGACATTTTATATGAAATATTGAGATCAATAATGCCGTTTATTGCGATTTACTCAATATAAGTGCATGTCTGAACATAGTATTAAGTGAGCCTGTACCGATGCATATGGCCTAACGTAGTCCTCAGGAAATAAACTTAGAATTCTGTTGGCCAAAGCTTCCGGCAGTTGTGTTCCTATTTAGGATTTTGCCAGCACTTCATATGTAGTAGATGATTCGCATAGAACTCAACTGACTTTTCACTTCTAGGCATTCGAAACAGTGCTTATAGGGCAGTAGCAATCTACGATTTTTATTATTTTGTCAACATTCTCAACAAGAGCGGTGTTATGTATTTTTATATGAGTTGAGATTGAGGACCCTTAGCAGGGGCTTCTTTGAGGGTTTGAATTCTGTGTCTAGAGCCGATATCAAGGCTGTCCACAGATTCATTAGTAGCTTGAGCTGGTTGAGAAGTGCTAAGGCTTCATCAGTGTAGTCGCGTTTTCCCTTTTTGTTTTGTTTGGTCTGTGTAATTCCTGCGCTTCCCATTCTCCCTTTCCTACTTCCTCTCCTTTTTCCTATCCCCTCTATTATCCCTCCATATTAAGGACGTTCCGTACAATGGGTCAATTCGACCTTCGGGTACTGTACTTGACCATTGACAAGTATACGTCCTGTAACCTAACCTAACCTATGTATTTTTATTCGAAATGAAATTCATTGGAATCTAACGCTGTAAAATATTGTCTTTATTAATTTTTCTTTCGAAAGGAAATACATAATGACCCTCTGGTTTTCTATAGGGCGAATAGAAGAGTAAACAAAACCAAGTTGTGTGCGATTTGCTAATAACGTTATTAAGGTTTTTAGCCGAAAAAATTAAGTATGCAGTGACCGTGCAAACTACATATAGTTTAAGCAATTATAATTTATTACTGGGTTTCTTATGATTGTGTGGTTAGATCACTGATAAGGATTTGGAACATATTCCAGGCGAACTATTGCAGGGTATGTTCCGACGAGGAGTAGTTGGAGACTATCGAACACCTTCCCTGAAGTCCTTAGTAGAATAAGATTGAGGACCTTTGGCAGGGTTTTCTTTTTGATGGATTGAATTCTCTGTCGTTTAGTTTTTGCATTTCTTCCCTTGTTTGTTCGACTTCTGTCTCTCTAATTTTTTTCTCTTTCTAACTTCTTGCTCATTCTATAGGGTCCGCCAAATAACTTTTTTCTTTTTGAAAATGCTTTAAAAAAGAAACTACTGAATATTTTCTCAAATTTCTTTTTTTATTTGAAAGTACAATCTTTCCGGTTAATAATGGAAAAAAATTTCGTTCAAATGGCTGCCTCGGCTGGCCATGCAGTAGCCTACACGATCGGTCCAATTTTTAAGCACATTATCGATTGTGTGCAGCTGTATTTCACCAATGGCTTCACGAATATTGTCCTTTAAAGCGTCAATTGTCTATGGCTTGTCGGCGTAACACTTATCTTTGACGGCACCCCACAAAATAATAGTCCAACGGTGTCAAATCGCAGCTCCGAGGTGGCCAAACGACATCAGCTCTGCGGCTGATAATGCGATCTTCAAAAACAGGGCGCAAAACATCGAGTGTAGCTTCGGCTGTGTGGCACGTAGCGCCGTCCTGTTGAAACCAAATGTTGCCAATATCCTCCTCTTCAATTTTTGTGAACAAAAATTCGTTCAACATGGCCCGATAACGATCGCCATTGACTGTAATGGCCACTCCTTGCTCATTTTCGAAGGAAAATGGCCCAATTATGCCTCTGGACCGAAATCCGCACCAAACAGTAACTCGTTTTGGGTGCGTCAGCTTTTCAATGCATGCGTGCGGGTTTTCTGTGCCCCAAATGCGACAATTTTGCTTGGAGCTGACGGTGCTTCTTTTCTTCCAAAATCCGTTCGCAATTTTCGCACAAATTCTGCAACATTACCGTGATTTTCAAAGTAATGTCGCAATATTTCCCAGCGTTGTTAAAACGTATACACAACCATATTTGTTCAGCGGAAGGATAAAACTAATTATCTGTCAAATCAGACATGAGCTAAGTGTTACCATTCACGAAATAAGCACTAGTTGAAAAAAAACGTTAGATGGCGGACCCGATATTTATCAAAACAAATACATACAATAGTTTAGATCACCTCTGGGTAATGTATTTGTTTCAATTGAAAGCACACGACCTCTATCCTAACTTCTTCCTTTTTTCTGTAATTAGCTAATTCAAGCTTTTTGAGTTTGTCTAACACAAAACGTGTTTCTGTTTTCGAAGTCAAAAAACTTAACTTAGTTAACTTCAAAGGCAGAAAAATTACATAATAATGCCACCTATCGTGATGAAATTGCACTAAACAATAAAATAATCTATTCCTCTTTACTATACCATTTATAAAATCAATTATTGTTTGAAAGCACATACTTACTATTTAATAATTTTACAGATGGTGCTGGTACCAATAAACAACATGTTACAACTAAGAACACTGCCAAATTGGATCGTGAGACTGAGGAGTTACGCCATGAAAAAGTTCCTTTAGAAGTGGGAAAAATTATTATGCAAGGCAGACAAGCTAAAGGTCTTAGTCAAAAGGATCTAGCTACCGTAAGTAAACATAGTAACATACAGACAAAATAATGGATACAACCAATTTCTCTATGTCCAAGGGGGAAAATACCATTGTAATGTACATTAAGAATTAAATAAGAAATTCAATTTTATTGCTTATGTGTCCGGTGTAGTCTGTGAACAGGCAGAGGTTCCTAGATAATTATTCTCAAGACAATTTGACCTAGCGTTTGTAAAGGTTCTGAGACGGAAAACTATTTTCTTAGATAGTTTGCTGCTATATGGATAGTATCGGCTGATAACTGGATTAATTTTATGCGATAGTCTTTTCTTTGAACTGAATAAATGACTAATAAGGAATTTCTCGTCGTTAAAAAATTAATTTTTACATTTAAACGGAATTTTCAAATCACAATTCAAATAAAAAAAAATTGAATACTGAGTGAATTCCAGAGATGAATTACTAGAGCTGAATATGGGTTTATATGTACATATATTCAATTGGTTGTATCCATTATTTTTATTTTTCTATTTATTTCTAACAAGTAATAAACGATTTTTAACTGAACATTATATTTTTTATTCTTGTAGAAAATTTGTGAAAAACAACAAGTAGTGACTGATTATGAAGCTGGTCGTGGTATTCCAAATAATATGGTATTGGGTAAAATTGAACGCGTCATTGGTATAAAATTGCGTGGCAAGGATCGCGGCCAACCATTGGCGCCTCCTGTTAAAATGTGAGAAAAAACTACAACCGCTGCTTCTACAAGTGGTGGTTCGAGTGGAAGAGATACCACAGCCGCAGCCGTTGGCAAACAAACTGCAAATAAAGTAAAAAATGAAAAATCACTGGCAACTGCACCACCAACGGCTCAGCAAAATAGTTCTCCTCACACGGGCCATAACATCACCACACCAGCTTGCAGCAAAAATAAGCTCAAATAAATTATCGGGAGGCATGATCATACAACTACTATATATAATAAAAACAGTGCTAATTAAAATTCAATTGAATATTATAAAACAAACAAACAAAAAAAAAAAGATCTTATTATAAACACCAGACGAGTGTGTAGTAAGTGGATTGGGTTGATTTTGCAAACCTTTCATATTATTACGTATAGAATTTACTTCTTAAGCTTGTTTCTTAACTATAATATTAGCAATTGTTTTAAAATCTTTTTATTACTTAAATAGTACACGGAGTTTGCAGTAATCAAATTAAATAAATTATTTTAAACAAAAACCACACAACAGCAACAGCAACAGAAAAGAAAAACTTAATAAAATATGACATAACACATTCTCAAATATATTTATCATATGAAAAAAAAAAAAATACTAAAAATAAAAATTAATATGAAAAATGTATCAATTAAATATAATAAATGTCAAATCTTTAAAACAAAAACAAAAAAGAAAAATAGAAACACTATATATATATATATATATATATATATTCAACTATAAACGGATGATGTATGTATTCAAACATGAAACATTAAAAGAAACTCAGAAAATCTTAAACCAAAACCTTTTAAACATATTTTTTTTTGTATTTTTTTGTTTTGTTTGAATTTTAGTTACTAAATTAAGGATTTCACGGGAAAACAAACTACTATGATAAAATATTTAAGTTTATTAATAAAAAATATTTTCGGTTTTTTATTTAAATAAAAATGCATTTGTTTTCATTGTATTTCAAAAAGCTTGAATTCATAAAATTGAATAAGTTTTTCTTTTTTCATCCAATAATTGTTTTTTTATTTTCAATAAAATCGAATATTCATGTGTGTTGTTTATACTAAACAACTATAAATTTAATATTATTTATTTAATACCTATACGATAATATGTATGTGTATTAAACTAATCGATTGCAAAATATATAAAGAAAGTTTTTGATTTTAAAATAAAACAAGTGTTTGTTTTGTTTATTAAAATATTTTTTTTTTATTTTTATCATAAATTAAAGCTCATTTTTGTTCTAATAATTGTATTGTATATGCCTTTTAAATATTTAACGCGCTTGTACAAGTGCAATACAATCAAGAACCACCAATGGTGATTTCAACACAAAATCTTACTGGTAATGTTCAAATCGATAAAGATCAGGTAATATTTTTACCATCTGAACTGTTTGTTAACCTTTGGCACACTATTCACTATTCACAGTACGAAATGGTCTTTTAGCACACTAACCATATTTAATACAATGTAAGTATAGCGCGTATAAAAAAAACTTTTATGCATTCGGCTTCATTGTTGTGAGATGAAAGAGTGTTAGTTGTTTGCTCTATTAAAGGGTTTTAAAAACAACAACTCTTTTGTAAAACCACACACGCATTGTTTTTGTATGTACAAACATACATCTGTATGTTAATTGTCTTGAGAAAAAAAGAAACAACATGAATGTATTGATGGATTCTATGTTATTTTACAAGAACAATTGTATTGTTTTGGCTTTGATAAAATTTTTGTTTACATTTTTGGACATGCATACCACCCTTCTCCGACCATGCTCGCTCATAATTTAAAACACGAACAAAAAAAAAAAAAATTTTCAATGGCACTCGGTTACCAACAAACTTATTCTTTCGCTTGTTATGGATGCATTTGAAACTAACGAACCGAGAGGGGAAAGAGTTTGCTCTATGCAATTAACATTGTTTGACGACAAACAAAAATAACTTTGATTTGCTTATTCTTTTCATTTACAATAACAATGCCTTTATAATTTATAAGGCATGTTGATCTTTGCTGTAATTTGGTTTACATTTCGTTGTTTTTATGAAATGATATGCTCTCGTCTTTTATTCTTTTTTTTTTTTAAAATAAGGAGAGCAAAGGTAAAGGAGAATGCATATGCACTCAATTTCGTTTAAAGAAGCTCTTTGATCTTATTGTTGTTGTTATTGTCTTGTAACCGCCATGTTATTAATTGATGTTATTTGATTCAATTTCTTTACATAGAACCGACAGCCGGTTAGTAATAGTTTTTGTTTGCTTTAAAGAAGTTGTCAGTGAAAGTGTTTGTGGTGTAAAATTAAAAGTAAAATTAATAAATTAAAGCTTGCTTATAAGCAAAAAAAATAGAAAAGTTGTGATAAAAAAATAATATCATATATATTGTGTTTAAATAAGCGTTTGGAGTTGTTTATTAATAATAAAAATGTTATCGGAATACAAAAGTTTTAATAAAATTTTCGTTTGTAATTTCAATAAGAATCAACGAAAATTTTTCAAAATGGAGTACACCAGTAAGGGTGTACATACCTTAAAAAAAAAATAGCAAAAAATCGTATGCATAAGTGAAGTGAAGTGTGGCCATGAATGTAATAAGCTTTTAATAAGAAATAAAATTAGAAAACTCCCTTGCTGGAGTATAATGGCAGAGTAGCCGGTTTACATATGTATATCAAAAAAAAAAAAAATTATTATTATGCTTTTGATGCATCATGGCCTTGAGTGGAAAAAAAGTATTTTTTTTTTGTTCGTAGATGCCTATACACATGCGTGGTGTATAGGCATACATATATATTGAAATGTGTGCGTGACAAAGTAAATTGCATCGAAACAACGCAGAGCAAGAGAGGGTGGGTGTGAGCGGGTGTTGAGCAGTTTTTAAAAGGTGAGTTTGAAAATTACCAAATCATAACCATTGTAAACCAAATCATAAATTTAAATTGTTACTTGCAAAACAAATGGTGTGCACCAGTTTTGCAAAATAGAAATATTGAAATGATACTAAACTTTAACTTTTTTGCATAAAATTAAAAAAAATACGTATGTATGTATGTACTATATTACAACCCTTCAATCAGGATTATTTCCTGGCTTTTCACGCCACTTACATAGTATGTATGTTGTGTGTGTTAATTTTATACATGAACAGAGCGACAGCCTTTTGAAAAACTTTTAATGGCAAATTTTTTTAATCTCCGAGTTTTTGTATTTTATAATATTTCGTTTCGTTGGAGACGTCTGACATTGGGTTTGAATCGTGGCCTCACGTCTAGTCAGCCAACACATTATATACTAGACTGTTTAATTATTTATATTTAATTTACAATTTACTTCAAATTTTAAATCGGAAACATTTTCTTTTACACCTTCTTATAATGCACAAAATTTACCACTAACCGGCTGTCGGCTTTGTAATTCTTTTTAAAGCAATTCAATCAAATAACATCAATTAATAACATGACGATTACAGGACAATAACAACAATCTTTACGACAAAAATCTCAAAAAAACAACAACAAGAACAAACTCAACAGGTTGGTTAACTCTTATCTTTGCTCTGCTTATTTCATAAAAACTTTTTCATAAAAACTTAACGAAACGTAAACTAAATTGCAGCAAAGTTCAACATGCCTTATCATTTATAAACGCATTGTTATTGTAAAGGAAAAGAATAAGCAAATCAATCTTAGTTTTGGTGGTCAAACAATGTTAAGTAGATTTCATGTATTCTACATTGCATAGAGCAAACAACACTCTTTCCTCTCTATTCAATAGTTTCAAATGCATGCCGAAAGAAAACAAAAACAAACAACAACAAATACACTCATATTATTTTTCTGTTTCTCTTAATATGTCTTTTTTAATCAGAAACAAAAACAATTAGCAGAACATCATATTTCTACTCTACTCCCAAATTATGTAGTTTTAGCAGGCAAGCATGCTGTTATTATTCATTCATTGATTCATTCATTCATTAAGCATAAATAATTCAATACAATGTGAGTTGAAAAATTGTCATGCATCCGCTTTCATGCTGCTTCAATTGTTATTCATTCAAAATCCTAATGTTCTTCACCCATAGTATTCAAGTTTAAGGCAATGTAACACAAACACAAACGCAAATTCCTTCGCTTTGTTATTCATTTTTCATTCATGCATTCTCTCATTCATTCACAATACCAAATGATCTTCTAGCACACTAACACACGCGTATAAAAATACTTTCATGCATTCGGCTTCATGCGAAAATGCTTCTTCGATTGTTGTGTGATGAAAGAGTGTTAGTTGGTTGCTCTATTAAAGGGTTTTAAAAACAACAACTCTTTTGTATAACCACACACGCATTGTTTTTGTATGTACTTGAGAAAAACAGAAACAACATCAATGTATTGATGGATTCTATGATATTTTACAAGAACAATTGTATTGTTTTGGCTTTGCTACAATTTTTGTTTACATTTTTGGACATTAAACTATTCTTCTCCTACCTTGCTCGCTCATAATTTAAAACACCATGAAAAAAACAATGTTTGAATGGCACTCGGTTTTCTTTCGGGTGTTATGCACGCTTTGGAAAATAGTGAACAGGGTAGAGGGGGTGTTGTTAGCTGTAGAATGTGTAGAATGTAGAATGCAAGAAATCTACTTAACATTGTTTGACCACCAATACTAATACAGATTTCTTTCATTACAATAACAATGCGTTTATAAATTATAAGGCAATTTGGTTTACATTTCGTTAAGTTTTTATGAATAAGTTTTTATGAAATAAGCAGAGCAAAGATAACAGGCAACCAACCTGTTGTGTTTGTTCTTGTTGTTGTTTTTTGAGATTTTTATCGTAAAGAGAAAGGAGAGTATATGCACTCAATTTCATTTAATTGTTGTTGTTATTGTCCTGTAATCGTCATGTTATTAATTGATGTTATTTGATCGAATTGCTGTAAAAAGAACTACAAAGCCGACAGCCGGTTAGTGTTGAATTTTGTGTGTTATAAGAAGGTGGAAGTGAAAGTGTTTCCGGTCTAAAATTTAAAGTAAATTTAATAAATTAAAGTTTATTAGAAAAAAAAAATAGAAAAGTTATGTTAAAAATATAATATAAATATGTGTTGTGTTAAAGCAAGTTTGATATGTTAACGGAATTAAAGGTTTTAATTAATTTTATATTTGTATGTAGTTCCAATAATAATCATTGGAAAATTTTTATAAAATGGCGTACATCAGAAAGGGTGTACGTTAAAAAAAATCATAAGTGAAGTGTGGTTGTTTGTGCAAGGCCTGGAATGCAAAAAAATAAAAACAACAACAACAAAAAAGGTTCTAATACATAATAAAATTTGAAAACTCCATTGCTGGAGTACAATAGCAGAGCAAGCGGTTTATATATAAAATGAAAAATAAATGTTGTGTTGTTAGTGCATGGCCTTGAATGTGTGTGAAAGTGTTTTTTTTTTGTGCGTGCAATGGAAGTAAATCGCATTGGAACAACGAAGAGAAAGAGAGCGTGTTAGTGGATGAGCAGTTCTTAAAAGGTGAGTTTCATAATATTTTTGTAAACCAACACATAAAAATATAATTTGTTACGATGCTTGTAAAACAAATGCTGTAGCATCGTGGTTTGAAAGAAAGAGATAAAGAGGTGTGTTTTGTGGTAGAAAAAATTTAACCTGCAATCTGATAAGAAAATACTAACACTAATACTGCATTAATATTGTGGTGATTTCAAAGTTATTTGCTAGCACACCAAGCCAGTTAAAGATTTTAAGAAGAAAATTTTGCATGAGTTTAATCAAAAGGCCTGATAAAAAGGTTTTGAGTGATCAAATTTGTGTTCAAAATTTTATTTTTTTTAAATTCTTTAAGCTTGTTATTATATTTTTTAATATTTTTAAAATAAATTTTTTTATTTGTACTTTTCTTATTGTTTCTTTTATTTAATTTATTTTTTTCTTTTTACGCCACTGCATTTTAAATATTTGTTGACCAGCAATAAATTTATTTTTATTAGGAGAGTTACAAAATAGAAATTTTTAAATGGTGCTGAACTAATAACTGAAAAAAGTACTTTTTTGCATCAAATGGTACTTTTTAAAAAAAATATTTATTTATATTTAATACATGTACGGAACGGAACAGCAACGGTATGTAACAAAATGTAAAACACCGTTTTGTCGTCGAATGAACGTAATGGAACATACGTTCGTTTTAAGCATAGGTATGAGGAGCAAATTAAATGTTTATCGAAGTTACATTACGGTTCGGCAAGCGTTTTTATTGCTTTTCATATTCTAAAAACGAACATACGTTCCGAGGACGTTTGGTTACTCGGGGCTAAAGACTAATTTTAGCTTTCGCATTACGTTGATAATCCAATAATTGTTGAAAAGCCCAGGACATTAAATATGTAATAATAAAAACGTACTGAAAGCGTTGTGGGGGTACCGCGGTATTTTTGAAATGAGTAAAAAAATGAGTGAAAAAAGTACTAAAGTACAAATTTTCAATACTGTTGTGTCTCACTTATATTCCAAATTTCATGAGTAGCGAAAAAGCGATTCATTGCTGATCTCTCTGGTTCAAATCGATAAAGATGTTACTCAGTGATAAAGATCTTGTAATATTTTTACCATCTGAACTGTTTGTAAACCTTAGGAAAATTCGAATACATGCAGCTTTAGAACGGCGTATGCATAACAAGTGTTCCAGATATGGATTTACATATATATTTTGATGAATTCAACTTTAGTGAAGCTTGTCTCCAAAAGAAAGTTATAAAAAAAAAGTAAAAGTGAGAGTGTCTGTCTGGTATTTCCAGATAGAAAATTTTTTTAAAATATCGAGGGATATTTGTCTGACTACTTAGCTAGAAGGTCTCCATTTAAATTCATAGCATTACTTGCTGCAGAGGCTTTTTTCCTTTGTTGTCATTGAATTGTCACAACAAACGAAGATTTATTATTGCCTACTGCGATAAAACAGATTTTGTCTAAGTCTACTAAAAGTATTGTTTAGATTATTAGATGCTGTAGTGGCCATGAAACGTTTAACATGAAAGTATTGTTTGAGCAACAGCAAGTGATTAGAGCTGAAACGACCTCCTGCCATAACTAGTATTACAATCTTGCAGGTATAAGTGTTAAGGCCACCAGATAACTCCAGAATAATAGTTATGTTCATACCTGTCATTTAACAACTTTCTTAATGGAGGCATAATTTTGCCTGTGAGTTATGGAATTGTTTAAATAAAAAAAACTTCAATTATGTTTATTGCATTTCAAAAAATTTGTTCATTTATTTCTTTATACTTGGAAAAAATGATAAAAAATATTTGCGCTTTTTTGTTTTTAGTTCAACAATTAATTTAAAAAAAAAGTCAAACAAATTACTGATGCTATGCTTAAAATCTAAATTTCATACAATATAAATTAATGTTACTAAGTAATTAAATAATAATAGTGATAAATATATTTTATATGGGTTATTGTAAGTTTTGAAAATAGAGAAAAACCTCAGCCATAAAATATAACAGAAATTGGATGAAAAATATTAATTGTTGTTATGCCTGTCTGTATACGTCCACATTATGAATGTTTCCTTCCAAATTAGATTGAGTTCATCAGGGTGAGAGGAGAGCAGAATGTAATAGAGTATAGGTTTTTATGTATGTACTACAAAATATTTTTTTTTTGTTAAATCTTTATTGAATTTCAATCAGTTAAACTGAAAACAGAGAGAAAAATTGCATAATGTGAACCAACAGTCAGTTAGAAAAGAGACATTTAAATAAAATTTTGAAAACAAACAAACGATAATAAATGCTAAAATGTTTAATTGATTATAATTATTAATTTAAATAGTTTTATGTTTTAAAGCAACAAAAAATGTGTTTCCATTTCATTGAAAGGAAATTCAATTTAATTTTTCGATTTATTTATAAGAACAAATACAAATACAAACTTAACTTTGACTATTTTTTTGTTTGTTTAATACTTTAATAAATTGTTTTATATTTTTTTTATTTTGTTTGTTTCAATAATTGAAATATTATTAACTGTAATTAAGTTTAGTTTAAGGTAAAAGCAAATTTATTATTTTGTTTTTGTTATCATTTCCTTTGTTATGTTTTTTTTTTTTACTTTTACAATAAAAATACTAATTTCTTGTTGTTAATTACACATTTGCAATTATTTTATTTAATTCTATTCATTTATTTTAATTTTATTTTTATTTGTTTTTGTAGAAATAACTTTTACAAAATAATTTAAATCGTTTGTTCGAGTTGTTTTGAACCCTAACAGAGCCTTAATACCTTTTTTTCTATAAGTATTTTCTTTTTTAATTTATTCAATGAAACAATTTATTTTTGTTTTATTTTTATTGCTGTTTTTTTTTTCTTTTCTTGCTTCTTAGCAAATTTGTTTTTCAAATTATTTAATTTTTTATTTGGAATACAAAAAAATCTATTACAAAACTTTTACTTTTTTTTTGGACTTTTAAAGGTTTTTGTTTATTAATTTTTAATTTCAATTTAATTACTCCATCTTAAACAGAAAGGCTTTAATGTTCTAGCTTAAATATAACATTTCAATTTCTTCTTTAATCTATTACAAAAATACCTCTAAGAATAATGCTGGACTATACCGTCTGCAGGCAATATTTTTGTAATGGGAAATTAATTCAAAAGCTTGATTTTGTTTGAATAGGAAATTGTTTAGTTAAAATTCGTACATGCAAGTACAAATTCGTAAATTCATTAAAAATTAATTGAATTTTATTAAAATTCAAAACTAAATCCAACATAAATAAAAAACAAGGTGTAGTAAAGAGAAATTTATTATTATTTTGCAACAGACGGATCATCAGGTGACCTTAGAAAGATAAGATTAATTAAAGAAAAAAAAAAGATTGTAATTAAAAGAAAAGCTCTTTGCCAGTTTTGATTCTATTCGGCTCAACAGAGAGATAGAGAGAGAAAACATCATATTTAGCAGCCAGTTAAGCCAAAAGTTTATAATACACAGTGCTTAAAAGTATTGGCAAGAATAGTCTTTACGATCAAACTTTTAATTCCGCCCTATAAGACCAACAGTTTGAGTATCTTAAGAAAACAATCGTTCATAAGCGATTAATTTTTGTCAGTAAGACATTTGTGTTTCATCAAGACAATTCAAGACCACATTTTGAGTTGGTTTGTGTAGCAAACGATTAATTGGGTATAATACAGTGCTCAGGTTTTTAAAAAACCTACCGTAATAGTTTACCAAACCTACTAATGATCACACTTCATCCTTGTTCCTTGGCACTTTAATACCCTGAATAGCCTCAATTTTGGATTTCATTTTATGTACTCCCTCTTTATTTATTAAAAATCCGCAGTAATCGATCGATGGCTGCATGAAAGCTGACTTTGCCAAATTGACGCGCATCTTATGCATACTTAGTCTTTTAAATACTTCCTCAATTCTACTTATATGATCGACGTCATTTCCCGAAGACTTCACTTGTCCTTTGAATATTGAATAGAATACATGTGTTTCAATATGTAGTGATGTTTTTACGTAGTAGTGATGTTTTTTTTCAATATGTTTGTGATGGATTTACGCATTCATCATATAGAGCCTACTCACCTTAAAGCCATTTTAATTATGCTAAACAAAGGCTTCAATTGCACTGTAGGCAAAGTAAAATTTTGTTAAATTTTTTAGAAATGTGGATCGACATATCGAATGTTCACACTACCATGTAACTCCTTTTGACAACAGCTTTAATGTCCAAATATATAATGATTCTCCGGGTTAAATCAAGTGAATAACGGAATAAAATAATTTGAAATTGTAGGTGATTTTACATTAAAAGAATATGCTCTAAGCTTGGGGATAAATGCAATGTCCTATGTATCTGCTTCATGTAAAGCTATATACTTTCTAAACTCACAAAAAGTAGATGATACTGGTACTTGAATTTGTATTCCTAGTCAAGCAATTATAAAGGTTTTTTTCAGGATACTCATCTGCTCTGCTATTGTCCTACATTATAGACTACTTTCAAGGACTTGCCAACATTTCCCTTGCCGTTGACTGCCAGTATTGTTTAGGCTTAAAAAATTATTTGCTAAAGCATGACTTTACAAATAAATTTCGAATAACGCATAGTTTATATGTTATGTTTTATATTAGCATTTAAGCAAGCTTAATTGCTTATTAAACTTTGTCTAGTACTTTTAAGTTAGTCTCTATTTAAATTATATTCTTTAATAATTCATTTTTAAAAAACTGCATTGTTTTTAACAATTTTTTTAAATTTGTCCTTCAAATGACGCAGTAGCATAAAAAGTATTGTTTTTTATAGCATATGTGGCGACAATTCGGTGTTTGAAATTATTTATATTTCCTAAATTTAAAGCTAAAAGAGAATACATTAAAAATAATGTTATAAATTAAACAAAAATTAATTCCTTTTCGGACTTTATTAAAAAGTATTCAACGTATATTCAGAAGTTGGAATATTGTAATTTTAGTTTTATTTTAGGGTATACGATTAGAAAAGGTCTTGTTAGTAGCCACTTTGAATGAACACCTATTTCAAATGTGGAATTAATCTCAATCAAGAGAAAAAATTAAGATTTTTTGATTTAAATTTCATTTAATAATGTCTTTTCAAATAATATCTTGTTTTTAAAAGTTGTGTTTTTCCCTTCAGATATTTATGTTTATACTTCCATTAATAAGTTCTTCTTTGTATACAAATTAATTGAATAAAAAAATAGTTTTTAATTTACAAATAAAGAAAATTTCAATCGTTAAATATTTTAATTTTCTCGATCATCTTGAATGGCTTTAGTAAATCAAGAACTTAATATGTTATGTTGCCTTATAATTATGCTGCCTTAAAGCGATTGTTGTAAAAGTTTGCATATTGTTTTTAATCTTTTTCAAAAATATAGAGCTACGGCAGAATAAAAAACACTATATCGATGGCTTAATATAGAAAGGTCGTACCTCATTTTTTTCAAAATCGGGGTTTTTACATATTCTGGTAGACAAAACCCCCATACACATCCTCTGAAAAATTCAGCTTCCAATGTTGACGAATAGTTGACTTACAGTAATTAAAAGAAAAAGCCCTAACTCATTTAAAGTTGAATAAATATTTTTGACTCTTTGTACCGAGTAAAGAGTTCAACTATAGTATATACTTATATTATTTTATGGTTGAATTCCTCATTTATTTTTAATAAAAACTGCATTTAAACTTTTTTTTTATAACATTTTTGTTTTAGATTTTATTAAGTTTTTTCCTTCTCCTGTAAAGTATTGAAAATTTAAGATACGAGCTTTCTAGATTAAGTCATCGATATGTAGATTGCCAGCAACATTAACAAATAATAAAGAAAATTAACACATTGACTGCCAACTACGAGATAACTCGTAGTTGGTGCCCTAGAATGGAACTCAATCTACGAGTTATCTCGTAGTTGGTGCCCTAGAAGGGAACGCAATCTACGAGTTATTTCGTACTCACTAAATCTAAACTAATTCAAATGGTAATTTTTGGCCAGTTTTCTGAAAATTGCCGTGGCAGTCAACGTGTTAAAATAATTTAGAAATTTTGAAACGATTAATTAAACAGCCTTACAACGCTTGTTATATGCCATTACGACCACGTGCTCTACAGGATTATGCCGTGGAACTACTATTGTGGCTTATTATGTTTTACGGTATGCTTGGTCTGAGAAAATTTGTGGTTAAAACCATCAGCACTATGGGCATTTATATGCAAATCAGGTCATATGGCTAAAGAGTAGCTGGGCGGAATCTACGATTTACTTTTATTTTCAATTATTAACAAAAAAAAAATAAAAACAAAAGGAAATAAATATAAAGTTAGACGTTTTAGAGGAGGCACGGGTGGTAAATGCCATTCAAACTCTAATTAAATATTAGCCCTTAAGTTATTTTCATAGATTATTTTTACAGACGAGTGGCAATTTTATAAAGATGACTTCGTAATAAATTTCAAACACGTTTGTGCTTCTAAACAGTTCTAAATGTTTCATAGGACAATGGGTTGTAAGGCTTTTTTATTGTGTGTTCAAAAATAATAGCTTTGAAAAATAATTGAATTTTTATCCCAATCATGGAAAGAAGTATAACTCTAGATTAGTACGGGAATACATAACATACATACATAATTGGTCATTACAACCCCTCAGTCAGAATTATGACCTGGCTTCTCTCACCACTTATGTATATTGTGTGTGTTAAGTTTATACATGCATGGCATTATCTTCAGTTTAATGTCGATTCCGAACGACAGATTTTTGAGTAACTTTTCATGGTAATTTTATTTACTTGTAATGGGAATAGTTGCTTTAAATTAAACGGGAAAATTTTACAATTGCATAAGCAATTAAAAATCTAGAGACCTTTTATGCCGAAAAGACCTAAAGAAGCTTTTGAAGCAAAAGCGAGAATACGCAAGCCATTACAAGTTTACAGTAATATCACATTATATTCAACATAGATCGAAACATGTATATAAGGCCATATATAAATATATATCGGGTCCGCCATCTAACGTTTTTTTTTTCAACTAGTGCTTATTTCGTGAATGGACACTTAGCTCATATCTGATTTGACAGATAATTAGTTTTATCCTTCTGCTGAACGAATATGGTTGAGTATACGCTTGAACAACGCTGGGAAATATTGCGATATTACTTTGAAAATCATGGTAATGTTGCAGAATGTGTGCGAAAATTGCGAACGGATTTTGGAAGAAAAGAAGCACCGTCAGCTCCAAGCAAAATTGTCGCATTTGGGGCACAGAAAACCCGCACGCATACATTGAAAAGCTGACGCACCCAAAACGAGTCACTGTTTGGTGCGGATTTCGGTCAAGAGGCATAATTGGGCCATTTTCCTTCGAAAATGAGCATGGAGTGGCCATTACAGTCAATGGCGATCGTTATCGGGCCATGTTGAACGAATTTTTGTTCACAAAAATTGAAGAGGAGGATATTGGCAACATTTGGTTTCAATAGGACGGCGCTGAGTGCCACACAGCCAAAGCTACACTCGATGTTTTGCGCCATGTTTTTGAAGATCGCATTATCAGCCGCAGAGCTGATGTCGTTTGGCCACCTCGGAGCTGTGATTTGACACCGTTGGACTATTATTTGTGGGGTGCCGTCAAAGATAAGTGTTACGCCGACAAGCCAGAGACAATTGACGCTTTAAAGGACAATATTCGTGAAGCCATTCGTGAAATACAGCTGCACACAATCGATAATGTGCTTAAAAATTGGACCGATCGTATAGGCTACTGCATGGCCAGCCGAGGCAGCCATTTGAATGAAATTATTTTCCATTATTAACCGGAAGGACTGTACTTTCAAATAAAAAAAGAAATTTGAGAAAATATTCAGTAGTTTTTTTTAAAGCATTTTCAAAAAAAAAAAAAAGTTATTTGGCGGACCCTTTAGTATATATACATATATGTTCCTTTTACTTCTTTAGGGAGCATAGGGCCGCATATAAATATATACATCTTATTAAATTTAGATAAAATTTTTGCTTTTAAAAAGTACAATTTGTTGAAAATCTTTTTCTTTTATTTGTTTTTAAAATTTTTTTTATTATAAAACACAAAAAAAAAAATAACTTCAATTCTATTGATAGTTCAATTTTTGCAAGTAATAATAATAAATAACATAAATTTTTTTTATAATAGTTTAATAAGTTTTTCAATATTAAAAAATAAATAAATAACTTCAATTCTATTGTTGCATGAATTCAAATCAATTTCAGAAAGTGACAATATATTTCGCTTTAAAATTGTACACATTTTTCTTTTATTATTATTAAAAAATATCTTATAAACTAGGAAAACAATTGAGTAATTATAATATTATATAAAAACTAAAAAAGAAAAATATAAAATAAATCCATAAAAATAAAATTTAAATAAGAACATCAAAATATGCCTACCCAAGATGATCCGTAACGAGGTTATTTATTACATTTTTTTTTTTTTATTTTTTTTGTAAATATATTTCTATTTTGTGTCTTTTAAACCAATTCAACTTTAAGTTAATTCATTTTAAATGTGATTAATACTACACTTTATTTTAAAGCCTGTATAATGGTAAGGTAAAAAGAATGACTGAAATATGTTTAAAACTAAATGAAAGGGTTTTCCGCATTATTTGTAAATTAAATAATATTTTTTTTTTTGCTCTTTCTGTTCGTGTTATTGTTTTCATTTTAGTGTTACTAAAAAGTTTGCTTGTTTTTTTTAATTTAATTTAATTTTTTTTTTAAATAGAAAATATTTTCAATTCCATCCCCCCTATTTTAAAATGTATTTTGTGTGTGGTTTCTTCTTTTTTTGTTGTTTTTGTGGGTTTGTTTTATGTTTTAAAGAACAAATAAAATATAGAATTCTTTTTTGTTTGTTTATTTATTATAATAATTAATAATAATTTTTTGTAGAGTTTTAATTATTTTTCCTTTTCCTTTTGCTTTTGTGTGTGTTTTGGTTGATTTGGGTTTTTCACATTTTCAATATACTTTTTTTTTATTTTTTTGTTTTTGTTTTTCTTTTATTATTAAATATATATATATATTTTGTTCATCTTCTTGTTTTATAGTAATTTTAGACCAGAAATAAATAGAGTATGTTTTCCTTTTTATATCATTTTTTAATTTTAATTTTAAGAGATATTAATTAATAAGATACCTTAAAACATTGTTTTTTTTTTTTTTTTGTTTAAAACCCCTGAATAACATGTTTTTATATACATTTACTGCACTTTCGATTTAAGCAAGTTTGTTGTTGCATCATTCGATGTTGTTGTTGGTGTTGTCGTCGCTTTAGGTGATGTCGTGAGTTTGGCGGAATTTTGTGCAGCCAACGAAGCAGCCATACGTCTGCTTTTCTTGCCCTCCGGTGACAAGTATGTCTTATAGAAGAATCTTGCAAACAATACAAAATAGCTAAAGTACATGGCAATGGATAGATTAATGTTCGTCTGCGATATATTGCATGACTGGGGGCCATGGGTCTTGAGGAAACCGTTGGCCCACACATTAATAGCACAGCCGATAATCATTTGTGCCAACTGCAATGAGGTTATGATCATGGCAATGAAACGTGGTGGATTGAAACGGGCTGCCTTTAAGGCATAGTACGAGTACATGACAGAGTGTACACAATAGTTCATGACAATAAACCAACGAGCCGATGAGGTATATTCGGTGTACGAGAACCACGAATAGATTAAGACCGTAATGTGATGATACCAGTGCAGGAAGATCAGGGGCTGTTTGCGCAGCACTATAAATATGGTATCGCCCAGTTCGGGTAATTTCGAAAGGACAAATAACCATGTCCAAAAACCACAGACACGATCTTGTTCAATGTAACTGCAATATAAAAAAAAGACATAAAAAACAATTACTCAACCATATAGTAAATAAAAGTGCAAAATTGGTAACGAAACAAAAAAGGAAAACACATAAAATTAAACATTTAAAAGACGTTATGACTTTATAAATCTCTTTGAAGTTCAAGTTCAATAGTCTCTTAACAGATAAATACAAAAAAAAAAAACACGACCAAAAATAAAATCAAATATTCCCAGCACACTATCGCAATAAATTCTCACATTAAAGTAAACATAACAACATACAGTAGCTGAAATAATTATAAGTACACTTACAAAGGAAAAAAAAAACACAACAAATTAAGTTTTCAGATGGCTTTAGTAATCTTTGTTTTTTGTAAAAACAATTGCATTATCATCAGTGAATTTAGAGAAAATACGCCATATTTTCATATGAAAATAGGAATCCAAAAATGTGAAATGTATATATGTATAGTCCTGATGCTCTACTTTCGTTGATTCAGTTGCACAAATTTTGATGACAAAATTCAATGGTAATAAATGTTAATAAAATAATTAAAATTTTCGATTCCGGCGTGTCGTTTCTGCATTATTTCAGAGACTAGTTAAGGTTAGGTTAACGGGTAGCTTGCCGTTCACAGGCAAATTCACTCGGTGCCCTTATGGTCCACTGTGTTACCCTCTTGTCATGATCTGTTAGTGGTGGGTTTGAACCACCCTGAGCTTCGGATTAAACCGGCCAGTTCCTGTTGGGCACCATGCCCATTTCTTTAAACGTTCTGTCACTCAAAAACCAATGACTTCTGTTCTGAAGTGCAGGACACTCGTTTCCTCTACATCATGGCAGCTTCTGCAGTAATCCTTGTGGGGCAGACCGAGTTTGTCAGCGAAATTGCCAATATCGCAGTGTCCCGTTAGAATTCTTGTTAGAACCATCCTCTTGTCGAACTCTTTCAAAGACTAAACATACAAAAAAAATTAGTGGCACTACTTCGAGACTTGATTGAAGACCAAATAGCTAATGAAAAAAGTATGATGGATGATATCAAACGCAAACAGTTGTGGTAGAATTGTGTCTCCGATTCATGGTGAGGAAGTTATTGTCGTTGGGTACGGCTTTGGTACGGCATTATCTACTGCAACAATTGGATCATCTGAAAGAAGTTATAGCCCAGCTTTAGTGAATACGGTTGAGATCGTTGCGCAATAAAGTCTGCAAATTCAATCACAAATAATCATTCATGGATGATTAACACGTTCTCGCCAGCACGTACTGCCGTTAGCCTAAAGTAGATTGTTTCATCAGGTGGTGCATATCAGAGGTCAGCAACGAGTATGCAAAACGATGAGCAGATTCGAGTCATACTTATAATTTCAGCTACTTATACGCATTCATACTTATTTTAATATCATACTCATACTACTCATATTCAAAGTTAGAAATAATCATCGTATTCATACTTAACAATACGCACGATGTTGTTGATTTCGACTCTCCATGATTCAACATATACACGAAGCACAAAATAAGTATGATTCGAGTACGAACACCACAATACTCGCTAGAAGGTTGTGTGTGTGCTTTGCTTGCTGTCTTTGTCTTTTCTTTTCTCTTCTTTTTTAAATGCAACAATAACTACTACTGTAAATTTTGATGAATGATTCGAGTGGCTCGAATCATTCGTAAGTATTATAAGTATTTTTCTAAATTTATGAATCTGAATGAGTAGGCATATGAATCAAACAATGAATCGAATGTTGTGAGTTTGATGTCAACGTTGTACTCATACTCATTGCAACCTATACTTATAAATCAATGTTGTAGCGAGTACGAATGAATCAGAGTAGTTGAATATTAATACTCTTGACTCACTCATACTCAAAATTTCATAAGTACCTATGAGTAGCGAAAATACGATTCATTGCTGATCTCTGGTGCATATATCGACAGACTACCTTATAGGGCACTGTGTACCAAGAATGAATGTTTGCAATTTTGTTTTAAATTTCCACTGTACCTATAATTATTTCTTTGATTATTTTAAGCAGACATTCTGTATGCCAATCATTTTTATAAAAAAAATAAAAACTTGTCTGAATACGTCGTCAGAACGTAAATAATAACTAAACAGCTGAAACTGGTTTATACTACCACATATAATTCAGAAACTAAACAGATCGATTTCTTTAACAGCAGCAATAATAACAACAATGATTGTAATAAAAAAAATCTAGAAAACTTTATAGTTTACAGTTTCAAAAATTTCCATTCGCTGTCATTAAATTCATTTCAAAACGTTTAAAAAGTAAAAGGATAACAGAAAAAAAAGATTGTAATGGAATTTTATTGTAATTACTCGTAAAGAAAAAAAAAATAAATAAAAAAACTGGATAAATAATTATCAAGGTCAAGAAGATTAACTGCTTCAATTGGTTCAGGTACTCAGATATTTCAGTTGAGTCATTTGAAGATATAAAAATGAGTTGAAAATTATTTTAAAAATAAGATCATTCAACTGTCATAATTATAACAGATTGACATGTATGTATCATTATATCAACGATGCGTATTTTTATAACTCTTCTAGAACCTTGAAAATTGTATAAGGAATTTAGAAAATGCAAACTCGTCTTCATTGATCCTTGCATTAAGTTCCCGTACTCAGTTAAGCCAAGGCGACTTCCTAGATCCAAGGACAAATATACGTCCCAGTTGCCTATAAAAAGTTAAGAATGTACTAATAAAGCCAGAATCCTCTTCTGTTGAATTGGGTATGCCACTTGCCTCGGTCAAGCCGACCATTGTGCGGAAGTTCTTTCGGGACGCCAACCTATCCTGGGTCAATGAGGAGTCCTGCTCCACCGCTAGACTCACCTGGCCCAAGTTGGATAGAAGGCGTACCAACCGATTACTTGGTCTCGGTCGTGATGTCATCTCGACTACAGTGGCCGTGCTTACAGGTCATTGCGTCATGGGTAGACACGCGAAAAGAATGAGGCTCCCTTTCAACGACTTCTGCCGTGGTTGCAGGTCCGCTGAGGAAGAGGAGACTGTTGTTCACTTTCTTTGTCAGTGCCCCTCTCTTGCTAGGTGTAGATATAGGTTATTTGGCGCCCCATTCCTTGTTAGCTTAACGGAGCTATCATCTATTGACATCAAGGATATAGCTTCTTTCATCAAACTTTCTGGCTGGTTTTCCAGTGCGGTGTAGTCGTGCTTTTGTTGTGCAGCCCTTGCGCTGACCAACTTCTTCCTTTTCCTTGATTTTGGTGGAACTTGGTTAGTACAGGGACTGCGTTCACCCGTCGCATCACAACAGGCCGCTATGCGTGCTCAAGTGAGCTTTGTGATATTCAGAGCTACCACTCCGACCTAACCTAACCTAACTAATAAAGCCGTGAAAGACTTTTCGAACAGTATTCGCCTTCATAGTGCCTCTTGTGTCTTCAAAAAAGATGCCGTTTCGGAATAAATAGGCGACTTCCTAAATCCAAGGATGTAAATATGTATGTATATTTCCCAGTTGCCTATAAAAAGTTAAGAATGTACTAATAAACCCGTAAAAAGTCTTTTCGAATAGCATTCGCATTCATACTGCCCGTTATGCCTTCAAAAAATATGCCGATATCGGGAATAAAGGCGGTGTTCTTTAAATTTTCTTCTCCTTGTCAATTTCAAAGTCTCAGATAACACTAATATAGGCGTGACAATACATGGTTGGCTTCCAATCATACAAACATACATAAATGATCATCACAACACTTCAGTCAGGATTATGACCTGGCTTCTCACACCACTTATGTTACATAATTGGTCATTACAACCCTTCAGTCAGGATTATTGACCTAGTTTCTCACACCACTTATGTTGTGTGTGTTAATTTTATACATAAGTGGCGGGACCTACAGTTTAAAGTCGACTCCGAATGACAGATTTTTTTGAGAAACTTTTCATGGCAATTTTATTTACTCTCAGAATTTTTGCCAGAAATCTGCTGAGAGTAAATCGCCGAAGAAATACTTTTTGTATTTTGTTTTGATGTCTGGCCTGGGGCTCGAACCCTGGCTTTACGTCTAATAAGCCAATCACTACCTACTAGACTACGGCGACTTCACCACTTATGTTGCGTGTGTTAATTTTATACATAAGTGGTGGGACCTACAGTTTAAAGTCGACTCCGAACGACAGATTTTTAATAAACCTTTCATGGCAATTTTATTTTACTCTAAGAGAGGAAGTCGCCGATGAAATATGGGGTTTGAACCGTGGCCTCACGTCTAATAAGCCGACACATTACCTACTAGACTAAGACGACTTCATGGAGCGGGAAAATAGAAAACGTTACAAATTTATTAAACTTCCCTTATAGTTGTATTAACACAATATTTTAGATATTTTCGAATATTTTTGTAATGCAGTGTATATATGTATTTTGTTTTCCTTTCTTTTTGTAATTATACCATAAAACCACAACTTACCTAGGAACACAAACGGAATGGAAAATACCATAATGACGTAAAACGTGTATAAGTTCTGGAGCTGTACGAAATGCTCCCATAATACTAAACATGGCCAGCATAGTATTCCATATAATTAGGGGTCCACGTAATTGAAATCTATAAATATAGACAAAAACAATAACATTAAAAATAAAGATAAATTAAATAATTAAAAACTATTATTACAGCAATAATGTATTTTACATACATGTACATACGTACATACATATTTAAATAGAAAATAAATAAAGTTTCAGAATTATAAAAAAATAAATTCTATTTAATGATTTAACAAATCAATACAGAAAAATTATTATTTATTGTTTAACAAATATTTGCCATGGATTTTATTTTATTTAAATTATTTTGTTTTTTTTCCTCTCCTCTAAACTAAACCGTGTGTTTCACTTTAATTGTACATTTTAATCATTCTCGCGCCAGTGCTTAGAGTAAGCATATCCCCGTCGTTTGTACGTGCGTAAGCATCTGTCTATTTGTCATTCAATCTGCTGTCATCACAGTGTAAATGCAAGTGATGATTTGTCGTCAATAGTAATAATGACTGACAGAAGAGAAACATTTCCATTTAGAAATTCTATTGCAAATATTTAAACTTTTTTACTTAAGATTTACCGGGCGGGTAGGGTAGTGAATTTAGGAAGTGAATTTTTCTTTATTGTTGAATAATTGATATTTGCATTTAATTTCCTTTTTTTTTAATTTGATTTAATTTAATTTACTTTATTTGAAAACATATTAATAATGTACGAGTACGAGTACATTTTAAATAATTAAAAGCAATGGAAAAATCTCTAAAACAATAATTGGCATACTTAATGTCATTAAAATTATGCACATAAAAAGCCAGTCAATAAGCAAAGGCATTGCCATAATATATACAGTGGCTCAAACGTATAATTGGGCACTAGGTATGAGACAATTCAAATGTCCATTTTTCCACTTCAATAGAAATATTTAAAAAAAAATTTTTATGCGGATTTATAAATAATTAAAAAAAAAGGTTTTAAACAATGCCTAATACTTTCATTTATAATTGTTTCATTCTCGTCTAATTCCATGTTTCAACTGCTCCACTGTGCTGATATTGGATTTATAGAGCTTACGGGCGAGTTTTCCCCAACATGCTCAATAATGTTGAGATTAAGGGTCTATGCCGGTGTTTGGAGCAGTTTTAAACGATTATGGATAAGCCACAGCTTCGCAACGTGTAAAGTATGTTTCGGATCGTTGTCCTGGTAGCACCAAATGTGTCCAATATATTTAACTGATCGGCACTTTGCTTCATATTTTGTTTTAAAATTCCCAAATATTGGAATGGATCCATTTTACTGTCTATATAATGAATATACCCTACTCCTGCACTTGGAACACATTCCCAATAGTAATTAGTTTAGGAAACGACTTCAGCGTTGGAATAAATCGCTTTCCTCTAGTCATTCCTTGTGGTTTGCAAATAGAGAATAGTCAGTCGTGATTAAATCAATAGAATTGGGTGGATGATGGAGAAATTCGTAGCCTTATTTATGGATTTTTTGCAATTTTTGTTCTATCGAACGTTGTCAAAAACCAACTAGATGGCCTAGCTTGTTTACATATTGGCTATAGTGCACTGGTAGTGTTGTCGTTTCAGTTAAGGGACGATATTTTGCTCCTAGTTTAAAGAACATATTCAGCAATATTCCTTCAGCTTATTATACAAACGTACCTACATACATACATAATTGGCCATTAAAACCCTTCAGTCAGGATTACAACCTAGCTTCTCACACCACTTATGTTGTGTGTGTTAATTTTATACATGAGTGGCAGGAGAAGCAGTTTAAAGTCGACTCCGAGGCACATATTTTAAAGAAACTTTTCCATGGCAATTTTATTTACTCTCAGAGTTTTTGCCAGAAAACTCCATGGTCTTACGTCTAATAAGCCAACACACTATCTACTAGATTACGGCGACTTCATTATACAAATGTTAACATATGTTAACAATAAAGTAGGACTACGTTCTTAGAATTTATTGTTTGATATATGAACTGTGTACATGAAAGAAAAAAATGACTCAATAAATTTTTTTATGTGTCAAAAAGGGCTGTATAAACCCTCGTTAAAACTTAATTTTAATTGAAGACCTCCATTTTTAATTATGATTTTGGTCTACTTCTATTAGAATATTTGCACATGAATTAATCGAATTTAAAAGTGTGTAAATTATTCATAAAATTAATCGTTTGCTATAATTAAAGGCGCTGGTTTAGATTTAAAAACACTTTGAAGTGTTTAAAGGTCTAAATCCGAACAGGTGTTATAAATTACAATATTTGGAAAAAAATAAAAGAATTTTAAATTAACAATTAATCTTTATGGTTTAAAATCACTTCAAAAATATGGCAAAATTCGTTTCAAATCTTTTTTTTTTATAGCCTTTTATCGATTAATATGACAACAAAAAAAAAAAATTCATACCGTCTGCGGCTAATTTAATCGCGTACAACAATAGGAAAAAAGTTTCGCAAAATCAAATGACTAATTATAATTAATGAAAATAATAAAAAAAAAAAAATAACAAAATAAAAATAAAAACACAAACAGAAATAGTTTTACTGATAAGAACGCTTAGCTATTTTAACGGACAGGTACTACGGGGTTTACCAAACTCGTTAGTAACCGAGTAAATAGACGTCATAAAAATTTTCGAAATTGAAATTTTGCTCTCAGGAATATTGTGTTTTAGTCTTTAGGGTTAAAGGATGAGATACGGAGAACGAGGCTGTTAATTTCTCTGAAGAAATGCCAATTTCTGAAAGCATCAGCATGGTGAAGTGTTATTTTCAAGGCTATATTGTTGTGAGGTAGTCTTGTATTGTATATTTATCTAAAGTAAGGCCGCTTACAGGAGACACTAGATAGACTTAGAGACTTTTCTGAATGAAGAAGTTGGTTTTAGAAGTCACTAATTGCTTTGAACATGCCAGCTTGCTAAGGCGTCTCTAGTATGGTAATCAGGACAAAATAAATCAACATGTTGCGCTCATATGTATATTCTTGATTCGAAGAATACCAAATGAATAAATAGTCTAAGATTTGGAACTAACTATTGCAGAAGAACTCCACAAGAACATAGCAGTAGCATATTAAATAGAATCCATAATCGGAGAAATCCTAGGTTAGAGGACGTGTACTTGTCTGTTAAGACAACTACAGTACCCGGAGGTCGAAATTGACCCATTGTACACTCGCTTATGTAGTAGACAACAACTGTACAACTGTCTCATAGAAGTATGAGTGCCTACTTCAGAAATATTGCACAAAACCATAACGGCATTCCAGCTTGTGTGAAAATGCACAAGAAATAGTTGTCAGAACAGTCAAGAAACTGACCTCCAAGCGAAGTAATAATGCATGGCTGATA
This sequence comes from Sarcophaga caerulescens, assembly GCA_927399465.1. Taxonomy (NCBI): domain Eukaryota; kingdom Metazoa; phylum Arthropoda; class Insecta; order Diptera; family Sarcophagidae; genus Sarcophaga; species Sarcophaga caerulescens. The sequence goes on from OV656867.1 coordinate 19,465,670, forward strand.
AACAGAAAAGTGGCTTAATGGATGTGAAAGAAATCAAAAATACAGTGAGAAATGGAACGACATTTGCATCGAGAATAGTGAAAACGAGATTCCGATTAAAAAAAATCCTTATAGGTTTATTAGACGTAAGGCCTTGGTTCAAACCCCAGGTCAGACATCTCCAATACAACGAAATCAGAAAAAATATTTCGTCCTTGACATCTTTTTAGCTGATTTCTGGCAACAAATCTGAGATTAAATAAAATTGCCATGAAAACCTTGTCGAAAATCTGACGTTCGGAGTCGACTTTAAACTGTATAGGTGCCGCCACAGGCACCTAAAGTTTTGTAATGACCAATTATGTATGTAAAGTCTAAGTAACTTTAGCAGACTAGTGATGTAATATTACTTCCTTGGGTTGTTATAGTAAAATAGCTGAACTTATGTAGTTTTCTAAAGTATTTCCACGCATCTACAGTATTTTCAGTAAAACTGAAGGACCCAAGCGGAGATAATTGGGCTGTCATTTCTTTCAGGATTTCGATTTTATATAAAATCATCTATTATCTCTAAATTTGTTTTCTTTTCTACCAAAAAATGTGCATTTTATTAACGCAAAATGCAATTTTGCGTTTGTTTCTTAAAAATGTTTCGCCCTCTAAAAGGGTGGTATGTTTTATTCTAAATAATTCGCACTTGCCAATGGTGGAGGGCATTGCATTTTATGCCCTGTATAAATCGAGAGTGCTGATAATGCCCTGTAAAGCAGATGACTTTTGTTTATTTATAGGGCTACCAGATGAAATTTAAAAAAGGCGCCTGGTATTGTTATCCAATTTGAAGTTAATTTTTTCATTGTTTTGTGGAGTAATCTTAATCTCTTCAGGGACGATTTTTTATGGTGACAAAAAAATGATTAAATTTTGTTTTCTTTTTAAATTAATTAACTTTATTTTAATAGGAATTCAAAAAGCAAAAAAAATGAAAATTCACAAAAAGGGATAACGTCCACATTTGTGGCCACTGAGCGTTAATGGTAATATATGAAATGCTTTCATACATTCCGGGCATATATATTCTTAACATTTCTCACAAATGTAGAGAGTTCGTCTTATACAATTTTTGTCGTGACATCTGTGGGGATTTTTCAGTTCCTTGTATTTAGGATAATGACTTATACCGTCCAGTCTGATTCCAGGGTTAACTTTAGTGCAGCTGTTAGATTTTTTAGGTAGTGATGGTAAAACTTATATTAAATAAATCTAATATTATTTTTTTCAAATATTAACGATTTCTTGATATAACCAATAAAACAGATTGCCAAAGAATTTTTTCACATTTTTTTTAAGTATCCAACTATGCACCGGAAATAATATCATCAGTGCAGACAAACGGTAAAATGTTTACTTCTCTTGTTAGAAGATATGGTAGTCAATAAGTTATTATCAAATTTTTGTTGTTTCCATTATTATTACAATTATAATTAAAAAAAATCAAACGTCCACATATGTGGACAAGGGCGTGAAGAGGTTAAGGAAATATTACATTATTAAAGCTACATGGTCAACAGTATAAAAAATTGCATTCAATGTTAGAACAGTGTTAAAATATTTTTTTTTGTTATAAAAAAAGCGTGCAAAAAATGAAGTCGTAAAATTAGCGATCTGGCAGCACCTTTGAACAAATTGGCATTTCCTCATTCATTTTCTTAATAAGTGGTAAACACAGGGCATACCCTTGTTTAATATTTGTGTTATGTTCTTCTCAAATAAAAAATGACATTACAACAGGGTTGTAACATTTTTTAATGTACCTTGTAAGAGGGTGACATTTTCTTTGTAGAAAAGAAAACAATATAATATTTGGATGAGCATATGACGAGGCATAGATCATACGTTTTTTTTCTTCAGTTGCTACGATGGACGTAAAGCTACACTCAAGCAGTACAAAGCTTGAAGATGGTATACATTTCGAACTATGTTCTGACTTTACTTTTACTCTCACAAGTTTCTTATTTGCTCGCGCAAAACCTTTCAGAATAGGAACAAAGTGAAAAGATGGTCAGATATTAAAAAGTGTGTGGTGGGATAGTTTGCTCAACTTCCTTTTCCTTAAAACGTCCTCTATATCATTAGTCTAATAGTGGACTAAACGTCTAATCTAACTTATGTCGATTACATTGCTGCAACAATCTTTTGTAGGGTATTGTTATTGGTCGCTTATGCTAACTTTTGTAAACTCTTGTCTTTTTTATTTTCGCAAAACCCATTAAAGGTTTTTGTTTATCAGAATTTGTTAAAAAAAAACCGAAAAAACAAAACATAAAAAAAATAAAATAATAATACGAATAATATTCACCACCACATGACCAGTAAATGAAATAAAAACTCAAATGGGGAGTAACTCTCTGGCTTTTTTCTATCGTCGTCAATTTGTTAATGTTATTGTTTATATAGTGGGGACTGACTCATAATAATAAATTTTATGGATTTCATGTTTAATTCTTTTTTTTTACAACTTACGCGGTATTTATTCGTCGTTTGCTTTTTTTATGAAAGTCTCGTGTTTTATTTAAATTTTCGCTGAATTATTTAAAAAACAATAATGTTTGCAAAATTCGTGAAAAAGATTTGTTTCTTTTATGTTTAACGTCTTTTTTTTTTTAAAGACCGCAATTATTCCAAGCACGTTTGGGGGAATTTCTTAAAGATTTTCTTCTTTTTTAATTTCTTTAATAAAAAACATCATTTATTCAATAAATTGAATTTAATTTGATTGATTTTCATAATTTGTTAAAATGTGGTTTTAAATGAATTTTGATACTGGCTAGCTTTTTGCGTCACTATTTGAAAATAGAATTATGATTTACTTTTAAAACAAAAGCAAAGTTCAAATACTTTAAACAAGTTTTTTTGTTTTGAATAAATAATACATGAAAATTGAACTGTGGGTCAACATATACCACTCCTAGGCCCACTACTATGGAAACAGTCCTTGAGTTTGAGAGCCCGCCCCAATGAAACCAACGGTACGATGAGGAGTGAAATAATGCCGAATACAACAAAACTTTGCAGTCCGCCTCTACGCAAGACATTGTCGAGGACTACAGATAGAGGCGCCTTTTCAAACGCAAAAAGATGGAGCCGCAAAGCCGAGAGAGTGCGAAAGTCGAGTTGTGCAGATGTAGGAATGATGCTCAAAAGCTTAAACGTCCTGCAAAGATGAAAACAGAAACTTGGTAACAGATTCGTAAGAGGTGCTGAGGTTATGGAGACACAATTTTATACTCTTCTTCGAAAGATGACACAAATTACGCCTTTAGAAATATTGTACCGAACCCGATCGATGTTGACGGCGTGGAATTCCGCCGCCTTACTGTGACGAGATCAAAGTCGCAATTATGGGACTTAAGAACAATAAAGATGCAGGTAATGATGGCCTGCTCGCTGAATTGTTTAAGACCGGATGTATTTACAAAATATGGCTAAAGGAAAATATGAAAACTCTCAGTGTCTTCTGTCCTGTTGTGAAAAAGGGAGATCCCTTCTCTATCGCACATAAGGTTCTTACGATTCGTCAAAGATCATTATAGTTGTTAATGTTTGCACCAAAGCCTTACCTGTCAATGAAAGTGAATCATTCACATAAAGGACAGTGGACGGTGCGCAAACAACAATGTCACTGCCGACTGATGGACAGAACTTAAGGCAGTGGGCTGTGTTGGCAGCAGTAAGACTTAATGCAGTCAAATCCTAGCCCAACTTCACCTAGGGACATGCTACTATTCTGCGTAGACTTAGTCACATGCGAGTCGTTTATATGGTTCCTTATAACTTTTTTTGAATAGAACATTCGATTTTAGAATTCGGATCTAAAGATCAGAGGGATTCTTCCTTGGAATCCTTGAAGTTTACACAGATTGCTCAAAGATGCATGCCAGGATGGTCGGAAATATATTTAAGGGCTCTGATACTAAACTTTCTTATAAGTTGCCTGACCACTGTAGTGTTTTCTAAGCAGAGGTCGCGGCGCCAATGATTTCTCAGGGAAATTTCTGATCATTCAAAAACAATTCTTAAGTGGCGTTCCGACGAGCATAGGAATATCGTTAGAAATTGCTTTGTTGATGAGCTAGCTTGGACATGTACGAAGCTCACAATCTCCAACATGTTATAGGGCATAGGTATTTCAATTGTCAGAAACAATTTGGATATTCTCCACTCTTTTTACAGGAAGGCTTAATCTCGTTGGCAGTAGTAGTAGGGTACATGCAATATTGCTAGAAGAGGACTGACTCACTACTGGCCTTAAATTGAATCACGGCAAATGACTTCTGAAGTAGTTGTGGATCTGAGGAGGAGGAATAGACTGTACTTCACATCCTGTCATACAAATTCGAAGGTTTTTAAACTCTTACTTTCTGACATCTTTGAGATTTATTTTGATCTCGGGTTGGTTTCCTCTAGGGAATGATTGGTCCCCGTGTTGAATATTGACTGTGGTATTACTATGGGCCTAACTGCTGGCCTATGTAGGGTTCGCCACATTACATAACCTAACCAACTGTGTATAACCTAGCCTTTTAACACTGGCAAATTTCGAGGTCTATTTTAAACGGTAATAATTAGGGATCAGTAACTTGTTAATTGCAATAAGTATTGTAATTTATTTTTACACTAGAAATTAATATACAAATTGCGAGTGTTAATAATTTAATAAATTTCTTTTTATTGCTCAATTTGCATTCAATTAAAATTTTCCTTCTTATAATTACACATTAACGCACTTATTACACATCGTTTGGAGGCTTTAAAGTGTTATTAACAATTAAATTAAAATTCCTTAATGGAGGTTAAATTTACGTGTAAAGTGATTTGAAAATTAAAATATAAAAACAATTCAGGGTTCAATTCAGATAGCAATTAAAATTCTCGTTATATGGGCTGATTGAAAAGAATTTTCCGTAATTGATAGACAGAAATAAACTGTTATTATCTAAGTTTCAAACTATAATTAATAAAAATATTAAAAAGATAATGTAAAGATAACATTGTCGTTAATTAGGGAATTTTTTTTGTTATTAATTGTTACGATATGAAACTGGTTTCAAGACACGATCAATATATTAATTTATTAAGGAATAAAAAAATAATTGTTAAGATTGTCAAGGAAAATTTACTTTAAAAATAAAATTTTAGTTTAAAAATAGAAATTGTTTTACGTTGTACGTCACAAACTATAAGCAGTTATTCGGTCCTACTGCTACCAACAGTATTTGAGCCTTACTTCCGCAACTTCTACAAATAAAAATTTTTAAATTGCTGTGTCCTCCGTAACGTTCACCACTAAGACAGCCACTAATTGCTGAACATATCTTTTCACTGGGAGTGTTACGCCACACAATCACTTTGAATGAATATTTCTTTACACATATTATGTGGCTTCCCTGCTGAGTCCAGTAATTAATGTTTCCTGGACTAAGTGAACATGTGCTCCCCCTTGTGGCTGAAACTAACTATGTTCGATACTCAATTTATAAACATCATCAGTACTGTGATGAGTAGTAAGTAAAGGGCTCGTGACCTGCAATCTTAAATAAAAAATGTCTTTCCGGCATTCTATTTCTCACCAGCCTTCTGGCAAAAGTTCCAAGAGTAAACTAATTGCCAAGGTGTCTCGGGGGTACTTACTATTGGAGAAAATACGTTTAGAATTTTTTTTGTCTTGTTTATTTCATACTTAAAGGCTGTCCTAATCCACTAAAGAGGACCATTATAGTGAGGATAGGCAGCATCACCACTTGAGAATGAGTAGAAAGGTCCCACCATACACGAATAAAATTTAACATCTATATGGATGGTGTGAGAAGCCAAACAGTAATCCTGTTAAAGGGTTTGTAATGGCCACAGAATGTAAAAAACATAAAATAAACTGACGGTAAAGCTCACTAGTCATACTAGATCAGGGGTTACCAAAAATTTTTTGGTTGTGCATTAGTGAGTAAGAGAGAGAAAATAAATTGAGAGAATTGATTTATTTACAGCCATAGAAAAGTGTTAGTAATATACGTTATTTTGATTTTGATTTTGTCAACATACATATGTAAAGCTATCTATCTTTGGCTTAATAATTTTAGATTAATTAAAAATAAAATTAAAAAAATCAATTTTTTATTAAAAGATCGTAAAGGTATCCATCTCTTTGGCTTAAAAATTAGACCATGTTTTTAAATAAATAAAAATAAAAAAAAACATTTTTTATTAATAGAGAAAAAGCAAGCATTCCAAAGCATTTAAAAAAAATTATATTATGATATTATATTATGAGTGTCATTCTGAAAAAAATGGTGAAGCATCCGCCGCACATGTGTTCTTGTCGCAGTCTGATCGATAACTAAATCAAAAAACACAAGAATGCGTGTGAGTTCTCTCTGCACAATTGTGCTATGAAATGGTAAACACTGTACTAGATACACTGAAGACCTTTTTTGATTATCTTAATTGCCTCAAAACTGCTGGAAGTCTAATATAACAATCTTCAGAAGTACTAGTACTAGTTAGGCTTAATAACATTGGCCTTCTAGAAGAACAAGGGATCATGCCTAATTTACCGAGAATAACTTATCAAATAAGGCCTGGTGTACCTAAAACACATATTTTGTTAGGTGAAATTAATATATTGTCTTCAGTAAGTTCAGGCTTCTTGCTTACAATCATTTTTGATATTTAATCGTCGTCTTATTGTACAAAGTTTAAAGGAATATTTAACTTCCAGCAGATAGTACTCTTTAAAGAAATATCTTCTAGCCTAATGCTATGTATGGTCGTCTAGTTTATTATTAAGCATTCTTTTTCGCTGATTTTTCCGGCGACAACAAAACTGTTCTCGAGCTATACGAGAACCGCTCGAGTCAATCGTTTCTTGCAGGAAGTTTATCAGAGTATGGGAGTAAGTTCGTTTCGCAATAAACGACTGCTGATGTGCCTAGACAATGTTTAAATTCGTCTTTGGCTATCTTTAGTGAACTTTGTTTGCAGGAAATGGCTTAACCAAAGGTTTAAATGTTCGCAATACAAAAATATAGCCAACGTTAAACTAACAGATAGAAAATTGGCAATATAAACAGGAATATTAATACTGAGACGTTCATTCATGTTACGACATGGTAGGCTATTTGAAAATAATATTTAAAACTCCTTAACATTTTCCATTCCAGCTGTCTGTGGAAAGACGAAAGTACACAACGATGTCTGCTAACTAACTCAGTTAAAATTCTGATTAAAAAGTTGATAAAAAAAAAAATAATAAAAAATTCAAAAAAATTGTTTTAAATAAATTCAAATGTTACTGACAGATTTATAGCGAGCGTCTCTATTGAAAAAAAAAGGCAGCACCGGATGAATTATTATTCTCGCAACTGATTTCATTTGATCACATAAATGAACATCTTAATGGAAGTTTTTGAACTAATCGATCAAGTTAGATAAGTTTTAATAGCTTTAGGTATACGTACTATACAATAAAATTTTTATTAAATCTGAATTAAAGCGTAGAATTAAAAATTATTTAAATGTTACAGTACTTTTTAATTAAAAAAAAATTCTTAAATATGACAGTCTGGTCATATGAATACAAAACATGTAAAAAAAGTTAAAATATGTCATGGAGTGTTTTCAGTTCTGACGTAATTTGAAACAAAAAAAAAGAAGTGGTTAATCACAAAATATTTAAAATTTAATTAATTGCATGCATCGGAGTGATTTTCTGTAATATAAAGAAGACAACGCCTACAATGCCATATTACCGGTTACATCATCGCAGGAAAAGGAAACCAGTGGTCAGTCAGCACAAAGAGTGTACAACATTAATTAAAAAGAGAATGTATTGTAGTCTACATTGCAGTAAGAAGAATATGAGACGCCAAAAGTTTGCGTAGCAGACAGATGTTGAGTCTGTGTGAAAAGACAAAAAATCATCCGTTACTGGTGATAATTGGATTCGAATATTTAAGTAAAGAACTTAACTGTAGTTTTGAAGCATACAGCCTAAGATTCAACCTAAAATGTCGAATAAAATAATAGCGGCAATGAGTACCTGTCTAACAGCAGGGCACCTAAGTCGACTGCACATATTTGTGAAGACTAAAGTTTTGGAGATTATGGTTATGATAATAAGAGATCAATTTAACATAAAATTCAATAGTGGTTACAACCCTTTAGTCAGGATTACGATCTAGCTTCTCTCACCACTTATGTTGTGTGTGTAAATTTTTATACATAAATGGCGGAAACTACAGTTTAAAGTCGACTCCTAATGACAAATTTTTTGAGAAACTTTTCATGGCAATTTTATTAACTCTCTCAGAGTTTTTGCCGGAAATCTGCTGAGAGAAAGTCGCTGAAGAAATATTTTTTCATATTTCGTTTTGATGGAGATGTCTGACCTGGAGTTTAGACAGTGGCCTCACGTTAAGCCAACACTACCCACTAGACTACGACGACTTCTTCCGTGACCGTAATAAGTCGAATAGCTTACAACTCCTTCCCTAACTCTCTCCTGGGCAGAAACAGTTGACTTTGTAGTTTTGGGAAAGGTTTTCATCGAGACTTTGTAACAAAAGTGAATGGAGTAAACTGGAAGCTACATAGCGTTTAAAAGGAGGTACAATTTTGTGATATACGAATGTGTCAAAACAAAATCTTTAAACTATCGTGGTGGGTTTTAGTTCCAGAATGAAATATTCCGAACCCATGGGGAAACTCACAGGTGTCTGCAAGCATAACTCTAAGCCATCAAGAGATGTATTTAATTCAACTTGGATAGAAGGTACAAAGGACGGGGCATAGCAATACTTACTGGCAGTCAGTCCGCTGTTCTATCTTTCGTGTTCATTGCATTTAGTCTCCTGTAACAGAGTTGTCCATGAATTGAAGAACAGGAGTTTGCATTATCTGATCAGAAGTTCAGCACTTTGTTGGTTGGAAAATGGTTTGAGCCTAAACCATTATCTCTTACATATCACTGAGATACCAAGATTTTCTGGAGCTTTACTGATATAGTGACAGTAATCTTAGAAACAGCTTTGAAAACGAATGTCCGATAAATCTGATTCTACTGGCAGTCAGTCCGCTGTCCTAACGATCGTATTCATCGCATTTAGTGTCTCCTGTAACAGAGTTGTCCATCAATTGAAGAACAGGAGTTTGCATTATCTGATCAGAAGTTCAGCACTTTATTGGTTGGAAAATGGTTTGAGGCTGAACTATTATTTCTTATATATCACTAAGATACCAAGATTTTCTGGAGCTTTACTGATATAGTGACAGTAATCTTAGAAACAGCTTTGAAAACGAATGTCCGATAAATCTGATTCTACTGGCAGTCAGTCCGCTGTCCTAACGATCGTATTCATCGCATTTAGTGTCTCCTGTAACAGAGTTGTCCATCAATTGAAGAACAGGAGTTTGCATTATCTGATCAGAAGTTCAGCACTTTGTTGGTTGGAAAATGGTTTGAGTCTAAACCATTATTTCTTATATACCACTGAGATACCAAGAATTTCTGGAGCTTTACTGATAAAGTGACAGTAATCTTAGAAACAGCTTTGAAAACGAATGTCCGATAAATCTGATTCTACTGGCAGTCAGTCCGCTGTCCTAACGATCGTATTCATCGCATTTAGTGTCTCCTGTAACAGAGTTGTCCATCAATTGAAGAACAGGAGTTTGCATTATCTGATCAGAAGTTCAGCACTTTATTAGTTGGAAAATGGTTTGAGGCTAAACCATTATATGTAATATGTATATGTATGATATGTAAGAGATCACTGAGATACCAAGATTTTCTGGAGCTTTAATGATAAAGTGACAGTAATCTTAGAAACAGCTTTGAAAACGAATGGCCGATAAATCTGATTCTATTTGAGCCAAATTCGTAAAGTTATGAACTACTGGTATATTTCTATAAAAGCACTTTGTTCTCACCATTTTAGTTACAAATTATTTTAGTTTAACTGGGAATAACTTGTTCATTTATTGCAGTGCAATACGTTCATAAGTATGCTCAACATGTCAAATATTCTCAATCGCGTAATATGGTATTCTCATCCATATGTAAATGAAATAAATGAATTTTTAAATAATTATTTAAATAAAAGTATAATGCTTTTAATTAAAATAATTAAAGTTTTATTAAGATCATTTAAATAACGAACATACATAGCTTAGATGGACAATTATAATCGTATGCCATGAAATACGTAAGCAAACGAAACTAAATTAAATTGTTTACTTTACTTTGTATGCATGAGAATAATAATGTAACTCAGTGTATATGGAAATATAAAATTTTTTTATTAATTAATTTACTTAAAATAAATGGCATTTTTTTTATTTATGCGTACTAAACTGTTAAATACATGCCTTTCTTCGGTCCGCCATTTTTCTGGTTGAAGCGCATATGAAATATTCAATTTTCCATAAATAAGGATGAATTTGACCGTGCAGCTTGTGGAGTACTTTCACAAGAAAAAGTCTGTTGGGATCAGAGCACACGATCTTGGTGGCCAGTTCACATTACCTTCACGAGATATGACTACAAATCGTTTGTGCTGAATATCCAATGTGGCATGAGCTGTGTGGCTCGTAGCACTGTTCTGTTTAAATTGCATGTCGCTTGTATCCAGATCATTCAAATCAGCCAAAAAAAATTGTCCTGATTTGACAGTATTGACCTGACCAAAGTCGTTCTTAATGAAATAGGGACCGATAAGGCCGCCAAGCTAAAATCGGCATCAAACACTGAATTTTTCAGTATGCATTGGACACTCTTGGATCTAATGTGATAGGATATCGTACCAAATTCAACAATTTAGAAATGGGTCTAATAAATTAGGTTCAGCTGCCAACTATCTTATAGCCAAACCACGCGGTGTGACTTTGGAAAAATAGACTTTATAAATGTCAACTAATTTGACAGATGTAACTGCAACAAGATGGCTGTCAAAGTTCGGAAATCTTGTACATGCTGTTGGAAGATTCTATACAAACTTTAAATCTCAAATCTCAGCTTATGATCCTTAAAAAAAGGAATACTTCTTTCGGCAACATCCACTGTCTTCTAGTAAAAGCTCTAAGAGTAATTTAATTGCTCCGAGAAAGGGTCTCAATCTGTAGTAACTTTGCACAACAAACAAGAGTATCAGTAATCCTTAAAGGATCTTGTAAAACTTCTTAATGTGTGTTCTTTTACTTTTTAATTTGTTCTACCATACACAAAGAATTCGTTGTGATATTAAATACATTTGTATCTGTAACTATTGCATGCATTGGCATCACTTTTATCACTAACACGCCTCTCTTTCTCTGTATTATTCTTTAAAACAAACACATACACTTACAGTAAACTCTTATAAACAATCATTTAACTCAATAAACAAAAGCTTTTTTTTTTAAAAAGAAAAGCTATTTTTTGTTTACAATTGTTTTTTTTTTGTTCACTTCGTGATATATGCTGTGCTTTATAATTCTCATTGGTTTCATTTTATTTTTCCTATAAGTATTTCATTTTGTTGTTGTTAGAATTTGTGCCTAAATTTAATAAGTAAGGAAAACCATGCTGTCTTGCTAATCGCTCGACTGGTTTGCTTCTAGGCAATATGGGATAAAGGTTTTAATACTGGACTCTCATAAGAAGCGCAAATTTTTGAATGGGTACAGGTCGTCCCTTTGAACTCGTGAGTCTACTACTTTTTCGGACTGTGGAGTTTGGGTGAAGCGATCTGCCCAGATATAAAGATAATATAACATCTTCGAAGTTCGAATTGTTCAGATAAGTCCTTGCTATGCAGACTAATTTGTTCTTCTTCATGTCCATTGATTCTCGATTCCCTGTAGGGCGTAATGTAAAATGTTGTCGTTTACTGCAAACTTTAGCCACATTTTAGCAATGTTGCCAAGTAGTATACAACCAAAAGTCCCCGGACTCAATTTAATATATAAATTTACACGTGTACAGTATTCCCCGGATATACATAATTCCCCGCTTAGTAGCACTGAAACTATGCAATCTTGATTTTTGCATCAGAATTATACTGGAACTATTTCGATATATGCACCCCGCTTATAAACGAGAAAAAATTGTACATATTTTAAAAACATTCCTTTATATGCACCCGCTTTGTGAAAACTTTCTTTCCAAAATTAGTCTTTACTCGTTCATGCGATTAAACGTTTCTGAATGCCGATAAATTGCATCTCTCGAGCCATTAGAAGCCAATATTCATCAGTAATGCCATACGGCGGATTTATTGCAAAAAGTAGTAAAAATTTGGACTCTTCTTCTGTTGTACTAATCTGGCCTAATTCAGGTTTCCGGCGATGCAACGACCTGATACTCTGCCTAGTTAATGCTACAATAGAACTCTTTAATATGCCTATAAAGTCTACTGCGGTTCTATCTCCTTCAGAAATTTCTTCGCAGTGATCTAGAAATGGCACGGGGCCAAGCAAATTACAACTTTGTTCACCACACCAAGTTGAAGGAGATGCTCAAATATGAACCCAGTGCTGTCAACGAGATAAATAGAATTCTACCTGCTTCAATGACTATTTGCAGTCGCTTGCGGAATTTCAATACAAGAATAATTACCAGCTTAATTGCACTGTTCTGTAAGCATTTTTGAAATTCCTTATATCCAAGGAATACTGTACAAATGATAATGAAAAATGCGACTTTTAGGTAGTTGAAAAGCACTAAAACTAAATCACGTAAGACGCTAATTTGGCAACACTGGTTTCTGAATATTAAGAATATTGAGGTCTCCTACTTAATGCCTCCTTAATGTAATAAAAAAGTAACATATTTGAATGAAATAAAGAGTTTTTGAGATGAATCAGCATGTCCGCCCTTTTAAGTGCTTTATTGTTATCGTAATCACCTAATAAAGATAAAGCACAGACAAGGAAATTTTTAACGCATTTGCTAAAGGCCCCCTCCCCCCCTTAGTTGACGGAAAACGGCTCAATGGCTGTTTAAAGCTACAACGAATATTACTAAAGCATCAAAAAGCTTAAATACATAAATATCGATAAAAATGTTTGCTGGGTTAGAGTTATATGGAATGATTTTTAAACAACTGTAATATCGTTAAGGGAATTAAACAAAAGAGTTAATTAAGACAAGAAAAAAATGTTTGCAAAACTATTTAATTTATGAAAAACAGATTTCGAAAAATAATAATTTTCCAAATAATTAAAAGAGTTGCCAGACTAATTAACGCTGATTAACAGAAGCGTCATACGGTCATTGTACGTTAATTTTTTTTGGGTCATTAACCGTTACTCTTCCTATGGATTACAACGTCTAGCCTAATACCTATGGTTTCTATGTTTATTTTTTGTGTTTTTTTTTTTGCCTTTTTAGTGTCCATTTTAATTTATTAATTTAGCTTTTGTTTTAATTCCACATGTTTAGCAGATATTACATTTAAATACTCGCCTAAGCTGGCATATACTTGGCTATGGTTAAGGTAAATACACACAAACATATGTACATATCGTTGGTCTCATGTAGAAAGGCCCTAACTCGCATTTTGATAAAATCGCCTTAAATTTTGTGAGGAGGTGTATTTATGTTAAATGCATTGGAATCACAAAAAAAAATCAATTTCGAAAAAAGTATGAGTTAGGGCCTTTCTACATGAGACCAACGATATGTATGTATGTACGTACAGTATTAACCCATTTAAACATTATGTAACATTATTGTTTTTGCAAGTAAAAGAAAAAGAGAAAGAGAGAAAACTTATAAACTACTTATACAAAAAGGGGGAGAGAAAACTGTAAAAAAAAATTGAGAAACCGACACAACAAACCTGTCTTAACGAAAAATACTTTTCAAACGTGAAACACAACATGCTGCTGCCTGCTTGTCTTTGTTTATTTATCTTTTTTATAAAATGGACCGGATTTGTGACAACCAGTGTTGTTTTGCATCGTTTTTTTTTGGGATTTTGCTATTACATATAGTGAAAGTATTTGAAAAATTCTTAAAGAAATTATAAAATTTCGGAATAATGTTGTATTAATTTAAAGTACAGGATATTAAGAGCTTCATAGCATTGTTTTTAATTTGTTTGGAAAGATTTTTCTTTTGTTTTCGTACATAAGTGTAGTATGAACAGAAATGTAGAATTTTTTAAAAGGAGTTCAATACCATTATTAAAAAGTATTATGAACAGTTTCACTTTAATTTCGCAAATTAATTTAATAATATTTTCCATTAGACTTTGTTTAAATTGTTTTATTAATCTCTTAATCTAACCTTAAAGAAAAAAAAATAAATAAAATAAATAAAAAACCCTAAAGAACAATTGTTATTCATAATTAAATTCAATTAAATTTTTAAGTGTAAAAACATGGCAATAACATTTTTTTAACTGACATTGTTAAGCGTTTATTATAATTAATTTTTTTTTTTTTTGATATTTTTTTGGTATTGAAAAATTTCAAAATACAGAGTCGCCATAATAACAATAATTATTTATTTATTTTTTTTTGTATAAAACGAGTGCAATAAAAAAGAAATCGTAAAGCGCGCAAAACTATTTTTAAGTCTTTGCAATAATTTTGTTGTTACTTTTTTAGTTTTTTTTTCGTCCATTACATCAGTGCAAAATTTCTTTAATTTTTTTATCATGAATTTCTGTTCCAGACGAATTAATTTTTTTATTTTGAACTATAGTAGCTAAAACCCGTTGGGCTTTGCTAATCACTTAAGCTACACTTCTTTAAAGTTAATACAAAATTTAGTTAGAATGATAGTGATTCAATGAATACACGAAATTCTGAGGAAAAAACTGGTTCGTGAAGGAAAAATCGTTTTATTTTTCAAGGATAAGCATCAATGTCAACTGACATTCATAGATAAATTGCTCTAAAACGGCGCAAGCAACAACAGAAAGATTATACTGTGGTCACATGGCAATTAACACGTTGACAGCCACGGCGATTTTCAGAAAATTGGCAAAAAAAACAACAATTTGATTTTTTCAAATTAGTGAGTACGAGATAACTCGTAGTTTAGAACCCTAGTAGAAGGGAACGCAATCTACGAACTATCTCGTAGTTGGCAGTCAACGTGTTAATTGTGCTGACGGAAGAAAATTCCTTGATTGTCTTAGTTTTTTTTGGGAATAAGGACATGGTTTTTTATGAGAGAAGCATAATTACTTTCAAAATAATAACGTAATTGAGAGGAACGTTATTATAATCTTTCAATTGCTTTCAATTTCATATCAAAATTAAAAGTTTCTATAAAGAAACTATGTACACCTTAGCACTTAAATATGCGATAAGGCTAGTCTAATAAGAAATTCCATAAAGTTTTTTATTTTAACGTTGTTTCTCTAAAAGCAAATAAAATGATTTAAAAGTGAAATTTATTATTAACGTTGGTAAGAAAAAATCTCTTCTTTTTTATTGCTATAATCATTTTAAAAAGTTAAAGAAGAAAGAAAGAAATCAAAACATCTACAATTTAATTTTTATTTTATTTCTTTTTTTAATTTTGCTGACATAATCTTGTCAATAAGTCAAGTGCAGATACATTGAGCCAAACCAAATGTAGCCAAGTTAAGCCAATCATTATTTGTTTAGTCACTCAGCCAGTTGGTCAGTTATTACGTTTGTTACGTAGACAACAAATTTGTTCACATCATAATAATAATTTTATTTTTATTTTTGCTTTTTTGTTTTCATTTTCATTTTCTTTTTTTTTTTTTTGCACTTTTATAGACACGTAATTTTTTACTTGGAACGAAAGAGCATCTCTTTTTATACATTTTTTTTTCAATTTCAAAGAATTAACACTTTATTGAAATGGCAATAAAGCGTTTTCTATATAACAATGTCTAGGCATTGTTTACATTGATTTCGATATGTACAGTTGCGGATGAAATAATAGCAACTTTATATAGGGTTTGTTAAACAATCAAGTGGCCTTTTTTACAATGTTACATGAAAAGAAATCCATTTTTTTCGAATAAATAGGCTTTCAATGAGTGCGTTTGGATCACGTTAGATGGCGTTAGAGTAATACAATTTCAAAATTTTTTTTATTGATTTACTATAGTTTTGTTGAAACTTAACTGAGTATAGTTTAAAGTTTTCATCGCCAAAGACGCAAACATCCAAACACATGCCATCTGTTTTTGTAGATTCTATTTCAGGAATTTTATTCATTACAGGGTGGCTGATATATAATGCAACAAAGTAAAGCGCTATATTTTTTTAATTTTATTGTTCAAAAGCAAAAAATGTTGGAAATAACATCAAATTTTAGAATCAGTTTAGATTTGTTCGAATTGGCCACCTTTGGTAGGAATTATGGCCTTCAAACGGCCGACAACGGCCATCACAGGCTGTACGAAAGTGGCTCTGCGGTATTTTGGCCCATTCCCGACGAAGCGCCGTCTTGAGATGATCGACACTTTGGTATTTTTTAGTGAGAACCTTACTGTCCAAAATGCCCCAGGCGCAAAAGTCCAACGGATTAAGATCCGAAGATTTTGGTGGCCATTGTACGGTAGAAATGAAGCGAGGAACCTCCTTTTTAAGCCATTCTTGGTTGACGCGTGCTGAGTGCGGTGGTGCTGAGTCCTGTTGGAATGTCCATGGTCTGCGGCCGATTCAAATAAAGATTTCAGGCATTTTTCTGAATTTTATGTGTTTTTTTTTTAAATATTTTCCTATAGCTCTTAAAAAATCACCCTATATAATGAAATTATCTTCAAAATAACAACAAATTTACACCGAATGTGATAATATCTGCTAGGAAATTCTCGATAGATTTCAATAAACTGTTTATTGGCTGGACTATTTTCTCACTTTTTTATTTTTCTGAATTGTCACAATGGATCCACTAGTGAAGGCTTGCCACTGTTAATACCTATCTAACAGTATCAAATTGTAAATCAAAAGGGATACATATGTATTTGATGTGAATGAAAACTTCAATTTAATGAAAAAAATGAGAAACTGCGGGCTTCTTGGGGACGATTGCCTGTAGACTGTCTAATGGTGAAGGTATAGCACTGGCCATTTTATAGTCACCTAGCAGCAACTCGTTTCCTTGCCGTTCGCATCTTCCCCCTTTCCACCTTTCCTAAAAAAACCTGCACAATGCACTGCATGAGTAGGGGCCATCCCCTGAGTGCTGGTTTCATAAAAAAAAAAAAAAATGGATTTTGTTTTACTACACCTTATATAGCGTTTATACTTGTACTATATTAGATATCTTGTTTACTGCTACCGTAAAACCAATTTAAGCAAATCTGCAAATTAAACTATTGATTGCCAATCTTTTTTTGGAAATGGAAATGTGGGTTGATATGCGTTTTGTTTTTTTTTCAAGCAACATTTTGCAAATAAATCAAAGTCACATAAATTTCATTGATTTTTGTATAACAAAATAACAACAAATGTAAACAACAACAACTACAACAATATGTAAATAAAACAAAACCTCATCTAATAATTTGTTGGCCATTTTGTTGATGGTTGCCATTATAAAATTTTTTATGTCATTGTTACTGATTTTTTTGGATACAAGAAATAAAAGAAAAAAAAAAATAAATAATCGTGTGCCAAAAGTAAATAAACAACACACTTACATACACTATCAAACAAATTGCGTCTTTAGTTTTTTTTATTTACGTTTTTTTTTTTAAACTTCTTTTGCGTTTTTTCTTTAATATCTAAGTGGTGTCAATTTGGCATAGTAAACCAATAAATGAACCTTGAACTCTCACTAAAAACTAAACAAACTCTTTTGTAATACATAATTTTGCAAATATTTTTATTTTGTTTTAATAACTTAATAAGTTTAACTTTCTTTTTCAAGTTTTGAATTTTTCTATTTTTTTGTATTCGCTGGTTATACAAATAATCGATTAAAATATTCGTATTATCACATTGGCACAGTGGTATTTGAACTTAAAAATTTACATAAATTATGTAATGCTATTCGATTTATAACGCATATTAATTAGAAAACAAATGACAAGAAGAAGACACACTTAAAACAACAAATTTTTTTGTGCATGTCAATTATTTAATTGTACGAAAACTATTTTGTAATCAACAATAATTTAATATTTATGTATAAGGGATCAGTCATTTCAAACAAATGAAAGAAAAAAACGCAAATTTCTGTTGTTTGGAATGTGTTTGTAATCAGAATAAGTAAACAATGACAAACAAAAATTTAAAATAAAAAAATATTTCAAATAATTAGTCTGTAATGTATATTTAAATTTTTAAATTCAAGTGTATGACTTAATTAAACGAGACGACTACATTAAGTCATTCCGGTTATTCTGGTTACTTTCCAGTAATACAAATACTCTTTAAGTAAAGAAATAATAGCGTGAGAGAGATACAGTGTTGATAAATATAAACAAAACCGGATAATTACTTTCTTCAAAAATATTATTAACTAATTGATCAAATATCGCTTTAATTGCGATGAAACTTTAATTTTATTATAATGCTTAATGCGCCTCTGAATTAATTACAGCAGTTGGTCCTTTAAAAGTTGCTTTGAGTATTTTTCCGCGCATCCTTACGTCAACTGAACAAATTCTGTTTGTCAAATATCGACGTTAGAGTATTATCCGCGGAGAAACGAAAAAGTCTACCGACATCAAACCGCATAATCTTCTTGCTTTTTTATTATCTTGCGAGTTCCTTTCAGTCTATAATTACAAAATTACGTTCGACAAGGGGCAAGGTTTGAATCACCACTTTCGTTCTTCGCTTGTAAAAGTTCGTATTCGCATATTGAAAACCTGTCATTAAATAAATGACATTTCAGATGATAAATATTTAACAGCTGACAGAGAGTCTTACCAGGCAGGCGGTTTTCAAACCACTAAATGAATAACCTGATATAAATACTCTGTAACAAAGAAGTCGCCGTAGTCTAGTAGATAGTGTGTTGGCTTATTAGACGTAAAGCCAGGGTTCGAGCCCCAGGCCAGACATCAAAACAAAATACAAAAAGTATTTCTTCGACGATTTCCTCTCAGCAGATTTCTGGCAAAAACTCTGAGAGTAAATAAAATTGCCATGAAAAGTTTCTCAAAAAAAATCTGTCGTTCGGAGTCGACTTTAAACTGTAGGTCCCGCCACTTATGTATAAAATTAACACACACAACATAAGTGGTGTGAGAAACTAGGTCAATAATCCTGACTGAAGGGTTGTAATGACCAATTATGTTATGTAACAAAGAACAAATTGCTGCAATGCAGCATCGATAAAAATTAAAGGAACGCTATCCTCCCTTTAATTAACATGTTTTTAACTTGTTTGTGCTAAACTTTTATTAATTAAATATACATATATGTTAAGTTAGGTTAGGTCGAAGTTGTACCTTTGATTACCAAAGCTCACTTGAGCACGCATAGCGGCCCATTGTGGCGCTACAGTTAAGCGCAGTCCCTGTACTGACTGAGTTCCACCAAACTAGGGAAGAAGTTGGCTAGTGCAAGGGCTGAAAGTTTAATAAACTAAGCTATATCCTTGACATCAATGAATGATAGCTCCGTTAAGCTGACAAGGACTAGAGAGCCAAATAAACTATATCTACACCACGCAAAAGATGGGCATTGACAAAGAAAGTGTTTAACAGTTTGCTCTTCTTCAGCAGATCTACACCCACGCCAGAAGTCGTTAGATGGTAGCTGTAGTTTTTCTGCGTGTCTTCCCATAACGCAATGACCTGTAAGTATGGCCACTGTAATCGAGATAACATTAGGTGTCCAAGTAGCTGGTTGGTGCGCCTTCTATTGAATTGGATTTGGCATTGGAGTTTCCTCATTGAATCAGAATAGGTTGGCATAACCGAGATAAGTGACATACCCAAATCGATTGACAGGAGTGCACCAGCTCTGGCGAGCTTGTCGGCCCTACAGTTTCAAATATATACGTTTTGTTGATTAATTAATCCTAATATATATTATAAATCTTTCTGTAAGTCTGTTTTGTTTTGTTTGTTGGTTAGTTTGTTAGCCAATCACGCCTGAACGCCTGGACCGATTTTCTTGAAATTTGGATATAAATCGAGCTTTTGTCTGTGCAGGCTATAGGCTATAAATCTTTTCAAAATTTTGACCAAAAGGGGAGAAAAAATTGGCAAAAATTAGTACTTTTATGCATAAATGCTGTATTTTATCTGTTTTATAGGTAATTTCTTACGATTTAGCTTGGTTAAGTTTCCCAAATAGCTATTGGAGGTGTTCCGTTTCTAAAGTTGAACCAAAAGGGGTCCAAAAAGGGGGAAAGGGGCCAAAAACGGGCAAATTGAGTGCATAGCCAATCACGCCTGGACCGATTTTCTTGAAATTTGGGATATTGATCGAGCTTTTGTCGGTGCAGGTTATAGGCAATAAATCTTTTCAAAATTTTGACCCAAAGGGGAAAAAAATGGGACAAAGGGAGAAAAAATGGGCAAAAATTAGTACTTTATGCATAAATGCTGTATTTTATCTCTTTTAAAGGTATTTTTTTACGATTTAGCTTGGTTAAGTTTCCCAAATAGCTATTGGAGGTGTTCCGTTTATAAAGTTGAACCATAAGGGGTCCAAAAAGGGGGAAAGGGGCGAAAAATGGGCAAATTGAGTGCATTTACATATATTTAGGATTTAGAGTTTTCAAAAAACTGGGTTGTTTGTTAAACCGGTTTCCGAATAATTTTTTAAGAAACCGATTTCGAAACCGGTTTTTTATTTATTGCTATTTTTAATGCAAAAATTACCCAATAATATTTTTTTTTTTAAATTTAAAGAAAAAATCACTGTTTTTTTTAATTTAAAAACATTTTTCATTTTTTAAACTAATCCAAACTACATAACCCGCGCAACGCCGGGTACAATCTGCTAGTTGACAATAAAAATAATTTCCTTTTAAAAAAAAGGTAAACTACATTTGTCATCACTGTCACTTTGCTAAACCGTCCGATAGTATTATTTTTTCATTTCATTCAAATAATATTTTTGTATACCACTGTATAGCTTAGCAAATTCGTTACACATTATAAGAGACATTTTATTTTCCCAAAAGACCTTTATTAATGGCAAGCCATTACTTTTATTTACCTGTGGGATTTCATTTTCTGGCTTTTTAAAATTTAATAATTTCATCAAATTACACGGAAAATAAAAGTTTAATTTAACCATTATTTGTCCCAAATGGTCCATACGATTAAAAAAAAAAAATAAAATCCATTTCAATGAATCACATGAGTTTTTTGGGGAGGGAAAATCCAAAATCACAATTAAACCGAAAGAAAAGGAAGGTACTTGTTTGTAAACATACAATATTAAACAACAACAAATCAAAACGAGAATAATAACAACAACAACAAAATATAAAAACAGTAGACAGAAGTACATGAAATAAATGTGCTCGTATATGGAACGAAAAGAAATTGAATTACTGAGCCAGTAATACTGACCAGTATTATTAAATATGTAAACACAGAGAGGGAGAGAGCGAGTATAAAAGTAATAAACAGAAGTAATAACACATGCGTAAAGCTCTTCTCCTTTAGAGAGAATTTTCTTATAAAAATATTTGCAATTAATGTGTCATTATTTTCAATATTTATATGACATACTTAACGAAAATAAATAAAATAATAATAATAAAAAGAGAGAAAAAAAATAAATTAACTGTGATTTTGGTTATGCAGACACACACACTAATCAACCAACTACTTTTTCATATCTACATACATATTTTATTTATTTATTAAAAACGACAAATTTCAAATTTAGAAAATTATCGAGAGAGCGAGAGAAAAATTCATATATTCGCATAAAGTATGACCAGAAATTGGAAAAAGGGAAAGAGAAAGAGAGAGATAAATATTGCATGTTTAATTATAAAATTGAAAGCATAAAATAAAAGTACTAATATTAAATGAAAAGTAAAATAAAAAGAAAGTATCTGGGTAAACAGTGTCTAAACAAAAAAAAAAAAAAAAAAAAATATACCAAACCTGTGTTAATAAAGATTGTCAGTCGGATGTGTATAGCTAAAGTAGCGTTTATTTATAAACATAAAGGTGTAGTAATCACTTTTTTTTTTTACTTTTCTAACATATGGCAGAAATATACTCTCGTAATACAGTGTTGGAATCAATAATATGAAGGATTGCTTTAACCTCTTCACGCCCTTGTCCACATATGTGGACGTTTGATTTTTTTTAATTATAATTGTAATAATAATAAAAACAACAAAAATTTGATAATAACTTATTGACTACCATATCTTCTAACAAGAGAAGTAAACATTTTACCGTTTGTCTGCACTGATGATATTATTTCCGGTGCATAGTTGGATACTTAAAAAAAATGTGAAATAAATCTTTGGCAATCTGTTTTATTGGATTATATCAATAAATCGTTAATATTTGAAAAAATAATATCAGATATATTTAATATAATAAGTTTTACCATCACTACCTAAAAAATCTAACAGCTGCATATAAGTCATTATCCTAAATACAAGGAACTGAAAAATCCCCCCAGATGTCACGATAAAAATTGTGTAAGACGAACTTTCTACATTTGTGAAAAATGTTAAGAATATATATGCCTGATATGCCCGGAATGTATGAAAGCGTTTCACACATATATTACCATTAACGCTCAGCGGCCACAAATGTGGACGTTATCCCTTTTGCTTTTTGAATTATTAAAATAAAGTTAATTAATTTAAAAAGAAAACAAAATTTAATCATTTTTTTGTCACCATAAAAAAATCGTCCCTGAAGAGGTTAAATGCATTTGCAATAGATTAACTCAGCGATGCTTTACAGTGTTTTTTATATATAGGGTGATTTTTTAAGAGCTATAGGAAAATTTTTCAAAAAAAAACAGATAAAATTCAGAAAAATGCATGAAGTTTTTATTTGAATCGATAGTACGGTCCATATAATTTAATGTTTGAAGATTATTTCATGCAAATGATGACCGCGACTGCGCCTCAAATGGTTCATCCGCTTAGTCCAATTTTGGCATACTCTTTCCAACATTTCGGCCGGTATCTCACGAATAAATGCTTCAATGTTGTCTTCCAATGCGTCAGTTGAAGCGTGCTTGTCTGTACAGACATGAGCTTTAACATAGCCCCACAAAAAATAGTCTAAAGGCGTTACGATTCGCAGCATCTTTGAAGAAGTACGGTCCAATGATACCACCAGCCCATAAACCGCACCAAACTGTGACTTTTTCTAGAGGCATTGGTAGCTTTTGCAATGCTTCTGGCTGATCTTCACTCCAAAATCAACAATTCTGCTTATTTACGTATCCATTGAGCCAAAAATGAGCTTCGTCGCTGAACACAATTTTTCGATAAAGAAGTGGATCTTCGGCCAACTTTCCAAGAGCCCATTTGGATAATAAAATTCAATGATTTGCAAGCTTTGTTCGTTTGTAAGACGATTCATGGTTAAATTATAGACCAAACTGAAGATGTTTGACAGTGAAACAAAACACGAAACGTGCGTGAGCTGTTTAAACCAGTGTTGCCAAAAAGATAATAGCTAAAAAATCACCCTTTACATAGGATCATACGCTTCTTTTTTTGGTCTATGGTTTCTTCAATTTTCCCTTGGCACATGTTGTCTTGCAAAATGCAACCTCTTTTTATGCGCAATTAGTTTACCCAAAACGGTAGCCTGCCTAGCACTAGCACGCTTCCTAGAGTTTGTTTCCTATAAAGTGACCCGAAACTGGTGCGTTTTAAAATAAGATAAGTTTCAACTGAAGCACTTATTCTAAAGAATTTTTAACAATGCTAATAACAAAAAACCTAAATTAGTATTTAAAACTAATCTATTTCATATGTAAGTGAATTTTGTATTTATTTTTTGCAAAACAGTTTTAATTTAATTTAATAAACTACATTGTATGTATGGCATGTATTCGGACCGCTCCTAATTTTTTTAAACACCTTTAATATATTAACGATTTGCGGCAGTAAACAAAAAGTTATCTGTACACTATCTTTTTTTTATTTTAACAATTTTAATAAGAAAAACAAAATTAAACTAAAAAGTGCGTGACAAAGTTTATTTGAAAAATTAGTTTTTAAATACAATCATAATAATAAATTACTTTTAATAGTTATAATCTTATCATAGTCCCTTGACGTACAGTTTTATAAATATGTATGTATTTATTTTAACCCTTTGTGTAAACAACAAGTATCCCATTGTACACGAAACACTTTTTAATAAACATTTAAAAAAAAATTTTTCTTCAACATCATTAGCAGACCTTCAACAGAGTAAAAAGTATAAACATGCATTTAATGTTGGAAAAATCTAATCTAAATTAATTTCAAGCCTTAAAAAAATTAACAAGATCAGTAATTGTAATTTTTTTCATAGATACAAGAGATGGACGCTGCTAATGCGATGAATGGTGTAGGTATTGTGAAAGAATATTGGGGGTGGAGCCAGAAAAGAGTGTGTGAAGTTCAATGCTGGATTTAGCCAAACGCTTACGGAACGTACGTTTATTCGTTTTTAGCATATGAAAAGCTCTGCAACCGCTTATCGAAGTTACATTACGGTTCGGTAATTGCACGCATTGCTTTGCCTATTTCTTTTCAAGCCACATAGCAACGTTGCCCTTACAACTTTTAATTTTTGAATGCATTTCTGCCCAGATAAAATGCATAACTTGACGATTTAATGTCTTGGCCCATTATTCCATCTGTACAGTTTACTATCCTATCTCAGGATACCTAGATTCTGAGTTAAGTTAACTGCAAATCGTCTGATCCTAGTCTAGAACTATAACCTGAAAGTCTATACTGTTGATTCTGAACTAGAATGGGTTAATCTTAGAACATCTCTCCGCCTCCCTGAATACCGTAGTGTGCTTCAGACGATGTAAAACTTATTTCGTATAAAGGATGTTTAATTTTTAACATATGAAACGATTCACTTGAAAGATTCCTGCGTCAGTTTTGTGTCAATCTAATATCGATTGTTTATATTCTGGCTAAGTGTGTAGCTGACGACACACACGTACACTCCTACCGAATACTAAGCCATATATAAACATAGGCAAGCCTGTTATCTCTATTTGGATATCTATCAGACAAAACTATTTATTGCACGCTGACAAATTCTGGTCAGAGGAAGAAACTTGCTTTATTGCCAGACTCGTCTGGCCTAAACTGGTTAGGAGGAGTACTAAGCAACTATTTAAACTGAATCACAGAAGCACCTATGGCACTGTATTCTCTCGGATCACAGCGTAATGGATAGTCAGCGGAGAATTTTTATTTGTCGGCTAATGTATGTATTTTGTAGAGGTTGTATATGGGTTCGGAAGAGTGAGTCTAGCTTATTCACACTTTCCCCATAGTCTAACAAAGCTATCGATACTTGAGATCCAAGCTAAAATTCATTAAACTTTCAGGCTACTTTTAAGCTTGATTCTAAAAGACTTGAGATTTTCATAAATCCGAAGCCTTGGAGCTGATTGTTGTTGTGGTTAGTGAGGAATTGTATTTAAAATTCACTTAAAAATGTTAATTAATTTAATGAATATTAATAATATGACATTTTTTCGAAGCATTAGGTATGTCTTATCGTATCATTTATTTAATGAAATATTATAATGAAAATTTCATGAATATTTTACATTTTTTTTATTTGCTTTTTGCAAAAGAAAGAACGAAAGAAAATAACAAAAAAAGAATCAAAGTATTAATTACATTAATGTTTATTGTTTTTCGTTCTCAATAGTTTATTTTATTTTTTTTATTGCAATGATATCATCAATATTAAATACAAAACTATAAATTTATTTACTTTGCAAAAAAAAAAAAAACAAAAAACAAAACGTTGTTATAACGTTAGAGAAATTTTCCAATAACTTTTACAAACTATTCTCGATGGCACTATTGTTTAGATTTTTTAGCCGAGTCTAGTAATTAAAAAAAATATTTGAAAAACTAAATACACGGTGAAATTAGCAATGAAAATTATAGAGTTAATGACGTTTTTCAAATCAGGTAAAACAATATTTGCGTTTATTTTGTAAACTCAAATAAACATTAATTTAGGAGAAAAAAAAAAAAAACAAACAACTAAAATCTGTCTCTCTAAAACTTAAATCAATAATAATTTCTTAAATAAATAATGCCAGTTACACGCTTGACGTTGTCGTGTCATTATAGACAATATTTTTGTATTATTAATGTCATTAACATAACGACAAACCTTCCTTAAATCAACACAATTTATTTACTCTTGATTTAAATTCAATAATTCTGAATTTCTAGAATTATTGCAACGAGATGTATTAATAAAAAAAATCATCATCATTATTTGCTAACATTACATAAAGCTGTAATTCTAGTTTAAGTCGAATTGAAATTGACGCACAGTAATAACGTTAAATGAGCACTAATACAGCATTGGTTTTATTTTAATTTGACAATTATAATAGCCGCCTAACTATTGCAATATTCATCTTAGACGTACCTACTATAGTTAATATATTGAAAGTATTGTACAGGTATTCCCCGACTTACGACCGAGATAGGTTCCTCTATCATCGGTCGTAAGTCGATTAAGTCTTAAGTCGAATTTCATATAAAAAAAAAATTTAAGAAAAAAAATTACATACTGTACTACTAACTTTGAGGGTCAGGAGAAGTGAAACTATCCAAAATTCATATAATTCTAACTTTATTTACTAGTTCCAGCCATTTTTGGTAGGATATAAAATTATTCACTTAAAAAAATTCCGACTTAGCTAATGTACTGTATTATTTGTACTGAAATATGTATGTAAATCGAATTTTTTTACTTTTTCTCATATATTTTAGGGATTCCCCGCAACTACATATTTGTCTTTAAGTATTTTCTATGAAAAAAAAAATTGGAAAAAAATGGTCGTAAGTGCGAATAGTCGTAAGTCGAACGGTCGTAAGTCAGGGACTACCTGTAGTTAACCACGTTAACTAAAAACATTCAAACAGTTAACTCTAAAACTTTTCAAACTACTAAACGAAAGTGGTAAAAGCATTTACAAATTAATAGGCAGTGGCTAAACGATTTTCAAAAAATTTCCGCTTTTGTCTTTTCCCTGAGAATTTGCATTATTTTCGAAATTTTCAGCGTTTAATTAAAAAAAATTAAATAAGTAAACTGATGTCGCCGCAGCCTAGTAGGTAATGTTATTAGACATGAACCTGTGGTTCACACCAGAGCTAAGTCATCTCGAACAAAACGAAATAAAAAAAAAATATTTCTTCGATCTTCTGGCAATAACTCTGAGTAAGTAAAATTGCCATGATAAGTTTCTGAAATCTGTTGTTAACAGTCAACGTTAAACTGTGGGTCTCGTCCCTCATCTATATATTCATGAGTGGTGTGAGAAAATAGGTTGTAATCTTAACTAAACGGTTGTAAGGACCACCTAAGCAAGTAGTAAGCAAACTGAGTATGAAACTACGTTATATTTCCAAGAGATTGTTGACACTGAGTTCAATCAATAAAAGTTTACTGCCAAGAGTATGATGACATAAGGAGTGATTTTTTAAGAGCTATAGGAAAATTTTTCAAAAAAAAAAAAAAACACATAAAATTCAGAAAAATGCATGAAATCTTTATTTGAATCGATAGTACGGTCCATATAATTTAATGTTTGAAGATTATTTCATGCAAATGTTGACCGCGACTGCGCCTCAAATGGTCCATCCGCTTAGTCCAATTTTGGCATACTCTTTCCAACATTTCGGCCGGTATCTCACGAATAAATGCTTCAATGTTGCCTTCCAATGCGTCAATTGAAGCGGGCTTGTCTGTATAGAATGAGCTTTAACATAGCCCCACAAAAAATAGTCTAAAGGCGTTAAATCGCACGATCTAGGCGGCCAATTGACCGGTCCCGAACGTGAAATAAAATGTTCACCGAACTCGCCTCTCAATAAGTCCATTGTTACGCGTGCTGTGTGGCATGTGGCACCGTATTGTTGAAACCACATGTCATGCAAGTCAAGCTCTTGCATTTTGGGCAAAAAAGAATAGCCGAATAGCCGCTTCAGTGGGTCGATTAAACTGACCATAAAATGGAAGAAGCGCGCGATGAACTTTCTTAACAGAGCACGCATTTTGATAATAAAATTCAATGATTTGCAAGCGTTGTTCGTTTGTAAGGCGATTCATGGTTAAATTATAGACCAAACTGAAGATGTTTGACAGTGAAACAAAACACGAAACGTGCGTGAGCTGTTTAAGCCAGTGTTGCCAAAAAGATAATAGCTAAAAAATCACCCTTTATTAGTTCGCTTTAAGATGTCATACGTCCCTATAAAGTTTTTCAACACCGTATAGAATTGCCAATAAACTTATTTATTTATGTAATGTAAGGTAACTTTTTTTTTTTTTTCTTAATTTTGTTTTAAAATCATATCATATTACAGTCATCCCTAAATAAGAGCGGTAAGCGGAACGTTTGCTAGCGCTTAGCTTTTAAGCTTTGTAGCCATACCTAAATAAAAGCGAATAATTTACGTCCAAACAGTAAAAACAAGTTTATTACAAACAATATATTTAATAATCCTGTTGGGTTTTTATCAATGTTTTATTGTTCCAATCTCTTTACTTTGTTTACATTTGTAATGTTTTGCAACCAACTTCACTATTGAACACTCTGTTAAAATCGGATTTTCTAATTGCAAAGTACTCGTATTGCCGCCACGTTAATTAGATAAGCCCCATAAAAACTGTATGGACATGAGAAATTTTAACAGCCAAAAAACGCTTGCCGCTTTTATTTAGGGATGGCTGTTAGATTCTTACCCTTTCTACAAATCTGTGTCAGTGTTGCTAATTCCTTGCAAAATATTGCAAAGAAAGTCAATAAAAAAAATCTTTAAAAGTATTACCAAACAATTTCAATAAATTTCAAATACCTACATTGTGTTGTTTTTCTTTTCTTTCCTTTTCATTTTTTTATATTTGCAATCAAGTGCCCTCAGCAGCAGTCTTTTTTTATAGTTTTTATTTCTTTATTTTCTGTTATCCGTATCCATATTTTGATTTATTTATTGTGTATGTATAAAGATTTGAGGGGGTTTTTTTTTGTGGTTTCTCATGTCTATGTTATTAAACAAGATGATGTCGTAAAGGGAAAACAAAACAAAAAACAACATCACGAAATTTTATACTTTTATACGCGCACACATACGAACAAAAATAAATTCACAATATTGAGAAAGAAAATAAAAAAAATTCGATACTCTCGCATGAATAAAAGAAAGTGGCACTTTTACCAAGTCACAGTTCAAGGTCCATTCATACATTTTTTTTCGTTTTCGTGATTTTTTTTGTCTATTCTTTTAACAGAGCTTTAAAATTTTTATTACGAGCACATCCAAACATCTTTGGTTATTTTATACTTTTTTCGTGCACTGTTTAATAGCACGTGTGGGCTTGATTTTTTTAGAAATGAATAGCTTAAAATTTCTATGAAATAAAATTGGAATTAAAGGAAAAATATAATTTGATTTTAATATGTGAACGTGGTGAATGACTACAACTTTGAAATAGTGGAAGAATAACACATCAGTTTAAAGGTAACGTGAAGAACGTAACGTGATGCTTTAAGTGTTACTATTTTAGTCTGAGCAACTGATTCAGAAATAAATCATTCGTATCCACATTGCTGAGAATTGTTGCATAATGAACCAGAATGATGATTTGGAGGGTTTTACTATGAGATTACTGGAATTAGCTGCTATAAGCTGTTCCTCTACAACCAAAGGCCGAATGTGAATCTATACATACATGCATACATAATTGGTCATTACAACCCTTCAGTCCGAATTACGAACTAGCTTTTCAAACCACTTGCTGCACATATCCCACTATATACAAATTGTAACCTAATTAATCCCCAATTAAACCCAATAAGCGGTATACTTCAAATAATTTTGGAACTTGAGAAATCTAGCTTAAAAAATTCACTCTGTTAACAGTGTCTGGGTAGGATGATCTATATTATGGAAAAATGATAAAACTTGCTATAGGTACGCACTATATATCCATGGTATCAAGGATTCCTAAACAGGTTTTCTTAAAGTCAGGCGTAATTTGGGACCGGAGATATAGGCGTCGACACTTTTTTCCTCATCGACAAATATCAAAAAAAAATGCAAGTTACATATCATTTAAAAATGCAAGTCATCGACCAAAAAACTCTAATCGTCGGCCAAAAAGTGGAAGTCATCGACCAAAAAATGCAAGTCATCGACCCCAAAAAAATGCAAGTCACCTACCAAAAAAAATGCAAGTCATCTACCCAAAAAATGCAAGTCATCACCCAAATAAAATGCAAGTCATCTACCAAAAAAATGCAAGTCATCGTCCAAAAAATGCAAGTCATCGTCCAAAAAAATGCAAATCATCTACCAAAGATAATGCAAGTCATCCACCCAAAAAAATGCAAGACATCCACCAAAAAAAAAAAAATGCAAGTCATCTACCAAAAAATGCAAGTCACTTACCAGGAAAATGCAACTTGCGAAAACTACGATATTTTGTTTTATATATACATATAAATACATATTAACTCAATGAGAATTATTAAAATTTTTAAGTTCATTTCCCCACTTTTTTGCTTACATAAAAAAGTGACCTTCGTCGCCTATATCTCCGGTTCCAAGAAACGCTTGATCGTAAGAAAACCTGTTTTGGAATCCTTGGGACTATGGCTATCCAGCCCACTAAGTCCATTTTTTATCCGATTTTGCAGGATTTAGCTAATTTGATAAAAAGTTAGATTCGTCGCCTATATCCCCGGTTCCAAGCAACGCTCGATCGTAAGAAAACCTGTTTTGGAATCCTTGGGACTATGGCTATCCAGCCCACTAGGTCCATTTTCCCCACTAGGTCCATTTTTTTATCCGATTTTGAAGGATTTAGCTAATTTGATAAAAAGTTAGCTTCGTCGCCTATATCTCCGGTTCCAATCTACGCCCGATGGTAAGGAAACCTGTTTTGGAATCCTTGGGACTATGGCTATCCAGCCCACAATTTTCCCAACTAGGTCCATTTTTTATCCGATTTTGCAAGATTTAGCTAATTTTAGAAAAAGTTAGCTTCGTCGCCTATATCTCCGGTTCCAATCTACGGCCGATCATATGAAAACCCGTTTTGGAATCCTTGAGACTATGGCTATCCATCCCACTAAGTCCATTTTCCCCATTAGGTTCATTTTTTTTTATCAGGTTTTGCTCGATTTAGCTAGTTTGACAAGAAGTTAGCTTCGTCGCCTATATCTCCGGTCCCAATCAACGCCCGATCGTAAGGAAACCTGGTTTGAAATCCTTAATACCATCGCTATCCAGCTCAATAGGTCCACTTTCCCCAGAAGTTCATTTTTTATCCGATTAAGCCCCATTTATACAAAACACATTTTTTTCTCCACAATATCGATAATCCTCATTGTTAAAAGAAATAAATTTCTGAATTAACAGAGAAATAGTAGTTCCACGCAGGAGCGTGTGGGGCATAATAAATAAAAACAAAAATTCTTTTCAAACTTACCGTGGACGACTCTGCATGTAATGTTGACCACCAAATATGACCAGCATATAAATGCCACAATAATAGAATACCCAGGTCCAATTTTCCAACATCCATTTACGTGTACGCTGATGTATGAAATCATTTTCGAAATCGAAAATATATGAGTAATTCGGTGTAACGCTGATATCCATGTTGATCATGATGCTGCTGTTGTTTTTGTAATTATTTTGAACCTGCTCAAATCGTACTTTTTTGTTACAAACGTTCTTTTAATTGATGTTGTTGTTTTACCACTTTTGTTCTCTTCTCTTTTTTTTTTATAAAAAATTATAAAAAAAAAACAAACTTAAAATTAATTAAAAATAAATATACGACCACTTTTTAGAGAATTTTGTGTCTCAAAAAATGTGACTTTGAAATTTAGAAAAAAAGGTGTAGAAGCGTTTCGCTGGTTCGAAATTTTTAAATTATCAACACTCTGTAGGGAAAGGAATAGAGAAAAAGAAAAAAAATATTGATTAATTTAGAGTTTTTCACAAAAAAAAAATATATTTTTTAAAAATAAAAGTGCTAATTAAACAAGAAACAAAAAAATTATTAAAAAAGTTTATCCCTTTCTAATGGGTCACAGTCTTAAAATCTTTAAGCCTTGCAGTGTCAGTATTCATATTATCATGGAAATTTCCCAAATTCAATCACCTAACTCCTGAGAAGATAACTGAGTGGTCCATTATTACACCATTATGCTGATGTGTATGCATACTAAAATAGAGCTGATTGAATCCCTAAAAAGGTCAAATTCTGACTCTGGAATGAGTTATATTTCTTCCTCTCATGTTCTTCTATGTATCACAACGGCTTGGCGCCACTCAGAGGAAAATGTGTATAACACTTCCTTTTTGCCAGCGAATACTCAATTATTTGCCAGTGATTAATTGTCAAAATTTTAATTGCACTGAAACTTCTACTAAATAAAGTTCAAAAGCCAAAGATAGGTTGGGATAAGAGGGAGTGCCAGGTCAACTTCCTAAACGGAAATCCTAATATATATTATAAATCTTTCTGTAAGTCTGTTTTTTTTTTGTTTGTTTGTTAGCCAATCACGCCTGAACGTCTGGACCGATTTTCTTGAAATTTGGGATATAGATCGAGCTTTTGTCGGTGCAGATTATAGGCAATAAATCTTTTCAAAATTTTGACCAAAAGGGGAGAAAAAATGGGACAAAGTGAGAAAAAATGAGCAAAAATTAGTACTTTTATGCATAAATGCTGTATTTTATCTGTTTTAAAGGCGTTTTTTTTACGATTTAGCTTGGTTAAGTTTCCCAAATAGATATTGGAGTTGTTCCGTTTATAAAGTTGGTCCAAAAGGGGTGCAAAAAGGGGGAAAGGGGCCAAAAACGGGCAAATTGAGTGCATTTATATTTAGGACTTAGAGTATTCAAAAAACTGTGTTGTTTGTTAAACCGGTTTCCGAATAATTTGAAAAATTGCATTTTTTTTTTGAAACCGGTTTCAAAACCGGTTTCGAAACATATAAACCGGTTTTTTATTTATTGTTATTTTTAATGCAAAAATGATCCAATAATAATTTTTTTTTTAATTTTTTAAACTAATCCAAACTACATAACCCGCGCAACGCCGGGTACAATCTGCTAGTATTCCTATAAGCAAGGAAGTCCATACTGATGGTTCTGAATTTGAAGGAAAACCAACCTGAAAGTTAATCAAATCTAATGTCAAGTGATAATAGTTTCTTTAGGCGGTCGAGAAAAGGTTTGCCAAATGAGAGAAGCTTGGGTTGAGTAAGAGACGGGAATGAGAGAAGCTTGTGTTGAGTAAGAGACGGCTATTGGTAGGTGACGTGCGCAGTTCTTTCAAATATTCAAAGGAGAAAGATGAGAAGTAATTAATTAATATTGAAAAAAGTTTTGGATATAAAATAGATTTTCTCGCTTATTACCAAAGCTGAGTATTCCGCGACCAAATTCTCTCTCTTATCACCAAAAGTGGATTAGTTCACAAGAAATAGTTGCAGTTAATTATCATTAATACAGGTATTCCCCGACTTACGACCGAGATAGGTTCCTGGTCATCGGTCGTAAGTCGATTAATTCGTAAGTCGAATTTCATAAAAAAAAAAATTTAAGAAAAAAATTACATACTGTACTACTAACTTTGAGGATCAGGAGAAACAAAACTAACCAAAATTTATATTTACTTATATATATAAAATTTATATTTTAGGAATTCCCCGCAACTACATATTTGTCTTCTTTAAGTATTTTCTATAAAAAAAATTTGAAAAAAAATGGTCGTAAGCGCGAATAGTCGTAAGTCGGGGACTACCTGTAGTTATCAAATCATTTCAATTTTGTTTTTGAGATGTAATACACGTTTCTTCTACTGAAAATTGATTATATAAGAAATATGTATACTTTAAAAGGAGCAGAAGTTTTTTTTCTTCATAAACTACTTCATCAGAGATTCAAGTTCTATTTCCATTCAATACACCGGTAGAAAGACATCCATTTACATACTTATGTGTGTATATACAGAGAAAGAAGTGAAAATGTAAAATAAAAAAAGATTATAAAAAAGTTTCTTTCAACGAAAAGCCGCTTAAAAGTATCCTGTGAGGGGTAGTTTAACACCCCCCCCACCAAAAATAGTAATAAAAACACAAACAAAATAAAAACAAACAAATAAATCGACAATGCTAACGTAGTGTTTTTTCAGATTTGTTTAAGCGATTTTAAATATTTACAATTACGAGTTCAAAATTCAAATTGTTTTCCTTGTTTGAAGGAAGTGATAAGAAAAAATAACACATAAGATGTTGTGTATCCTTAAAAGGATAATAACATGGTTAAATAAAACTTTATATGTATTCGATTTTTTTGTTTTTGTACTAGGATTTTTATGCTCTTTTAATTTAAAATTTCTTGCTTATTCCGAAAATTAATTCAGAAAACAACAAATTACAATACACCCAACTCTTTTTTTACACGGTAGATACGTTCCTCAGAAATCCGTGTAAAAAAAGAGGCGTTTCCTATAGTAAAATGGGGGATACGTTCCATGTCATCTGAAAACCGTGTAAGATGAAATAAAGAACTATATTTACTTTGAAAAACCGTGTAAAAAATGTTGAAAACTATAAAATTTCAGAAATGCATACAAATTGTATGTTCATATGGCATTTTATTGAGCATTAAAACTTAAAATACATAATTCATACAGGTGAAAAATTGGTAGAGCAAGCAAAAAACAAAAGAAATCTGTTAATCCAGAATTAAGAATAGAAAAACATACATGGGCATACTGCATTAAATAAATACTGCTTTAAAAATTTGAAATTTACTGCTTACTGAAAAAGATTGCAGTAAGCAGTAAAATTTTACTCGTTACTGAAAAAAAAAAGAAGTAACCAGTAAAATTTTACTGATTACTGAAAAAAATTGCAGTAACCAGTAAAATTTTACTGATTACTGAAAAAATTGCAGTAACCAGTAAAAAATAATAATAAATAACGAGTAAAATTTTACTGAAGTAATTCTTATAATTAATACAAATGCAAAAATTGCATTTCAACTGGCGATTGCATAAAAATTTACAGAAATATACAATAGGATATTTTTTTTATTAGAATTGTCTTAAGAAATGAAACATTTTTATAGGTTTTTTTTCTTTTGGTAAATAAATTTTTATTTATTACGATTAGCTTCTTTTAAGACAAGCATTTCAAAATTAGAGTCACTCAGTTTTTGGCTTCTGGAGCGGTTCACAATACCAACAAATGAAAAGAGGCTCTCTACAGGAGCAGATGAGGGTAATGGAGTGTTATATTTAAGGAATACGTTTCTAATGGCACTGTGTTTGTTTAAACAATTAATTGTTATGTCTCGTTCGGCCAGGTATAAAATTGTTTCCTGAAGATAATTCCATTTTTACTCGTTTCTTAAATATTGCAGTAACCAGTAAAATTTTACTCGTTACTGAAAAAATTGCAGTAATGATTACAATTTTACTGGTTACTGCAATTTTTTCAGTAACGCGTAAAATTTTACTGGTTACTGCAATTTTTTTCAGTAATCAGTAAAATTTTACTGCTTACTGCTATAAATACTGCATTAAAAATATAATGCAGTGTGCCCATGTATGCAGAAAAATTAGAATAGAAATAAAGAAAAAAATATTTACACAGCTACATAATTATTCGTCGTTACTTGATAACAAGCGCAATTGTTTGCGACGAACTGGACTAAAGTCGGTATTATCACTGGAGATATCCATCAAATTATCCAATGGTGACTTTCTTCCGATAATAGAGTTTTGAACTGTCGGACTACTTTCCGAATGGTCTTGCGCCGTCGACTTTTTTATTAAAAAATCTTTTATAGAAAGTTGAACTTTTGGTTTTTTAAGTTCTTTATACAACTCTTTATACCCAGCAATACAACTATTAATATCTCGTTCGAATTTCAGGGCACGTTCCATATTAGGATCATTTTTTAAGAAATGATCCACAAGACAGTGATTTTGAAACCGTACTAGATTAAAAATTTTTTCCAAAATTTTTTTTTTCAACCGTGTAACTTCAAATCAGTGTAAAAAAAGAGTTGGGTGTAAATACAAAAATATTTAAAAATAAAATACTCGATTTAAAAAAAGCGCATTATTGGTATCACTTTACGCTTCTTAGCACCAAAAAAAGTTGACATCATCCATTGAATACAAAAAATTTATAAAAACAGAGAAACAAACTGCTAAGAGAGTAAACTATACATATAAACAAAAAAAAAAAAAAAACATAAACCGAAAGAGAGAGAATGAACAAAAACAAAAACGTGCATAAAGAAATCGTTTTTTTTATTCTTTTGCTAAGAGGGAGGAAATTGTCATAACATCACAATTAAAGAATAAAAAAAAAATATAAAACGACTTAAATATTTATCTAAAAGATAGAATGAATAAAATACAATACAATAAAATAGCAGAAAGCACATGGTGCGTGTGGGATTAGTTACAAGGTAAAAAAAAAATGGGGGAAAAAACTATTTTATCATATGGATTTTAATTTGCCTCGACGTATTAAAGAATTAAATTTTTTTTTTAATTTTTATAAAAACTATAAAAGGAATTTTGTTTTGTTAACGGCTTTATTTATTTAACAGATAAAATATTATGATTAATTAAATATTTACCGAGACATTAACAATCTTATTTTAATGCAAAACAAAAAAGGGGAAATAATAAACAGTAAAAAAAAGTACTACTCCTTCACTATCAGTCGAATATCCATCCTCAAAGGAATATTTTCAAATTTTATATACACATTTTGCTTCTTTTTTTTTTTTTGATTTGCATGTACCTACATACGTTTTTACTAAACGGGAAGTTCAAGAAATTTAACTTGTTTTTAAAACATGTGATGAGACTGTAATGTATTCTCATACTCTCTGTTACATTAACATTCCACTTAGTATCCCTAAATGTTAGTAATGTTAACTTTGTCGATCGTTTATATGTAGAAGTAAAACCGCTTTTTATTTGAAACATTTACTAGACGCTATAATATTGTACACA
This sequence comes from Sarcophaga caerulescens, assembly GCA_927399465.1. NCBI lineage: Eukaryota > Metazoa > Arthropoda > Insecta > Diptera > Sarcophagidae > Sarcophaga > Sarcophaga caerulescens. Next base: position 19,502,863 of record OV656867.1, read on the forward strand.
CATATTGCGAAAAATCACATAAAATAGTAATAATCACTGTGTTTTACAAGAACTATGGGTTAAAAAATTGTCGTCTCTCAAAATGGAAAATCTCCGGTAATTCTAGTTGCGTCACTCATCTTTATTGCTTGTCTGAAAGGTGAAATTTTATGCTTCACATCGTTAGAAAACATTTTTAAAAACCACATTATTATGTGAAGTTAGTTTTGTTTCAAAATTAATGAAAAGTCGAATTATAACCGTATATACTAACTGTAAAAGGTATAAGGAAGGCTATGAAGAGAATGCCTAGGCTTGCTTGTTTTCGATCGCATAATTTTAATGTTAAAGATGCACATAGCTTTGGTCAAATCGATGAAATCATGGCAAAAATGAAAATATACTTGCTTATAAGTAGCCTGAACTTTACTAGGCAACTAAGCATTCGTTATCTACAAGTGATAACCCATTTGAAATAAGCTGGATTCCCAAAGAAGCTAGATAATTTAATGGACTGAATTCATGGTTAAAACAGAACGAAATCGATACGATAATAAATGCGAAAAAAGCTCATGGCCGGTAGTAAAGGCATGAAGAAAGGTAATGCGGTGTGTTTGACCATCAAACCAATATCAATTGGAAAGAAATTGTTCACTAGGAGCTTCAATAACTTGGCCAACCGGTTATATGTGATCTCTACTGTCAACAATGTACGAAATTGAAGCAAACAATGCATTTACAACGGTCAGAATTGTTCAAGAGAAAAGAAGTTGTGTGGTATCATGACATCTTTGTATGTTTGTATGATAACTGTTTAAGAATATCTGAATTCTTCCCACCATGGATAATGCGAACGTAATTCCTGTTTTGGGTCCATAAGACAAAACATTTTAAAATAACTTTTAGGTTACTGTTTAAATTTACAGTTACGTTTTTATTACGATAAATACAGGTAGTCCCCGACTTACGACTATTCGCACTTACGACCATTTTTTTCATAGAAAATACTTAAAGAAGACAAATATGTAGTTGCGGGGAATACCTAAAATATAAATTTTATATATATAAGTAAATATAAATATAAATTTTGGGTAGTTTCATTTCTCCTGACCCTCAAAGTTAGTAGTACAGTATGTAATTTGTTTCTTAAATTTTTTTTGTATATGAAATTCGACTTACGAATTAATCTACTTACCACCGATGACCAGGAACCTATCTCGGTCGTAAGTCGGGGAATACCTGTAATTCTTATTTCAAAAAATTAAGTCATCAGCATACATACTTATGTATTTATTTTTCTAAGTTAATAGAAAAAAAAAACCGCTACATAGCAAACACTGCTCTAAACCGTAATAATTTCTATTGTATGCAGGAATGAATACCTATGCATGTATATGCATGAGATTATTAAGTATGTATTTGTGATTAGTCGCCAACGACACTGAACACACAATTCCACAAATTGTAAACATACACAGCCACACACAGCCTAAAGTAAAGTGCCTGTTACAAAAGTCTCGTGCTATTTATTTTTATAAAAGCTCGTGCAAAAACCACCATATAAAAATATTTAGATGAGGAATAAATAAACGGAAAATGCTTGTTTTTTTCTTGCTTTCTTTCCCTCTTGTTTTTTTTTTGCCGGGCGGCTTACTAAGAGAACCAGAGAGAGGGAGAGAGAAAGAGAATGAATAACAAGCAAGAACAACTAGGAAAGCACTGGCTGCGTAGAGTCGCCAACATAACATAGCCAGTAACAAAAACAATAGCGGCAAAAATTACAAAAAGAAAAACAACAAACGAATGAAACGAAAAGTACAGAAATGAATAAAAAGAAAACAAAAACAAATTTGAGGATTATAATGACTACAGTAATGTAGATGGATGACAACGTCATTGGGGATAAGACGAAACGAAGTTTTTCTATTTCTGGTTTGTTTTGAATACAACAATAAACAGTATTATTATTATTAGTTGCAGTAAAAAAAAAAACCGTAATTTTATTGTGTGTATTTATAAAAATGTTGATTGAGTACCTAGTAAGTAAACGAGAGAAGAAAGAGTAAATAAAGCTCTTTTACTAGTATTTTTAGAGCATTTTTGTAAGTTTCTTTCATTTCACTATTATGGTGTGGTAGGTAGGTATATGAATATTGTTTGGATTTTTAATGAAATTCAAAACACGCAAAGTTAAAAAAGTTTTAATGGCATTTTTTTTTAAATTTATTTTTGGAAAAATGGGAATTTTAGTTTATAAAATATGCATGTTTTACTAGTTGTTATTGTTATTCTTGTGGTTGTGATTTTTTGTTTGTTTTCTTTTCAATTAAACAGTTCAAGTTTAGTAGAAAATAAAAATCAATAGACAAAATTGTTAAAAAAAAAAAAAAACAAAATACTTGTAACTGTTGGCATTTTGCATAAGGTGGCCTAGGAATAAATATTATGGGCTGGGCTGGCTGGATTGGCCAATATTTTATTGTGTGTGTTTTCTTCTTTTTTTTTTGCTTCACACAAAAGATTCATCTTAAAAATTTATCGTACTTGTGTGTTGGTTTAAAAAAAAAACACACGAAATAACTCATCATATCACATCATCATCATCTTTAGCAAAAGCAACCATGATGATGACAACAACAACACAATAAAAGCAATAGTAATAATGTGAACATAATAAACATACAAAAACAAAATTTCTTTACCTAATACAACATAGTTTATATCCGGTTTAAACTAAATTAACGGTAATTTTACTTTAGGGTCTCTGTAATCACTTTTGCTTTTTTATTTTTAATTTATTGTTGTTTTTGTATGATTTATTAATGTTGTTTAATATTTTGTGTTAATTTTTTCGATTTTCCTTTTAATTTTCACTGAATTTCATTGAATTTATGGCAACGGCAGTTTGTAAAAAAAAAAAGGAAATCTATTCCACACTTTCTTCTGATTGAGTAATATTAACGTGTTTATGTGCCTTTAAAATATCCTTGAAAATTTCATTTAAGATTTATTATCCTCTTAACTTTAAAAATTCTCTTAAATTTTAAAGAGTAAGACAAGAGAATGGTAAGTAAAGAGAGCAAAAAAAAAAATTCATTGAATAAAGGTTTTGCGCTTCTGCATGTTTTTCCATAGGGATACCAACGTTTCATTAACAAAAAATTAAAAGGAATTGTTTAGTAGTAGCAAAAGCTAAAAAAAATCGAAAGGATATACAAAAAAATGTATCTTCCCAAACACTTGACGTGCTAAAAGGATATTTCATTATCGTGATTGAGAATTTAAAAAGAGAATTGAATAAGTATAATAAGAGTTCTTTTGGATAATGTTACTGGCAATTAATTCCAATAATTCCATACGAAATACTGCAGCAATTAAAATGCCCAAATAGTTTAGTAAATACCTTGCATATTTGCGGTTATGAGGGTTGTAAGTTCGATTTTCAATAGGGACTCTAATCTGTTATACTTGACTAAATTTTTAACGGCCATTATTACAACTTCCCGTTAAAGTTGGGGTTAGTTAAAGGTACCTTTAGCTAAAGTGAACGGCAAAGTTTAACTTATTTTCGTTATTACAACTTCCAGATAAAACAAAATTAACTTTTTCAAAAATATGGCAATGCCGGTGCAATATCGATAAGTTTTGCCACTTTAAAAAAGTTCTTTAAAAACGCAGTGGCAACGACGTGCTTTCTGATTTGTTATGTTTATTATTATTTTGTTTAAAAAGTTTTGTGTCGTGAATTTAGTTTATTTTTGAATACATTGTGATTTTTGGAAAAAAAAAAATTAAAACGCCAATACCCTGCCGCAAAAGACCGAAAAATTATTCAGCGGAGGAAGAGGTTTTGTTGGTAGACTTGGTGGAGGCACATCAATGTAGTATTAAAAATAAAAAACTTAAGCTGCCATATCGAAAATAGTATATGATATGGCAAGTTCAAACATAAAGGGACCTTTAAATGTTAAAGTTAGGATGATCTTCCCTTTTGCTTAACGATCACTTCTATCTTATTGGATATTCATAATAATGAAAAATAATTTATCTGCCCATTAAAATCCTCCCTTTAGTTAACGGCAAGTTGTAATAATGGGCCTAAATGATTAAAAGCAATATAATAATACAATAATAAACAAATTACCCCAAATTTAAAACGCACGGCTATAAAAAAAAATCGTATTACTCTTTGCTTTTCTCCTGCAACTTACTTTCGAATATTTTAACACAATGTAGTGCATAATTAGGGGTCACTTCTGAGTGTTATCCTGTTGCGTCTTAATAAATCAGTAATTCCTTGGAATTATTTCGTAAATAATTGTATCTTTAACAGGCAAATACGTTTGTTCTAACATTTGTTTACAAAAATGATCTCAAAGTGAAGTTTAACAAGATTAACTCTGCGGAATTACTTCGAATATGTTCTTCTTTTCTGAACACGACCTTTTTTATTCTAAAAAAGGACTGTATTTTAATTAAACCAATTCTCTAAAGGAATATTTTTACAAAGAACGTTTCTAAAGAATAGTTTTAAACAAATTTTTTGCACCAAAAACTTTATATTACAATAATTCCTAGATTTTAACGTGATTTCGATCATAAATTTAAATTTTATTTACATTGCTTGTATAAAACAAAATCTCCTTGTTACTAGATTTTAATGGAATCCAATAAGACTTATGAAGTAAGAAAATACATGAAAATAAATAATAAACCTTTGTTATCAAACATTATTCGAGAATGAGATTTATTTAATAATTTTTCAATCAGATTTTTTGTTATGAAATCTTCATATCTATTACACTAGTTTTCGGTGTAGTGTAAATAGTGCTATGGCTCAAAATATTACTTACTTACGACTGCTCTTCTACTTCTGTTTTACAAATTTTTAAAATAACTTTTATCCTTACAATATTATCTACAGAAAATAAAAACAAATACACCTTTTTAAAGTGAAAAATACTTCCTATGTTGTAACAAAGTTACTCCCCCTTTCAACATTTATTGCATTAAACATAGAAATTCAAATAAATATTTGTGAAAAAAGAGAGTTTCACATAAAATTATTATACAACCAATTAATGAATTATAGACACCAATTATGTTTTTAATTCTTCCAAGGTTTAGTATCACATAAACTATCGTTTTTAAAATTAAAGAAATAATGAAAATATTTTCTTCAAAACTTTCTTATTTATCCTTATCATTCAATATTTCCTTAATATTTGGCAATCCTGCCAAATCGATTAAACTTTATTTTTTGCAACATTCTTTCTCTCTGGCTTTCTCCCTTTTTTCTAGTGATTTTTCTTTGCACTCTCATTGCTCTTTTAAAGCAGCACTTTCTCTTAAAGTGCTTTTTACAGACATTTGTTTCCACTATTTTCTCCTATTTGTGTATTTTTCTGAACGAAGTTATTTTTTTTTGTCATCTTGCTAAAAAGAATTACACATACACGCACATTTCTTGACTTTTTTTTGATTCATTTCTGGGTATTTGCTTAATAAATTTGCACTTTTTTTACTTGTAATTGATTTTCTTGAATTAACACCTGAATTTATTCAATATTAAAATGATATTTACTTTGTAATAAAATCTTTTATAAAATAAATTTTTTAGAAAATCGCGTTTTCTATTCACTTTATATTTTCTTCTTCCAAATTAAAAAAAAAAACTTGAAAAACTTTTCCCGAATAGCGACTTTCCCTTATTGTCGTTTACGCTTCTACACGGCTATTTAACGACTGAATTTTTTCTCTTGCACTTTCGTCGGCTTTTATTTACCATTGAGGGTTGCCTAACAGTTGGAAATGTGTAAAAGGGGTTATGCAAAAATATGATGGATAAAAGAGTAGTAGAAAAGTGTTGTCAATACAACCATTAATTCTGGAATAAGTGAACAAACAATGTTGAGAAATTCAGTACTTTTGTACTTCTTTCAGTACTTTTTTCATTTTAAAAATTTTTTATTATTGCATATTTTATGTCTTGCACTGTTCAACTCTAACAGTATTAACTATTAACACGTTCAAAACAATGCTCTAAAATAGAATTAGGCTTTAGCTCCTCCGGTTAGCCAAACTTCCAGATGACCTATTTATGTATGTTGGGATGTAAGTGTATCTTTTACAAAAGTACTATTTAATGGAAAAAAATACTTTTTCAGTTATAATTCAGTACCATTTCAAAATTTCAGATTTGCAACACAGTGAGTTTTTTAGAATATTTTTTCCTTCCTGGCAACAACACTGGTGTGTGTAAAATTCGTTTTTGTTCATTCAAAAAATACGTTCTTTAACTATAAAATAATTCCCACATTCTTTTTAAGATTTCGATTTTTATATAAGCAAAAATTAGGCCCCAGTTTGTTTTAATAGGGAATTATTATTTATATATGGGCGTGTTTGTGGGGATAGTTGTTGTTGTAAATGTGGTTGTTTGTGTTGCGCTGCGCACCTGCTGCTTCTTCGTTGTTGTTGGAGCGTACGGCGGACGGAGAGAGAGGGTTTTTAATTTTCAATCTTTTTTTTATGTGTGGTCAATTTTGTTGCTGTGGTGAGTTTCTACAAAGTGTGGTGAATTTATTCGCTGTGGTGAATAAAATCGAAACTCACCAAAGTGCAATTATTTAAAATCGTACTGTATTACCATATACCAATGTACTGTATAAAAAAATTGTAAATTGGATGGCCTGTGTCTGTGAATAAGGAATTTTCACCTCTGTTAGCGGAGGCATTCATCGTCATGCCTTGTTACCATTATGTACTGTATTACCAACGGTGTGGATAATTAATCTCGATTAGTGAAAGGAATTTTAATGATATTTTTTGAACGAAACGAATTTTTCGAACTAGCAGTGTTGCCAGATAGGAAAAAAGTTGTAAAATTCCTCCTGATACTGGATTTATTAAATAAAACATTGTATACTTTCGGGCTCATATGATTTAATCGTTAACAGAAATACAGTAATTACTTATGATGGTAGTGGCAAGAAAGAGGCTTTTTAGGAATATTAAGAATAAATAATCCGTTATTAGAATAATCCGTTACATTACGAAGCAACATGAAAATTTAAAATAGACAGAAATCAATCTTTTCTTCATGATTTGACTAAAATTAATATGAATGAAAAGCTTTCTCGATAATGTGGATGAAGTGAGTATGAACAAGACCGCTGAGAATTGTCCACAATCGATTAGATTACTTAGTGCTTGCTTTATCCAGGCAAGAATATATACACAAAGGTTAGGTTAGCGGGTATGACTTTCACATCGCTGCTGGCACCCGAACCGGTTTGTGGAATGGGAAAAGGGATTTGAAAGGGGTTAGGGCTAGCGTTATAGGCAAGTTTAGTCGGTGGCTCCATAAGGCCCAATGTGTCACTAGTTGTCAGACATGATCCGTTAGTGGTGGGTTTGAACAACCCCGATCTCTGGATGAATGCGCCCAGTTCCCTTAGTGGCATGTTCGTCGCCATTCCCAGATCTTCTTTCATATGGTTCTTCATTATGGTTGTCCATAAAATTGTAAAATTCACGTAATTTCTTGTTAATATTTGCGTGGAATTTTTCAAGTATTCTTAGTAAATTCGTTAAAAAAAGAACAAAACAGGATATTTATTTATTCTGTCAAATATGAAATTCTTTTTTTTCGCATATTTTAAGGACTTTATTTTTCTTTCGATAATTTCCAAACCGTATGGGGAATATTATTAATTACACTTATGTTCTAAAATTCATATAAAATTTTATAAATTCTTAAATTATCATCAAAATAATACTAATATTCTTAAATTTAACTTAAACTCAACAATATTTTGATTATTCTTAAAGGATGCTTCCCCAAAAGGGAAAAATTATACGATTTTTTCTGTTTTAAAATTAAGTTTGTCTTAATAACTATCAACTTAATTAAGAGGGAAAAAAATCACAGTCTCTGGTTTTCTTATTTCATTTTGGATTAAAACGATACACGACGACGACTTGTCATCAAAACAGCTCCATAGAAGCCATATTCTCGTGCAATATCATTTGATGGACATCGTTAAAGACTTTTCGTATGCAGGAGGTATCAGTGGCTACGGTAAAGTGATAATAACATTCCCTTTTCGAATTATTCATGTGATTGCGGGAGGGACGTTTCACGGGCTCCTGGGTAATGTCTATGAGTTTCTGTTTAATGAACTTTTTCGTCCAATCGCATTCATCAAAATAACTCTCCGCTTGTGGTCTATTATGGAACTCTTCAAATTCGGGAAAATAATCGACAATATGTTTACCCGCTCGTATCTTACGTTCCATAATGTCTTGTTTATTTAGGAACACTATAAGACCAGCTGAGGCCAAAAAACGATTTTGCCAAACACCACGGAAAAGATTTAAAGCCTCTTGCAAACGATTTTGCGTGGGATCTTCTCTGAGTGTTTGATCGAAATCACTGCATGAGATTAGAAAAAGTACAGCCTGTATGCCTTCGAACACTTGGATCCATTTATTACGTTGATCCCGTTGACCACCAACATCGTACATGTGGAAAACCTGTTCACCGCCACCCAAATGCTTGGGTATCCGTACGCGGAATGTTATGTTATGTATGCCGGTGGTGATTTTACGACTGTGTAGTATATCCTCCGTTGAGGGTATGTAATGATAGTCTGAGATGCGTTCAAAGTTATCCAGAAAACTATAAATAGAATAGAAAGTAAATGGGAAAATGTTAATACAAATTATGATTTGTGTAAATCTTATACAGTTTTAATCCTGAAAGTTGAGAAAGCTAAAACTACAGTTGAACTACATCGTGCACTACTCAAGATCTTTATTGGAGTTTTTGAAGAACGTTCGTGGAATGAAAGTTCTTATAATTTATTCTACACCATCAATCACACATAAAGAGTCAAATTTGATTAGCTGATCCTCAAAAATTGAGGTCATTATCTCTGTTAGTAACAGATGTAAGGAGTTATCTCTTGTCATACACATCTGGACAGTGTCTGCTACTCTACTAGCGCTTTACTACGCAACTGCTATAACGGCCTACTTTGTACTATATATACTCCTTACTTTTCTAACTTAATTTACATACATACATAATTGGTCATTACAACCCTTCAGTCAGGATTACGATCTAACTTCTCACACCACTTATGTTGTGTGCGTTAATTTTATACATGAGTGGCGGGACCTACAGTTTAAAGTCGACTCCGAACGACAGATTCTGTTCATGGCAATTTTATTTACTCTCAGAGTTTTTGCCAGAAATCTGCTGAGAGGAAGTCGCCGAAGAAATATTTTCATATTTTCGTTTTGATGTCTGACCTGGGGTTTGAACTCGGGCCTTCAGTCTAATAAGCCAACACACTACCTACTAGACTACGGCGACTTCATAATTTACCATTGCAATTAGATATTTAGTATAAAATCTATCGACTCTGAACGAAGGATTTAATTTGATTCACATGACAATTTTTTATATTTTAAAAATTTTTGCCAAAGGATTGCAGAGAGAAAGTCTCCGAAAGATATTTTGTTCATATTTCGTTTTGTTCGAGATGTCAGAGCTGAGTTTTAAACTCTCGAGTTACTGCAATTGTAATTTACTTCGCTACACCTCATTGCGTCGTACTAAGGTTCATAATACTATTCTGTGCTGTTCTACGCCTACTCTACATTACTCTAGGCTGCATTTATGCTATTTTAACTTATGCTACATTGCGCTACACCAAACTACATTCCTGGACTATATAGAAGGATTTATTTTATTGTCTTAAATATCGGGCTTAAGCTTTGCTGAACATTAATTCAATTTTATATTTCACAGTTAAAGCCTTGAGCCTTATAAATTTCATTCTACATATTTAAGTAACAACTATAGTATAGTTGACAATACTTACTATTTGGTACTATCGGATAAGGGAAATTCATTCGAGCGTTCAAAGCAGGTACGTATACCCACATCATTCCATAAAGTCATTACATGATCACAATATTCCTGCAATAGAGAAGACAAGAAGGGAAATATTTTTTATTAAAACTTTTTTATTTTTTTTTAATATTTAAACAAAACTTAAGAAAAATTATAGTCAAGAAATCTCCAATCACTCCAATAACTAACGCATACCCTTCTTTAAAAATAAGAAACTGAATCACAAATTTAACTTTAAAAGTTTACGATTCTAAATAAAAAAAATATAAAAAAAATGCAACAAATACAATAAATTGAAGTAATCTTATCATGTATACAACAAAACCAAAACAATTAATACCAAGGCATCTGCTGTACATATCGTCATCTGAAATGCAAAAGGGCGTAATAATAATTTTTATTTGTTTTACAGGACAACATTAAATTAACGCTGTAGAGGCTAGTGCATTATAATCAATCAAATAAATGGTTTTGAATTTTTTTTGTTGGTACACCCTTTTGCATTTTAGCTGACGATATGTATATATGGTATACCCGTACAGTGAGTCAATATTATGTTTCATATTACCTACCTACCTACCACCTACCACCGGTAGTGTAATAATAAATGATTTATTTCTTTTAGAAGAGGATTTTTATCTTTGTCGGTATTAATGGTGGGGAGGTCCAAAAACGAGAACAAAAAAATTATAATTTATGAATTAAATTTTTGATAGGGAATATTTAATCGACCATTTACATTTCTATAAAAATATTTAATAAATATTTCAATTGATTTTGTAAACAGAGTTTAATTTTAATTGTGTATGGGGAATTAAACAATCAATCAATCAATCACTGTTTTATGATGGGAATTTCTTATGTTTCGAACAAATAATAAATTGACAAGTGTTCGTAGTAGATATTTTATTATTGAAGAATAAGAGAGTCCTATTGGCTTGTGGTACTAGATAGGATTCATTAGAGGGCGCCTTTGATTTTCCATAATTATTTGTTCATTTATTGTTTGTTGACAATTCTTTTTTAATGCACTTCAAATTCTAAATTTTCAATAAACCACGTAAAAGAAGATAAGCAGTCTATCTGCCTATCTATAGCTAAGATATAATATTAAATCCACTTCATTTGGCTATGGAGGTCATTAGATTACTAAAATGTGCTTGTAAATGCTTATGTTTGATTAAATCATTTTAGACAATTTCATAAGCCAAATTATTGTCAGTTAACTTGATTGATTTGACAGAATGTTGTAATACAACAAACAAAATCATGCGATACGATTGTTTGTCATCCTATGTTAGTACATATCTAATCTAATTAAACTAAATTTAAACGTACTGCTTATCTTTAGTTAGATTGGAAAGTGAAATGCACAAAGTTTAAGAAGGCAAGAACGTAGGAAACCTGAAATTAAAATGCACAACAAGTTTTTATGTTTGCGCTAACTTAAATAAGAGTTTTTCAAACAAGAAGGACTATACGTCGTATAGTTTTTGAAAACAAAATTTTATTTTTGCGCAAATCCAAGTCATCACTTTTCCAAATAATTTTTAATTTTACGATTAACAAACAAATTCCTGTGGTTCCCAATTAATTTCATGAACAAATCTCTATTCTGTGCCCAAGCCTTCACTTCGGCTTCGATTTGTCTTTCCCACGTATGATGAGCAGGACGTCCCCTACGGATTTCAATCTGGAGATATCATCTGACGACCTTCTAAGGTAAGGTCAATATGCTTGAGTGATTTTCCGTTTGTTGACATAATGCTGATAACACAATTAGGTGGGAAGTCTTAACGGTTTAACGGTTTACAAAATAAAAAAAAAAGATTTTACGAATTTCATAAATTTTGAAGTTTTGAGGGCTGTATTGAATTTTTGACAAGCCATTTGTACAGTCTAATAATTGGCTATTTAATTTGTAAAAAAATTTAGTAAAATGCTGAAGCTTGAGAATTTTTTTCTAGTACTAGTGAAGTAGCAGTATTTGACCGGAAATCGATGCTATTTGACAAGCCAATTGCATAATCTGTGCGATAATCAATTTTCAGATTATTCCCAAAGTTGAAACATTGAAAAAAATTATTAAAACATTTTTAAATTGATTATTAAATGACGCAAATTAAGCTGCTAAGTGTCAAATTTACCGCCGTATTTAATTTAACTTTGTTTTCTTTTTTTTTTTGTTTTTTTTTGTTAAGAGACAAATAAATACAAAAAAATATTATTTTTGTTTTTAACTTTTTTCTTCTATTGACATACGTAAACACACATTGTATTTTTCGTATGTTTAATTATTGAAAGAAAAATTTAAAACACTTGCGGATAAGAAAAACAAAAATTTTTTTTCGTTTTTTTTTCTTATTCTAAAAGCTTGATACGCTGAAAGAAATTTTAACGTAATTTTCCTGTTCTAATTAATAAAAATACTTGAAGTTTTGATTAAATTCTTTCAAAGATTATTTAAATTTATGATAATCCTTTATAAGGACTTTTATCGACAATATCGTTTAAAGAAATTAGCCAATCCATGGTAAATAACGGCTTAAATTTTGCTAAAATGAACTGTCAATTTCATATTGTTTAACATTTGTCTCAAAAACACTGAACATACTTCAATGAAAGTACTGCAAATCGCTTGTTCAGTATATGGCAAGATATTTTAAGGTGATATATTCGATTTTGAAGTTATGGTGGGGTCGTGAATAACGTCGTTTTAACTCAAAACTATTTGTTATTTCTTCGTGGCTTATAATCTGTTCAATTTTGTTATATAAATTTATTTAACATTTCAACTCTAATATACTTTTTGATTAAACATTAAATATTAAACAATAATTAAGTAAATAATTGTTAATAATACTATTTAGAAAAATAGAAAAACAAGTATAAAGCACCCTTTTAGAAAGGCCTGTACTAACATTTGTTTAACACATGAACTAATTGAAAATAGTACGCAGATATAGTTACTTCAAATATTTAATAAAATTAAAAAAAAAATAATAACAATATTGCTTAAATAAAATAAAACTTTCCATAGCACGCAATTATTATTTACTTTGCCTAATATTTATTATTTAATAATAATAATAATAGTCGAACTGAATCAAAAAAAAAATTAAATAATAATCTGAAGTATTGAAACTTACCTCATTCATATATTCTGGCGCTGTTTCGCCCATTGTTAAGATGTACTCAGCACTTTGTCGGCTGGCACAACTTTGATATTCTAGCCCCAGTATGGACATGTAATGCACTAACTGGTATATAGATTCATGGATATTTTGATAAATTTCAGGGATTTTATCACGGCGTTCACTGTAAGGTAAGAGAATAAGAAAAAAATTAAAATATGATTTAAGAAAAAATCTTAAATTAAGTCAATGATAAAGAGGGTAACTAAATATGACCAATAAAGTTCACAAGAGGTTTGGCAACTACGTCAAAATGGTACTTTCAATCAATTGTATTGTTTAGTTAGGGAATGCACAAGTTGCTCGATCAAACATGAAAAATACGTCATTCTATTAGGAAAAATTAGAATATTTGTTTTTTATAAGCCTTAAGGACTGATAATTATCAATATTTAAATTTTGTTTACTTTTACTTATTCAAACCCACTGTTTTAAGGTGTTCCAAAAAACTTCAATTACTCAAACAAATTCGAGTGGTTTTCTTAAATTTTCAATCGTCTAAAATCGTTTGTTTTGTAAGAGAAGGGGTTAAATTTACTTTAATTTTAAGGGCCGAAATGAAACGATTTTGTAATTTTGTTTGATTCTTTGTGTAATTTACTGCTCAGTTCTGATTAGACAAGGCGCCTGACCGTATTGGTGAACTAACTTTTATCAAATTATTGAATGTATTTTTTTTATTAAATATTTGCTGAGAGTGTAGATATCAAATATGATCAAGTGTCAATCTAATAAGGGTTTGATAATTAGCCATGCTTGACAAGTTGCATGTGCATACATACATACTGACTATTAGTTAAATTGTTTCAATTATTAAAAGTTTTCTAAACAAACAGTGTCAAACTGTTTGTGAATTCTTTCATACAACTGTAATACTTACTCATCTGAAAAGCCATTAATGTGTAATATACGCATCTGTTTAATTATGGTAGTTTTCCCCGACTCCGCGGTACCAAGCAGTAAAATTTTCACAGCTTCTCTAAAATTTTTATGTATTTCACTGCATTGACGTTCAATTTCTTTCGAAGCGATTTTTAAATCGTCCGGATGGGTTTTTGAATGTCGTAAACAGCGTAGCATTCTGGAAAGTAATAGAAAAAAAATTTAGACATTGATGTTAAACAAATAAAATATTATAGAACTATGGCTGGCTACCGATTTAAAAACAATTCTTTTAAACACATTTTAAAGTATTTGACTAGACAATTAACATGATGTATGTCTACTGCACTGAAGTATAAATAGTAGTTAGAGAAAATATTTTTTTTTTTTAACTACTAATTGCAACATTCTGCATAAATTAATTTTTGAAATTTATCTGTTTACCATCTAAAGTAGACAACATTAATAATAACATGCTAATAATGTAATTGTTATTATTTAATGGTAAACCAGACGGCAATTCGAAGAAGTTGCTTTTAAACAATTACTATCATAATGTGTTATCAAGTAGACTATTATTTTTAATTAATTTTTACTGTCATAAAACCTATTGTAATGCGTAACAACGCTGACAAACAATAAAAAATATGAAAGAATCTTATAAACAGTCACAATTTGGTACAAAAAATTTTTGAGAAAAACGTGTGTAATTATGACAACAATAAAAGGGTTTTATTTTTAATTAAAAAAATTGGTTTATTTTTAAAACAGAATAAAAATAGATTGTTATTTGTTTTTAGGCTTTGCGTTGGTTGATACCAACTTCATTATAAAAAAGCAAACAACCGCAGACTTATTTATAGAAGTAATAATAATACGTTAATTTGTTTTTAATAATTTGCCTTCAGACTTTTTTATTTACAAAAATAATTTAAAAAAAATGATTCTGTTTTTCAAGCCATTTAATGTCAAACGCTACTTGATTTGGCACAAAACAACACGATTAACATGTTTTCAATATTTATTTGTTTATTTAGGCATATATTATATGTAAATAAACATATATTTATTTATTTTACAAAAAAAAAAATTAAATTGAATGTTTTTATGCATGATTATACGTTTAAATTTATTATTTGCAAATAACAGCTAAACTTTACTACCTTTTTATACAACTACGCTGAAAAACCAAAGCTAGCAAATGCAACAACCATTCCACCATTTTACTAACAACACAATTTTAGTTACTTGGTCAGTCTTTCTACTCTTTGCGTGAATTGGTTTTGTTAAAAAGAAAAAGTGAATAAATAAAGTGTTGTTTTCAATATTTTTTGCAAAAATGTAAAGAAAAAGATGTGCGATTATGTGTAGTTTATTGTTAAAAAAGAAAAATTATGACAATATCTTTAATTTAAGTGTTAAAGTTCTTTAAAAAAAGTGAGAAAAAAATGAAAGCATGGCTTTTAATAAGCATTGTGACGTCAGTTACATATTTATCATGGAGTTGTGTTGTAAATCAATGTTAACAACTGCAAATTTATTGCTGTTAAGCAAGCGCTTTTTTGTAACAGCAACGTTACAAAAGTTTTTGAATGAAAATAGTGGCGCTAATATTCAAATATATTTTATATTCGTGATATTTGGTAAGTAAAAAAAATTATTATTTAAAAAAAAATATTATTATTAATTATTATTAGTTATTAATTTTATTCGCATTAAATTCAGTGTCTTTATACAATAATTTACATCAAGATAGTTCTGCATTACTTATCAAATTACGATAATTAGTCCATATGACTATACAATTATAATGCAGAGGTTCACAAACTTTTGTTTTTATCCTTTATTGCATTCTTTTAAGTATTTATTTATGCATTGATTTATAAAAGAAAATAAATAATTGGTAATCACTTTTTTATTTGACGCTGTCAGTCAAGTCAAGTGTTAACTTTTATTAGATTCACGAGTACATATTATTTAATTTTGTTTAAAATATTTTATTCACGTTTCTTTCTTCATTCAAAGCAATTTAAAATGCACTGATTTCATTATTGATTATCGTCAAACCAAATCTGAATAGATAATTTTTGTTTGTTTATGTGTGTTATAAGTTTCCGGTTTGAAATAGATCTGACCGGAATGGAATGCCAATGTTTTTTTCTTTTTTTGTTTACTAATTTCATAAAACAAATAACAATCATTTCACCATGTTATGAATTTTATCTAAAGATATAAAAGTCCATTTGGTACCCCATAATGCCTAAGTATAGGCCATAAACTTAAGGCGATATTGTTGAATGTGTTTTTTATGAATGAGGCATTAATACATAGGCGTTAAATTTAAATAAATTCCTTTTCTTATGAACCTTTTATTCTTTTAATATTATAAATAAATTATTAAAAGTATTCACACTTAACGGGCGCCTGCCTTAGTTTAATCAGGTAATTTGTTATCACAGCTTTGGCATCGCTAAAATAATTTCCTTCAAAAATTGTTGTTATTTTCTGATAAACAACTAATCACACAATTTAAAATTATAAAATTTTTTTGTTAAACCAACAATTTCATTAGCAAGTCATGGGATTCGTGCCCGCTAATAAAGCAAAATCTTATCGAAAACAACAAAAAAAAAAGCAATTTTTTTTTAATGAATTTAAACCTTTTACCTGACCTACAATATTTACAAAAATTTCCTTTATGACATTTCATATGAATCATAATATTTTTTCTAAATTAATTTCAATATTATTTAAAAAGAAATTATATTTCTAACATATGTATTATCTAGACAAGTTATCTTTTCATAATATTTTTAATAATTTTTTTTAATAAAGTTTACGTCAAATTACGTGTGTTATACATTTCATTAATGAGTGATTTTTTTTTAAATCCTTATCACACGATATTTTATAAAAAAGTAAAATCGAACTAGTTTGACGCCTATGGACTGACCAGTTTCATGTTAAATTTAGAATTAAGATTTATTGCTTGTGCCATAATATTTTATGACGTCCAATAAATTTTCTTTCTACCTTAAAGTAAAGCATTTTTATTTCGCAGATGATTGCAAATTCTAAAGTTCTTATTCCTTATTCTACACTTTAGTAGATTGGAGCGAAAAGGTTTGATGAAAATAGAACCATGTGAACAGAATTTTATTAAGCTCAGGACCTAATGATATTTTTCATTCATAATCGAATATTTCGTTCTTAGCAGCGTAAATATTGTAGAGTCCTTAAGAATTCTGTGGAATATTTGAAAAATTGTTTCTTCAATTCATTTGAACTTTTGAATCTACGTGCAATCTACAATAAAAGTGATGTATAGCTCTCATCTTGACCGATACCGATAGACGTTGATTTGGATCTTACGCGATCGCTTACAGCAGCGAACGAAAGTGATCTATAATTACAATGAATGAATGATTTTATGCAGCACCGTCGCAAAGAAGTTTGTGGTGACTCAATAATAACACCGTCGCAATATGGTTTATGGGTTCTTTCTGATAGTAGCATATGTTTACGAACTGTTTATCATCATTCCCATCATGCCCTAAAGCTGTTTTCTTATTAGACGAGACCCCGAGGTTTAACCTTTGGCTCAGACATCTTCCTCTCAGCAGTTCTATGGCAAAAAACTCTGAGAGTAAAATAAAATTACCAATGAAAAGTTTCTCAAATCTGTTTCTCTGCACAATATGAATGCTGTCAGAAACTAGGTTGCAATCCTGACTAAAGGGTTGTAATTATCAATTAAGGAAGTAAAACCTCTATTTTATTTATCCAGTAATATTACAAGGATGAGATTAGTTTACCATAATTAAAGTTTGTCATGCTAACTTTCGTAATATAGAAGAACCTATACATTTTTGCCTTTTTTATGTCTTTTAGATATTGATTTTGTTTTGCAAAATATAATAACAGGCCACGTTAAAGAGTATACCTTTGTATGAAAAAAAAAAAAAATAATAACATTTGAAAATAGTTCACGATTTCTAAAGCATGTGCTAAGAAATATTTTTCTATGACTTATGACTGTGATCGGAGAATGAAAAAATAAACAATAATTGTGTATCTGCAAACTCATATCAAATTTTAACAAAGCTATGCTAAAATAATCATGTAAGTCATAAATTAATTACCAAAGGCTTGTGGTAACAGTTGAGTTTAGTTTTTACAACCTGGCAACATAGACTTCTTTGTTATATTTTGTTTATAATATAGGCCATATATCAAAAAAATGAACCAAATTAACCGATAAGTAAATAGCTTTAATTATACTATATGGCTTGCACCATGATGGAACCAAATTTTGTTAATTGTTTACAAAGTAGGCGGTAGTAATGAAATAATTTATGATCTTTTGCTTTCAAATGACACAAAAGCAAACAAAAAAAAAATATAAAAATAATAATAATAATACTTTCTGGGCTTTCCATACAAAGCATATGTAGTTTGGAAGAGAATCCATAGATTATGGAATTACCAAGAGTTTTATTAATTCTCTAAAATGTACTGCCTAAACTCAACTGGTGTACCCTTCTTTTATATTTATTTCAAAATGCTTTTAAAATTACTCACTTTAATTTCATTTTGGATAGTATTTTTAAGCAATTGTTTTTCAAATAATCCACAATGTTAGAAAGTTTTTGATTTTTCTTTAATTTTATAGACCCTGAATGAAGTCTTCTTTTTAGTCACGAATGTATTCTCTGATAATTCGTATTTATTTAGAGTTTTTAAAAACTGTTTTGTTTGGTTACTTTTCACTTATTTTGCACAAAAACGGAAGTTGCTTTTCAATCATGACAAATGTTTATTTTGTTTTGTTTTTTTTATTTTTATAATGTATTCTTAAACAATTTTTTAAAATTGTATGATTAATTCGTTGATTTTTATTCTTTATTTTTATAAACCATTAGTTTGTGTCTAAATTCTATTTTATTTCATTCAATTTAAATTTATTTCACACTTCTTGCGATATCAACTTTTAAATGTCTTGTTAGTAACTGATATGATCCGTAACTGAAACGCTGCTACGGTGCAACATTTACTTATAAACGAAATAATGGTCGACTAAAGACTTTTAGACTACCCGATCAATTATTATTAGAGCAGCAGTACACAGGCGAAAAGAGAAGAGTCATAACATAACAAAAAAAAAAAGCAAAAAAATGGAAATAAAAACCAACAACATTACCACTTTTGATAAGATTAGGAACAGTGAGCGAGCGTACTTTATCAGAGTGTTCGTGGAGCAAGGGAAATTGAAGTACCCGCAGATATTTACACTTTTTGCTCTAATATTCGTACCAGGTGAGAAAGTGTTCGTAAATAAAATCCATTGGTATTGGTGTTAATTCGTTTATTTATTTTTTTTTTTAATTTTTTTTTTTTTTTTGTGAAACACTTATTTGCTGGCTTTATCGTTTATCATTTGTGATCAGGGTTGGGAGATAAACAATACCGTAAAATTCAAGAAATTATCAGGGATATTAATTTTATTAAATGTCCTTAGACTTAGAGCCTCAATGAAGCGAAAGCTACCATAAATTCCAACGCTGAAGCAGAAAATATTAAAAAGAAAACATAAATATTTGTTAACAACTTTTTAATTATTTATAAAAACAATAATAATTAAAATCTTTACTCCATAAATATTGTCAATGATAGGGGCCTGACAATATTTTTCAATTAAAGTTAGATAATATAAGTTCGAATTATCCTATTCAAATCAAATAAGTTTTGTTTTATTCAATAAATTGTTGATATTTTGAAAAACAGAAATTCTATAATAAATATCTGTAAGCATCTTGGAAAATATATACAAGTTTCAAAAGTTCCCTCTGTAGAGAACTACTCAACTTAATATTATCATCCCTAGTTTACTTTGATAAAGCAAAAGTTGTGTTCTTTATAAAATATTTCTCTTTAAATGCCGAATTCGCGTCCGCTAGTTCGTATTTGAAGTCGCCGTAATCTAGTAGGTAGTGTGTTGGCTCATTAGACGCGAAGCCTCGGTTCAAACCCCTGATCCGACATCTCCAACAGAACGAAATATGAAAAATATTTCTTCGGTGACTTCTTCTCAGCAGATTTCTGACAAAAACTTGGAAAGTAAATAAAAATCCCATGAAAAAGTTCCCAAAAATCTGTCGTTCGGAATCGACTTTAGGTCCCGTAGGTCCCGCCACTCATGTATGAAATTAACACACACAACATAAGTGGTGTGGGAAGCTAAGTCGTAATCCTGACTGAAGGGTTTTAATGACCAAATATGTACATATGTAGTTCATATTTCTGTGAAAGTTTTTTGTTTTAACCGTTTTCTAATTCATATTTATGTTTCTTATTTGATTCTTTAACTTAACGTCATAAATTTGTATTCTTTCATGCGGTATTCGCATGCTTCTACAATACCAATATTTACATTTCACACCGGTGTTTTTTAACCGATTTTTCATTCATAATACGGAAATTGTACTTAATGGTGGTACATATGAATTTTGAGATATTTATGAACAAAATGTTTTAAAAACGTGATAGTAATTAAATAAATAAACTAATATACATATAAACAAACAATTTTATCTATTTTACACTATATATCGTATATAGATAAACAACAAGATATGTATACGGGTAGACAAATTTCATAATACCTGCACTAATAATCGTTGTGTTGTTTGTTTTTTTTCTTCTAAATTTTAAAATAATTATAAAAAAAAACCTGCAGTTTTTAAATTATTTGATTATAAAGTTCTGATAAAGGAACAGAAATAAAAAAAAAATTTATATAAAATGTATAATAATTTTGAATACCACAGCAAAAAATAAAAAAAATATATGTATATTACCTAAAGTTATATACATTTTCAAATAAATTCATATGTCTCGCAGAAATAAAAGATATAAAGTTAGAAACTTGAACTTTTGACTAAAAGTTGTCTTTATGGTGTATAAATCTCACAAAATCTTAACGGGTATACAATTGAAATAACGTTTGTCAAACGTTTCATATCTTATAAGCCAAATAAATATTTAAAAAGTTAGGTTAGGTTATGTTGGGTTAGGTGGCGGATGCCTTCGAAGGAAGAGTTTCCACTAAGGCCAACATTTAGGCCTATTGTGATACCACAATTAATTCTACCCCGGGGGTCAACTATTCCCTAGAGAAAACCATCCCGAGTACATGATAAAGCTTCCTATTGCACCAATATTAGAGGTCAGAAAATTCCATCTCTTCATTTCAAGAGCTGAAAGACAGTCTTTTATTTGTCCCCAGATCCTGCAGAAGTCATTAGTTGGAACGCCGAGTATTTCGGCATGCCTACCAAAAGGATAATGACCATTAAGGAACGCCATTGTGCGACGGATGGCCATACGATTTAAAGAAAGAGGTGACTCAGTCCTCTTACTGTCCATAAGTGTTCTGCTGGCAAGGATAGAACGTAGAACGAGTGGACAATATCCAAATGAACCGAAGCAATGGGAATACTTATGCCCTGTAATATGTCGGAGACAGCTAATTCCGTATCGCTTGCGGCCAGCTCATTAGCGATACAATTTCCAACGGTATTCCTGTGTCCCGGAACTTATATAAGAGTTACCTTTGAATGATCCGAAATTTTCTCGAAGAAATCCGCGGCATTCATGGCAAAGACGGACGTAGAAACTACGTTCATTAGGGACTTAATCGCAGCCTGGCTACCGGAGCAAATATTTTCAGGGAAATCTCCGCCACGCAATCAGCATTGCTCCGCCTTCAAAATTGCCATGACCTCTGTTTGGAAAAAACACTGCAGGAATCAGGCAGCATATAAGAAACTTTAATATCAAGGCCCTTAATAATCTATATTAACAAAGTTTAAAACCCTTTAGGGCCATTATTACAACTTGCCGTTAACTAAAGGGAGGATTTTAACGGGCAGATAAATTGTTTTTCATTATTATGAGTACCCAATAAGATAGAAGTGATCGTTAAGCTAAAGGGAAGATCATCCTACCTTTAACATTTAAAGGTCACTTTATGTTTGAACTTGCCATATCATTTCGAAATGGCAACTTCAAATTTTAACAAAATGACCATATACAACAAAAAAACAAAGTCCGCTGTTGCCACTGCGTTAAAAAAAAAACTTGTTTAATTGAGCAGTTTTATCGAATTTGCTCCGGCACTGCCATATTTTAATTTTATTTCATCTGTAAGTTGTAATAACGAAAATCAATTAAAGGTAACTTTACAGTTCCCTTTAGCTAAAGGTACCTTTAACTAAACCCAAGTTTAACGGCAAATTGTAATAATGGCCCTTATTCTTATTTACTTAATTGGTCAATACAACTCTACAGTCAGGAATAAAACATTACTTTTCACACTATCCGTGTTGTGTGTATTAGTTTTATCCCTGAGTGGGTTTAACGTCTACTCTGAGCTCCAGATTTGAGAATGACTATTTTATTTAGGCTCAGATTTTTTGTTGAGATGTATTCGCCGTAAGAAATTTTTTTATATTCCGTTTTGTTCGATATGTCTAAGTTGGGGTTTGAATCATACTCACTCTAATAAGTGAACACATTATCTACTAAATCTGAGAAAATAATTCTCTTCATAATTCCATAATTCGTAAAGGACTGTAAGAAACAGCAAATTCCCATTCTAGTATTTTTATTAACGTATTTATTAATAAAAGCAATTTAAATTTTATATATCAAGAAGCGAATTTAATCATAATAAAAATAAATATATGTACTTCTCTATTGTTTTTAATTTATTATTAAATATATTAAAATACATTAAATATGTCATTTTTATTAATAATAAATAACAAAGAGGAATTCAAATTTAATTTAATATACCTTAAGCACTTTGATTTATAAAAATAATTAATAGTGAATAATTGTTTTCTTTTTAAGTAAATCCTCGTTTATTCCCACACACACAAGGAAATATTAAGCTCTCCCCTCCTACCTTTGGACTCAAGTGCGTTGATATTGTATAATTGAGTGTGTAACGTTTTATCGGAAGTATGTGATTTAAATTAAGCTTAAAAATGTTAAACATTCAGACCAAATTCTTATCGCCCCATTAACAATGTACATCACTTATGGTTTTAAAGATTGTTATACAAAACGCCACTTATTTACACAAAAACCAAAACAAATAAAATTCCTTTAAGTGTACATATATAAAAACACAGTGGTGGCGTACAGTGAAAGCTCTAATAAACGGACACCTTCCGTCGGCGACTATTTTGTCCGCCAAGTGGAGATATCCGCTTGTTGGAGAGAAATAAAAAAAAAAAAATATTTTAGTTTTATTTGATGTTTATTGGCTTATGTTTTTAAAACAATACATTTTACATGGTAGAAAAAAAATCTAGAATATTCTTTTGTTTTAACTTTACTTTATTTTCTTTCATAATTTGTTCCCCATAATAGCATTCTAAATACTTTAAGTGTTCATATGCTGTGTAGTCTTCCTCTGAAAACTTCTTTAAACATCTAACTTCTTCTAATGCTTCTTAAAAAGAGCATATTTTGTTTGGATGTTCTTCTACGGTGCTTATGTCATTTTCTGATGAACTTAAATTCACTTCTTCAACGAAAACTTCTATATCATCAGATTCTGTTAAAAGGTTTTCATCAATAGTTGTAAACTCAACACATTCTAAGTTTTGTCTTGCCAACCTTGAAAGAATAGACAAAGCTATGTCATCCTCTGCATCTAATTCTACAGAATTAAAATTTTGTATAAATCCTGCTTTCCCAAAACAGTTTTTTATGGTTTCGGGTGTTACCTTTTCCGATGATTGTTTAATAAATACAAAGCATCCAAAACCTTAATTGTCCCTTTTAAAATTTTTGTAGAATCATTAAACTTAATGCCTGGGAGTAAATTTTGTATGATAGTAGTTCTATAGTGCACCTTAAAGTTTTGAATAACACCCTGATCTAATGGTTGGCAAACTGAAGTGGTATTGGGAGACAAAAACACAATTTTAATATTTTTTAAGATTATGTCTTTAAGGTGGGAAGCAGCATTGTCCAAAAACAGCAAAATATTTCTTTTTTCTCTTAACATTTTTCTGTCAAACTGCATGCATGAGCCATTCAGCCATAATATCACCAGTCATCTAAGCCTTCTTGTTATGCTTCCACAATGCTGGTAAATTTTCATATTTTTAAATGCTCTAGGTCGAGCCGCTTTTCCAATTATCAATAATTTTTCTTTTCCCTATCATATTTACACAAAATTATGTTTAATTTAACTTTAATTTTTTTTAATGTCCGCTTATTACAACTTTTTTTTCAAAGAAAGTATTTTTTTTCTGTCCGCGTACGGTCATGGGAGCGTCCGTTATAGGGAATGTAATTCGTTTGGATTTATGCAAACGGTTCTAGAGATTAAAGTTTTGTCCGTTTAATAGAGATGTCCGCTTATAAGAGCTGTCCGCAAAGGGAGCTTTCACTGTACAAAAATAATAGAAGGAAGGTCATATTCATATTCTGTCCGAGGGCCAGTTTATGATTTTTCCAATGCAATACTGGTTTTAGGAAAATAGAAAATTCCTTAAGTTTTCATAGTCGTTATCAAATTTTGTAATCATTTTTGAAAAAAATTAAGATGTGCTAAAATCATCAAAATATAGGGTGGACCATTTAAAAGTTTAAATTTAAAAATGTAATCAAACAAACATGGTTTCAAATTTTGCCAAATTTTTTTTTGTTGTGAACTACAATTCTTCCGGTTAGAAATGGAATATTACCTCATTCGATGACAAGTTGATGTTGATGGAATCTCACGCAATTGGCGAAAATATCAATGAAAGCCATTAGAATTGTGAAAATGAATTCCCAACAAACTTATATAATTAAGGCTCTGTGAGGAGTCAACTTAGTTTTAAGTTTATCAAGAGAAATCTAACCCTTGGAGAGTTAGAGAGAAGGCTAGTTTCTGGGCTAAGTTTTGTTTGCTATAAGGTATTTAGTATAACTTTCAACGAATATACTAAACGGATTGCATGTCTGAGAATCTTGAGATCTTTAAATTGAAATTTTGTGGATTTGAAAACAAAATTTTTTAGGCAACTCCTATTGGTCTGAGTTTTCGTAGGATTTAATTAATCAAATGAAGAATATTGAATTATAAAAAGTTTGTAAAATATTGCAAACATTTGTTCCTCGAATCGTTTTTACATTTTATTTTATCTTTTTTAAATAAAAAACATTTCGTTTGTGCAGTTTAAATGAACAGTAAATAGGCATTCAAACAAAACAATGACGATAGTTTAGTTAAAAAAAACAAACAATATATGTATATCGTTTATTTTAATCGGTCACTGGAATAAGGCAACATTTATCGGCTTTAATTTTATCTGCATTGAATGTCAAACAACAGGCAAGTACTCGTATTTACCCGAAGGAAATGCAATTAATTGCCTTTTGTAACCAATGGCACTCGGCTGTTATCGTACGACAACGCATTCGTTTACGACTCTATGAGTTGCATTGGTAAAGTGCTACAACATTTGAAAACATTTTATTTTTCAATTGTTAACAATGTCATTAACGTCATTACAATAGAATAGAAATTTAAAATAGAAAAATAGCAAAAAAACACAAAAATATTTGTGTCTCGTGTTGTTTTTCACTCGACATGAGTTTGCACTATATAGTCGAGTGGACCGATATCAGAAAAATGTGCTTTTACCAAACGGGTAACATACTATTGCAATAATTGTATGGAACACTTCAAATTTCAATATTATTGAGTTGATTCCCCCAGTAATATTACTTTTCCTGAATTTCATAAGCATGAGTCGCAGTTTCGTATTCATATTTGATTATTTTAATAATACGTCGACTCTGAGTCACTATACCAGACATAGGAAACTCGTCCAATAGTGCTTATTAACTTAAAAGGTTGGCGCCTAGAAAAATAATATTTATAAATATATGTTTGCATATGCATATGTTTTTACAAGAGGGCGTGCCCTTAAATACATGAGATTTTAAATGAAACATAAATTGTTGGATAAACAAAACCCTATTTTTCAACGTAGTCTACTTTGAACTCTTTACACTTTGGCCAACGTTTCAAGCCATTTTCTTTTCAGGTTCGGAAACAAGAAATAGTTATTCGGTATTAAATCGGAAGCGATTCGTAGTCTCATAGATTTTCGCTGAAGAAACAGCACGTCCGTACCATTTCATTGTCCTTGTGTGAAAATCCTTTTTTCAAAAAACGGTCGCCATGATTTTATTGGTTGATAATTCGCCACTTAGAAAGCTACTGTTTTGACTGGTCTTTGGTTGCGATGTTGTAAACGCGGGATTAATCATGGGCAAACGTTTCTCATATACAAGGTTTCATTAAAAATGAAAAACACTGATTATGTCAGACCGTCGTAGTCTAGTAGGTAGTGTGTTGACTTATTAAACGTGAGCTTTTGGTTCAAAGCCCAGATCAGACATCTCTAAGTAAATTGCAATGAAAAGATTCTCAAAAATCTGTCGTTCGGAATCGACTTTAAACTGTAGGTCCCACCACTCATGTATAAAATTAACACACACAACATAAGTGGTGTGAGAAACTAGGTCAATAATCCTGACTGAAGGGTTGCAATGACCAATTATGTATGTATGTAAAGAACAATTCGTATTGTCTTTAATCTATTACAAAATTCGGCATCCATAATAAGATGGAATCATAAAGAGAATTTGAAGTCGCCTTAGTCTAGTAGACAGTGGTTCAACCCCGGGCTCAGATACGTTGAACCAAACGAAAGATGAAAACTAAATATTTATTTCGGCTACTTCCACTCAGTAAAATAAAGATAAAGGGTTTCAAATCTTTTGTTCGGAGTCGACATTGAATAGTAGGTCCCCCACTATTCATGGATAAAATTAACACTAACAACATCAGTGGTTAGGTTGTATTCCTGACTAAAGGGTTGTAATAACAAATGAAGTAAGTAAGTAATGGAGAGAATTTACTCTAAAAGAATAAATTAACAGGTTCAAATAATAAAAACAAAATTTCTTTTGCATTTATACAGTCACAGAAAAAAGTCTCTATACATCGTTGTATGTAGACTTTTTCCCGCTAATGTTTTTGTTTTTTTCCAATAATTGCTAGGTCTTCAAACATTCCTAATTGTAACGACGCTATTACACCTTTTTTAATTTGAAAGGGAAAAAGTCTACGTACACTGTATGTACATACACCGTATGTATACTTTTTTCTTTGACTGTATATCTTTCGAGGGCCGGAATTTAAAAATAGCAAGAACAAAAATATTTATTCTTTTGTAAATATGTCACCTTTTGAGGATGCATGATTAACTTGTTTGTGATGACTGATGAATGAATAATTCTAAATATAGATTCATAAGGGCATCGAACAAAAATAGCTATTTTATCTGAAATTATTTTCGGTCTGCAGTAATGTTTTGTTCAAAATTATATGAAATTAGGAACATATGGTTCAACACTTGTGCCGTACAACAAGCACCATCATTTGTTTGTTTATTTATTTTGGAATAATTTTGTTTTTGTTTATAAACATGCACATTCATGTGCTTGTACACTTGACAAATTGAATACCTTATTATTACAATATTTAAAAGCCATAAGAACATCTGACACATTTGTGATTTACTCATTCGTTTGTAGGGTCAATTTGTTGATCCATTATCTTCAAAAGCAAAATGAGAGAAAAAAATATTTTCATTCACGTGTAAGTAGCGTGATGGCAAGATGATACAGGTAAATCAATATTTTGTAAGAATATCATAATTACGAGGAAAAAGAGATTAATTTTTTGGTAAATAATAATGAACTGATTTGCTAAATAATAATATTTTGATGGCTGTTTAGTTCATGATTCTGATAGTTTTGATTTTAATGAAATGAAATACATATGCTCCGTATGCTAAAAACGAACTAGTTGAACTCAATTTTAGTGATTATAGTTGTCAGTTTATTTGCATTAAGGTGGTTCGTAATTCAATATGTTGTGTATAAAAAAAGAAAGCAATTGTAGACATAAATTGTCAAAATGTCTATAATATGAATCCGAAAGTCTAGTTGGTAGTTTGTTGGTGTATTAGACAAGAACTATAAGTTTGTACCTCAGCATTGGTGTCCACGCGAGACGAATTTGTCTGGGACACCTCGCGAACGATTTCTGTAGAAGCTGCAGGGACGAGGAGAATGAAGAGACGGTTCTTCATCTACTGAGAACATGCCCGGCACTATGTCAAAAGAGGAAGAGAAAGAGAGATCTTGGTGCCTACTACATCGATGATCTGAGTGATTTGTCGAACATTAACGTCGGCAGTTTGAGTCGCTTCATTGTAAGCTCTAGGTGGTTCCAGGATTAGGAGATAGTTGGAGCGAACTATGGTATCACAATGGGCCCCATGGAGCCTAAGTGCGTCCATCCAATTCACTTGGGGGGACGGCCACTTATACCTACCTACCTTGTACCTCAGCTCTAACATCTTGACAAAGAATATGAAATATTAAAAAAAGAAATATAACTTTAAGCCACTTGAAAGCTTGTCAAATCTGTCGTATCTATTCGACGTTAAACTGTTACTTCCACTTACTTAATTACTTACTTCATTGGCTATTAACAAACTGGGTCTTCGATCTGCTTTAACACACCCTCTCAGGCGTCTCTGTTTTTTGCCCGCCTTCGCCAGTTTGTTACACCAATCGATGACAAGGCTGCCTCGACTTGGTCCTTCCAACGCAAACAAGAACATCTTCTTCGCCGACTTCCACAAATTCTCGCATCAAATACTCGTATCGCCGGAGCATCCTCATCTATTCGAACTACATGAAGAGCTCAAACAGCTCATTGTTGGATCGAATGCGGAAATCATCGGCAACTCGCACTGGACCGACGGAATTACGTAGGACTTTTCCCTCGAATACTTTCAAGGCTGCTGCATCAGTGCTTAATAGCGCCCATGCTTTTGCGCCATAAAGAGGAAGGAGGGGAGTATGAGCGTCTTGTATTAGTATTAGTTTTGTCGTATTCAATTGCCTATTGAGACCATAACAGCATCTGTTGGCAAGAGTGATCCTATGTTTGATCTCCAGACTGGCATCATTTTTGGTTGTAACGGCGGAGCTAAGGTAAACAAATTACTTCCACTTACAAACGAAAAATTGACACACACAACATGGTTCGTATGAAATGCCAGACCGTTACCCTGACTGGAGGGACTAATAATGTACGTATATATCCCATTGAAAACATTTTAAGACCTTCTTTAAAGGTTAATTTCAATGCTTTGAACCATTTTCTTAAACAACTGAAAATTACTGGGCCTATCAAACACACTTCTAAACCTTTAAGAAACAGACTCGTGTATTTGAGCCTTTAAAAATATGTTCGGAAGGAAAATGAACAGACGATTCAAATGTTGTTGCGTCTAGCAGACTTTTGAACATAAGTACTTCTTGTATTAGTAACCGTTTATTTACTTTTTTCTTGTCTTTTTGGTCTCTTAAAGAGTTTCGAATCAGATATTTATAGAGTTTCCCTGTGTTAATCATCCATAGTCTAGTAGGTTGTGGGTTGACTTGTTAGACGTGAGTACGTGGTTTAACCCCTGGCTGAGACAACGCGAACACAACGAAGTTTGAAAAAATATTTCAAAAACCTGTCCTCCTGAGGCGACTTTAAATTGTCGCTTCCGCCACTTATGGATAAAATTAATACACATACTAACATCGTTGATGTTGATGTAGCTAGTTTGTAGTCCTAACCTAATTGTAGTGGCCAATTAAAAAAGTTAAATTTCATACTGAATACCCTAATATAATGGATTGGTTAGTTAACATGTCCTATATTGTACATATGTCGTGTAATAACAGTTTATTATCATAAAAAAAGGTAAATAGAAAAACAAAAGAGTAAATAAAAATTAATTTTTATTTAGTAACTGTTCTGTTGTCTAATAATAATTGTTATTACTACAACAACAACATAAAGATAAAGATAACAACACATAGTATCTGGTATCTGAACGAGTATATAATTTATCAATTGAAATCAAAACAATGCATTTACTTTTTACTTTTATTTCCAATCATTCTATTTCATTCCATTTTTATTTCACTTTATTACTTGGTAATCTGTTTGGTTCATGGACGTTTGTATGTCTCATCAACGCCATAAATGATTACCCCGTTCATTGGTCGTGGATTCTTTTTTTTTTCTTTTTGTAATCCCATGACTAGTATTTGCTAAAAAACAAAGTGTGGGGTAACCACCACCAACACTTGTTTATTGACAACATAATTATTTAATAATAAATACAGAGTACATATAATTATTTTTTTATTGCATATTTACTATTAATTTTACATTTATTTTGATTGATTGATTGATTGTTTATTTTAACAAGTTGTTGTAGTTTTCTAGAATTTTGTTTATCAAAGGTTAAGATTTCTTTTTTTTTTTAATTAATTTTGTTTATTTTGCTTTTTTTGCTTTTATTGGAGGAATCCCTCCCAAACTCATAAAAAGTCATTAACTTCTCTCACTTATTGTCGTTGTTTGTTTTTGTCACCAGGTTCGTTAGCAAAATTTTATTTTACAATTTATCGAACAGACATTTAAGATTTGAAATCATTGAAAAAAAAAGAACAGAAAAATGATTAAATCAAACGAAAATGAAATATTCTTAGCCTATTGGTCTCATCGTGTGGTTGAATTAAGATTTTGTTTCGGTTTGCACGATTCGCCGCAAGACTTACTCTCGGCTTGCTGAGCGCCTGCGTACTAAACCTAACCTCGTTCGTCACACTTCCAACCAGTCGAGATTTAGCGAGTGCCGCCTTTCAATTCTGCTGACCTAGCTCTCTCAGCCAATGTTTGCTGCATCAAAACCCCCCTTGCGAAAAAACTTACTGCGCTCCAATTGTCATATGAGGTTAACATCAAGTTAACTACATTATCGACAAAATCTGATCGATAGTGTATAAGTTATTATGTGTATAGCATCACTTTCGCATACATTCATAATTAATAAACCCAGACTATGAAATAAACAAGCTCAACGCCGAGTGCACCAATCTTGTCTTGATCACGTTGTACTCAGGGCATCTTTGTGGAATATCTCATAGAATGGTGTGCCTGTACTTTAGAGATTTTGAAATAGCTTTCGACACTATTAAACATAACATGATAAATGTATGCCACACTGCGGTAAAGCTTAGTACCAGACAAAATAATCCGTCTTATCAAAGTATTCTACAATGGGACCAAATCTAATATACGAAATGGATAGCAGATCAGCCGACAAATATATGTTTGCAAGAAAATGTGAGCGAAAAATTGATTTTTAATATTAACGCCTTGATGTTACAATTGTTCAAATACAACAGAAGAATTCTGCAGGAAATAATTCACAAAATTAGCTCTCTCTCTCTCTCTCTCTCTCGCTTACTCACATAATTGGTCATTAGAACCCTTTTGTCTAGATTACTTCTTAGTTTCTCACACCAATTATGATGTGTGTTATAATTTTATACATGATTGGCGGGCCCAACAGTTTAAAATCGATTCCAAACTATAGATTTTTAAGAAACTTTTCATGGTAATTTTATTTTAATCTTAGAGTTTTTGCCAAAAATTTACTGAGAGTCAGTCGCCGAAAATTTGTGTGACCTAGGTTTTGAACCGTGGCCTCACGTCTAATTAGGCAACTCCCTGCCTACTAGACTACGGCAAATTCAGTTTGGGTAACATCTTTGCAATTGCTTCTAAATTCTTTTGAAACCTATTAAACAAAGCATACCTTTAAAGTCTTTGTAAATTCTTATGCGAGTTGTATAAATCATCAGAGAAATATAATAACGATAGCAAAATATTCGATTCGATACGATTATATGTATTAATTACATATTTGTTTTATGATGGCTTTCCAGACCAAGTATAAACAATGATACCGTTCACGCAAAAAAGAAAAGAAAATATCATAAAAAGCATTCTACATTTTTATGATCGAAACGCAGTCAATTCTAAATTATTTGTCTGATGCAAATCACAGTTTTATGAATTTTTCAATGCGCTACCTCACTGTAGTTAATGACATTGATGGCGTTTGTAACACATTTGATAATAGTGAAGGTCTCCCAACTATTCAATTTTAAATGATGTTGACATTCGTCATTTTTTATTTCGCATATAAGTACATATAAGAGCAGTCCACCTTGTGGAGGTTCACTCCGAGATTATTAGGCTCAATACCTTATCCTTATGTAACCAACGGCTCCTAAGACTATAGCTTTAATAGTCCCTAATTCACATGGGAACAACCAACGTCCATTAGGAAACTAAATCGGCACTGAATTGTTCGTTACAACCCTTCAATCGGGACTACAACCTAGCTTCTCATGTCACCCATGTTGTGTGTGTTAATTTTATCCATAAATAGCGGGACTTACAGTTTAAGCTCGATTTCGAACGATAAATTTTATTTGATAAACTTTACAAAGCAGGGAAGTCTCTGAAGAAATATTTTTTCATATTTCGCTTTGTTCGAAATGTCTAAACTGGGGTTTGAACCACAGCTGTCCGACATTATCTCCGTAATTCGTTGAATATCTTGAAATTTGTGGTTTCGCAAATGTTGATCAAGACGAGCGACCATACAAAAATACTGCACAGACTCCTTATCTCACTTTTTCAGTAGACAATTTCTTTATGAGCGGTTTCTTGGAAGTGATATACATACATACGTTCTGATCATCTGCCCAATCTTGCATTATTCAATAACCACTAGAGCGAAAAGTTCCATGTCACATCTGTTAAACTTTAGCACAGAATAGGACTTCCTGCTATGGTGTGAACACTCATGTGATTTATTGACATAAGCAGTTACAATCTCGAAATTGGAGTACTATAGTATGGTGGTATCTTGGCTTATTAGAAGCGAGGTCAGATCAAGCATTTCCAAGAAAATGAAATATAAACGTATTTCTTGGGCGACTGCCTTCTCAGCAGATTTCTGACAAAAAATCTGCGAGTAAAATAAAATTGCCATGAAAAAGTTTCTCAAAAATTTTTGCGTTCAAAGTTGACTTTAAAATTGTAGGTGTTGCCACTCATGTATAAAATTAACACACACCCAGCATAAGTGCTGTGAGAAGCTTGGTCGTCATCCTGACTGAAGAATTGGAATGACTAATTATAAATGTATGTATGTAGTTACGATCGCTTCAGGAGGAGCTATAGAGGAATTAGCAATAGGGCAATTGGCTCACCATACTTCCATATGAAGAAGATTATCGCTTTCACCAAATCGAACAGCCAAAACTGCAAAAAGTGCTAATTGTACTCCCATCCCAAGTGGGGAGAGTCACCTAAAGCAACCAGATCTTTTATGTTGTTTTCTAATCGCACTATTGGTATTAATTTTTATTTAAAATTCGGTAAACGTTTGAGATTTTAAAAATGAAAATTTTGTTTCCTTTGAAAGTTTTGAGTAAACGTTCATCTCTTTAACGAATGTAGTTGTTGGCATTTTGTGAACTTGACTGAACTAAGATTTGAACGTCATTTACCTACCTGTATGTCAATTTGACAGCTATAAAAATGCTACCATAGTATTTGGTTTTACAAGATATTACTGAAGTGAAAACGGACTGGAAAAAATTTGTCTGTATAGGTTATCATACAGTCGAGTTTGATCGACATTAACTTTCTCGAGGGTTTAATTTATACCATTATTTTATCAGTGACGCATGGGGATAAAAAATAAAATATTCCATCACGTTTTCTTTTTTGCAGAAAAATTGGGGTAGTAAGTAATCATATCAGACACGAAAATATATTCACATACTTGGGTTTTCGATGAGTCTGTTTTTCATATGGAAACCAATGCAAAACAATACAAATTAAAAATAAATAATTTATTGTATTTATTAACAATAGATTTTTTATGTAGAACAATTACGTTCGGTGAAGCTTTAATTGAACCATTTTGAATTTGAAATTTTCTCTTAGTGCCGGGGGAAATTCCTCGTTTATAAGTTCATGCGGAATCCCAATTAAACCACAGATCACACACAATGATCTGGAGTTGTTTTTCAATTTTATGGGGGAAATTTTTTTTCTTAATTTAAAATGAAATATATTTTTACATCATCATATGTGCTTGTATGTTTAGGGTTAAAGATTTGTGTAGGAGTGATTGACTATATGGTCTTAAAAACAGAAAAATATTTGAAGTGCTTTAATAAAAATAAAAGAATTTAAATATTCACATCTGGAATCATTATTTTCTTTTTTTTGATTTTATTATTCAATTTAGCATGTTATTTAGATAAACAGTCTTTTGGAGTGATTTTATTTCTTTAATATTTTTAAGTGCAAAAAATTAAACGTACTTTCGTTTTACGTAAGACGTCTGTCTCTTCGCAATTTCAGCAATGTATAGTTATGGAGTATGAATCCACAATAAAATTTTCTATAACTTCATCGAAGAGTCTCCAAACATTATTGAACGGTTAAATTAATATCGATCATCCTACCCAGACATTGTTAAAACAAATCATTTTTTTTGTCTAAGTTTGAAATTTTCAAAAGTATTTCTGAATTACCAGAGAAGCTGTTCCACTCAGAAATGTGTGGGGTATAGTTTTAAAGGAATGGATTCGATATTCCATTCTCCGATATCGTATATTTGAATGATTTCTTCCTTGACGCTCACATACAACATACATATGTGGGAAGATAATTTTGAGAAATCAAGCTTGAAAAATCCACTTTGTTAACAGTGTCTGGGTTGGATGATGGATGTTGAGGAAAAATGGGACCAATGGCCGCAACCTTTCTGTGAAGTGGAAAGAAATGTTTGGATGGGTATGACTGGCGAAAGAGCAGGTGAGGAAGGCGGAGCCAAATAGCTTTGATTTGGGTCTTGCATCAGACAACCCAGTAGTGGCTGGAGGATAGTAAACGGTAACTTTCTAAACAAGTAGGCAAACTTGCCGCGACCAGACTCATGCCATGTCTCGTTGGCACATCATACCTTCTGGGAACTCTTCTATTTTGGAGGTTAACCCCCCAGCCTCATCAAACATCGATTATCTCCATACGGAATATTGTTTGGGTAGGGGATTTCACTTTCTAATTCCGAGCAGGGACGACTGGATCATCTCCCCGGAATCCTTGGATACATACACAGTGGCCATGCTTATAGGCCACTGCGTTACGGAAGACAAGGAAGACATTGCGTTATGGGAAGACGAAAAGACTGCAGCTCCCATCGAACGACTATTGCCGAGGTTGTGGGTCTGCTGAAAAGGAGGAAATTGTTATCCACTTTCTTTGCCAATGCATATCTCTCGCGAGGGGCGGTTTTAGGTTATTTGGGTCTCCATTCCTTGTCAGCTTAACGGAGTTATTATCCATTGATATCAAGGATATACCTTCGTTCATAAAACTTTCAGGCTGATTTCCAGCTTAGGAGAGTCGTGCTTTTAGTGAGCAGCCTCTGCGCTGACCACTTTCCTCTATGAGTTCGATGGAATTTGGTTAGTACCGAGACTGCGCTTACCTTTGGCGTCACAACGGGCCGCTATGTGAGCTTTGGTATCAAACCTACCACGCCAACCTACCTACCTATACCCAGTATGTAGATTCTGTGAGGAGGAGAATGAATCATCTGAAGACATAATGGGTGCCTATGAACTACATTGAGTTCTCCTTACTGGCACCGACAAGATCCAAAATTTTCATCAGCACAATGTAGTTGAAAGAGACATAATAAGGATTCCCTATATAGATTCAGGATATACTAGGTACTCTAGCACATCTACTATACACGACAATAACAAATATATATATTTAAAGGGTCGTCCCAGAAATGACCCAAACTAACTTTCTCCACAGGTCTATTTCTACTTTGCATACTGATTCGGTTTATCCAATATGATAAGGCGTAGGGTTGTTATATTCCCACACACTTTCATTGTTCGATGCTGTATCAGAACTATTTCGACTATTGGAATTGTTCTAAACGCCAGTGGCGACATGAAACAAGCACGTATTTACTAACAAGCCCTTCAAAATGTTATAAAATGTTGTAACACAGTAACAATACGAGTACCGAAACCATAAAATATATCTGAGCACCATATTGTAAATAAAAAACAAAATCATGGGGGTTCGACATGTCAAAAACAAAAAAAAGTAGAAAACTAATCTAACAGTGGCAAACAAAATATCATAAAAAAATAATTAGTTGTTATTGTTTTTAAGCAATAAAATACTAAATAAAATATAAAATAAGTCACGTTATAATTACCTGACGAAAAAAGGCATGGCAACTGATGTCATACGAGTACTTTTTTCGTTTTTTTTTTTTTGTTGGAAGAATTCTTCTTTTCTATAAATTAATTTGAAAAGGGGTGGGCTTGTTGCCGTTTTATGGTAATGGAAGATTTTCAACAAAATTATTTTTCATAATAAATAATAAAATACAATATTAAACAAATTAAATAATAAACATTTCTCAAAATTAAGTGATAAAAATGTTTTATGGCACATAAACATTAATGTAGACATGCAGACGTTACAGATACCATAACAGAATTGATCGGATTGAATTTGAAATTTCTATTTTACAGTTTTGAATAAAAGTTGATCTTTGTTTTGATTAGTTTGGTTTTAAAAATCAACTATTGAGAGACAACAACAAATACATTACTTGCTTATTTACTTAATTGGTCATTACAACACTTCAGTTAGGATTACGACCTAGCTTCTCGCACTACATATGTTGTGTGTATTAATTGTTATACATGAGTGGCGGGGCCAACAGTTTAAAGTCGACTCCAAACGACAAATTTTTGTGAATCTTTTCATGAAAATTTTATTTACACTTTATTTATTTTTATTTTTGCCAGAAATCTGCTCAGAGATAGTCGACGAAGAAATATTTTCTCATACTTCGTTTTGTTGTAGATGTCTGACCCTTCTGGTCACTGTATCCTTACATAACATCACGTAAAAAACAAGAAATCTTTAGAACAGACCAACTGCATTCAGCAAATTGCATGGCAGTATTGCTCAGCGTGTTTTATGTGTCCTGTAAGATTTCGAAATCGCCGTAGTCTAGTTGGTAGTCTGTTGTCTGTTAGACGTAAGGCCACGGCGTAAACCACAAAATATTTCTTCGGCGGCTTCCTCTTAGCAGATTTTTGGCAAAAATTCTGAGAGTAAAATAAAATTTCCATGAAAAGTTTCTCAAAAAATCTGTCGTTCAGAGTCGACTTTAAATTCTAGGTGGTGTGAGAATCTACATTGTAATCCTAAGTGAAAGGTTATAATGACCAATTATCCTTTGTATGTATGTAGGTAGGTAGGTAGAGGTGGCTGCCCATCCAAGAAAAATCCTTGGATGGACTCACTTAGGCCGCATTGGGCCCAAGGTGTTACCACAGTTATCCGTTATCCCCTAGTCCCGGAACCACTCAGAGCTCCTGATGAAGCGATTTAGGCTGCCAATGTCAATCCTTGACTGTTCGTCCAGATCATCCATGTAGTAAGTACCAAAGTACTTCCTTCTCCTTTGACAAAGAGCCGGGCATGTACCCAGCAGGTGAGAGACAGTCTCCTCCTCTTCCTCATCTCTTCAGCTTATGCAGAAGTCGTTATCATGGTGTCCAAGACCAATGCGCCTCGCATGCGTACCCATAATGCAATGCCCCGTAATGACACCGACAACTGCACTTAGCGCGCCTCTTTGGAGTTTAAGTAGACTGATTGTGCGCCCCTCATCATGTATGTACAGTGGCTCCCAGCTTATTTCAACCAGCACCTTTAAAAAAATTAAAAAAATTTGAATAAGAGTTTATAGAATATGTTTAAAAATTAAGAAAAAAAGTTTTATTCAGTCTCAAATGTAAACTTACAAACTAAAAACCAAAAATATAGGAACCCAATTCGTCGCAGCTTATTTCAACCACTTACTATAAACAAACAATAAAACGGTTAATTAATTAATAGTTTTAATTTAAAAATTTAGTATGACCTCCTATTTGCTTAATTACAGCTTTCAGGCTTTTTTGCATTGATGCCACTTTCTAGTGGTTTGGAGAGTTATTTTTGCCCATTCCTTTTTCAGAGCTGCTATAAGGTGATTCTTGTTCGAAATCTGGTGTTGGCGGACGTTTTGATCACAAATTGCCCATAAATTTCAGACTGAATAAAACTTTTTTTGTTTAATTTTTAAACATATTCTATAAACTCTTATTAAATTTTTTTTAAAGGTACTGGTTGAAATAATCTGGGAGCCACTGTATGTAAGTTCTCGTAAATTTATGTTTCTTGTGAACTAATTAGTCTTACCAAATTGCAGACTTATTTTGGCGATTCATACTCGACGAGTGTATTGAAAGAAACCGAAACGAAGAAATTCTTGAGGACCTATGTTGCTTATAGGAACTAAAGGATTCAATTTATATTGCATATTTGTCCATACGTACATATGTACTGCACAATAAGTGGTAAGATAATGATAATCCGGAAAAACGGTGAGCAAAATCTGGTATTCAAACAGATTTGTTGCAATTTTCCAATTGTGGAATTTTAAAGGTTTGAACGATATCCATATTCATGTAACTACGATCCATCACCAGCTTTTTGCACGTTAGAAGAAATCGCTAGCATTATTGACTGAATTTTATAGCTACTGAGTTGCTCTTTTATGATAATTCTTCTAGTCAAAATTAAGCTTTTGAGACGAACTTTGCTACACACGCTTCTTCATCAAAACCACTGAGAAAATAGCATTTCGAATGACGATGACATCATCAATCTTTGAATGATTATTTAAATATTATCCACTGTCTCTATTTTACTTTTCGAAATCTGCTCCTTCGCCTAGACTCACGATTGCACACAGTTGTCTATGCCACATGTGGCCTATGCGCCATTTTCTTCCGTTCCCTTTCGGATTCCAATCGTTCTTTCGGATTATATCTAGTCTACGCGGTGTATGTTCAATTCAAACCCATTTGCGACGTTATATCTCCTCTTTTATTGCCTACAGTTTGTTATGGCAGATATAGTTAGTTGCATATATTTTTTCGCTAGTGAAACTTTGGTAGTTTACGTAGCTCCGCTTCACAAATACCTGCAATTCTTGTAAGTCACGATTAGTGGTGTTCCCATTTTCGCAACCATATATCAGCACATATTTCACACATATTGCATTTTGTACGGCTGGATCTTTATATTGTGTATATGGAGCCGATTATTTCTTTACTTACTTACTTAATTGGTCATTGCAACCCTTTAGTCAGAATTACAAACAGGATTACTCTACTCATGTCGTGTACCTTAATTTTATTGATGAGTGGCGGAACCTACATATTAAAGTCGTCTTCGAACGACAGATTTTTAGAAGCTTTTCATAGCAATTTTATTAAGATTTTGTCAGAAGACTGCTGAGGGTTAGACGCCAAAGGAAATATATTTGCTGCCTGAGCCAGGGATTGAACCACTGGCTCTCGTCTAATAAGGCAACACGCTAGCTACTAGCCTTCGTCGAATGGGAACCACCTGATTTTGCAATTATATTACCAAGCTAGCAGAATGACTCAACCTTGCTAAAATTTGGCCGACAGACTGAACATTATCAGACCGTACTTAGTAGCTTTGGTTACAAATTTATCCATTTTTTTAATTCAATGATATCATCTGCATGATTTACGTCTTATAAGCGCTTATCTATACCTTAGACGATACCTCATTGTTCAGATATGAATTTGGCCACACTATGATACACCTGAAGCCGCCGTAGTCTAGTAGGTAGTGTGTTGGCTTATTAGACGTAACGCCATGATTAGAGATTTGTGATTGCCTTGAGTAGTTCTGCTCGTTCTTAACGCACTGTTAGGACAATATAAAGTTTCTTAAAAACTCGTGCTGAAAACCCTACAATTTTTTTTTTATTTCACCTGAGCATTTTCCTAAAATTACTTTATTTTCCTGTTAATAAAATTACGCAGTGTAAACAGTAACTTTCGAAATTCCAATAGATTTATAGTGCGAAGCATGTTTATCTTCTGGGAACTGTTTTCATTTCAAAAATTTGTTTTTTTTTTCTTAACACTGATAGACGGAATGGAATTTGTGGTATGCAGGTTGGCACGAGTATCGAGTAAATTCTAGAAAATTTTTTTATTGAATTATTTTTCTGACTTAATTTCATATTAAAGTTTTATTGTTTTATTTATTTATTTATTTATATTTAATGGAAGTGTTAAATGAAATTTAACACTTGAAAAGTTTATTTTTTTTACTAATTTGCAAAGGTATGCGTTAGAATGTGCGAAATCAAACAAATTTTATGTTTTTTGTTTGATTTTATTTAAAATTCATTTGAATTTAGAATTCAGAATTCGAAAACAATTGTTTTTGTCTACACAAAAAGAATTTTAATTATTTTATTATCACTTAATTTGTTATTTAAGAAATCTGGAGTGTTATTTCCGATCAAAATTTACATGAAAATTAGGCAGTTTTCGTTAAAACAATTTCAAATACAAACAAAAATAATAAACTTTAGCCTCAAATACTTCAAAACACAACCAATTTAACTTTTTTTTTTTAATTCACTTTAAACTAATCGATATACGAGTATTTTTTTAAGAGATTATGAGTAGAGCATGCACATTTTTTTCTTGATAACCGCACAAGAAAAAAATTCTTTTTTAAATTAAAAAGGGTGATTTTTTTGCTGTTTCTGGTTTTCTGGAGAATAATTTTTCCGTCCCAAAAAATAAATACGTGGTGCGTAGCAATACCAGGCATGACTTCAATAAGGATTATTAAGGATATTAAGGAAATTCAACAACAGTCAATGCGCCTTGAAACAAGCACTGTTTAGTAGGGTTTATGGGCCTGCGGCATCGTTTTCAGGAACGCTGAAAATCACAAAGTTACAGTCTGTGGAACAAGGTATAACGCTGATAATTACTGAAGATATTTCGGCTAAAAGTCGCCGTAGTCTAGTAGGTAGTGTGTTGGCTTATTAGACGAAAGGTCCGAGTTCAAATCCCAGGTCAGACATCAAAACGAAAATATGAGAAAATATTTATTCGTCTACTTCCTCTCAGCAGATTTCTGGCAAAAACTCTGAGAGTAAAAATTGCCATGAAAAGCTTCTCAAAAATCTGCCGTTCAGGGTCGGCTTTAAACTGTAGATCGCACTACTAATGTATAAAATTAACATACAAAAAATAAGTGGTGTGAGAAGCTAGGTCGTAATCCTGACTGAAGGGTTGTAATGACCAATTATGTATGTATGTATTTCAGCTAAAATGGAATAATTGGACTTGATTGACGTGTGCTTTCTAGTTATAAGCAATCATTTTCAAAAGGCAAAGCGGTAGCATGAAATCCATGCAATTGATCGCCTAAATCTTAAAATTTGGCTCTACAAATCACCATTCTAACCCTGAATGTTGAAAAAAGCAAGACTAAATTGTAGCTCACGAATGGACCATCAGCGGCATAGCCGTAAGCGATTTTTACATGAAATTTTTTAAAAAGTTCATTCATTGCTCTCAATTAAATAGTTTATTCAGATACGCAAAATTTCTGCGTTTTTTTTTTTGCAATTTTAAAAACTCAAATTCAAACAGAAAACTATCATATGTTTATAGTAACGGGAAAATACTTGGCATTTATTTTCTCTCGTTCTCTCTTTCTAGGTGTTTTTTCTGTGAAAGGAATGTCTAGTACAAATATTTATTTAGGTTTCCATGTAATTAATAATAATTTCATCAATATGTCGCTATGTATGTATGTATATAAATATTGACATAGAGTATGAGTATTTAATGTATTCATTATGTAGTTCACATGTCTGATAAATTAATA
The DNA here is from genome assembly GCA_927399465.1 of Sarcophaga caerulescens. Taxonomy (NCBI): domain Eukaryota; kingdom Metazoa; phylum Arthropoda; class Insecta; order Diptera; family Sarcophagidae; genus Sarcophaga; species Sarcophaga caerulescens. The sequence continues at coordinate 19,544,762 of OV656867.1, forward strand.
ATATTTAATAATTGATAGTGCGAAATAAAAAAAGCAAAAACAAAAATGAAATATTAATTCATTAGATAACGTAAAGCAACAAGCATTGCAACATTAACCAATGTTGAGCAACATGTTGATAAAGATTATGGGGGTAGATTCATTGAAAAATACTGCCGCAATATGAAAATTAATGTGCTACTACAACTTAAAAATTGTTCATAACTTAAAAAACTATTGAAAACGATTTTATTCCATAATGTGAAGATGAAACCTATAATTTACAATTTTTGTTTTTTAAATTGATTTATTGTTATTTCAAACCATTGGCTTGGTAATCAATACTTTTTTGCTTTTGTTCAAATCAGTTCACACGGTTTGACGTTTAGATCGTCAGTTTTTACATTTTTAAGAGAACTTTACTAAGGATTCTGTAATTAGGCAGCAAATTTTCTGATGTCTTTTAGTACAAAATTTTTAAGGTACATAAGAATAAGGGAATTCTATCTACAAAACACAAACCTATCTGAGGCGTTTATTTTGAAAGTGGTTTAAGTCCATTTTTTAAAAAAATTTAGTTAGTGATAACAATAATCATATCCTATATAATCTTTTATTTTATAAAACATTTAAGTCTAGTATCATTAAAATTGCTATATTGGGGGCACTTGAAAATTAGTTAGTTAACGAAATGGAAAAAAATTTATTTTGAAACTGGTTTAAGTCCATTGAAAGAAATAATTTTTTTCAAAAAGATTAAAAAACATTAGTGGCGAACCTGTAAATTGGTTAAGGATATGTTGGATGCGATTTAGAAAAAGTGAAACCTATAAAATGTTTTAAAAAGAATCTATGGAAGTGGATACAGAGTTCAAAATACTTGATTTATTACCTTGTCGGGGAAGACTAAGGAACTTCAATAAAATAATATTAACACCACTGTACAAAAATGTACGTCCCATTTCAACTCCTAAGTATAAGGATATGATGGAGTTACTAAGGTTTATACTACCTAAGCACCATGAATATTTTAACAACCTCACACATAATCTAAATGAGGAGAAATAATATGGTAAAATCTTTCATATTATCCTTAATGTTGGTTTAATTTTTTAATAGATGAATTAATATTTATTTTTAAATACATGTTTTTCTAATTACATATATAAAAATCAGTATCTAAATTGAAAGCTTCCCTATTTATTTTAAAGCTATTACATTCATCTGCATTAAAAATAAAATATTTACAATTTCTGTTATTTAATATCTTTAAAATAATAATTTCAAGAACTTATCTTAAAAATCCAATTAATTAGAGGAATCACTAGGTATACAATTCTTTTGGATAATTTGTTCAATATTATTGTGAAACTAAAGTATTTTGTTTGCTAATAAACCCCATGTAATAATTATATTGGAATTATATAAACGTAGTGGAGTAACTTTAAGTGAAAAATTGACTTATAATAATATTAAAAAAAAAGAACACTAAGGGGACTTATTCCTTTTCACAAACAAAAAAGTCATTTTATTAATTTTGAAAGTGGTTTAAGTCCATTTTAGGTTCTGAAACACAGCTTATTTTTCTAGTAAAGTTTAAAAAAAGTATTACGTTATATATTCTAACATGTTTAAGGTTATAAAGCCATAAAAACAACTTAATACCAGTTAACAATATTTTTGAAACAAATCAAACGCAAACCCTTAAATATCTTAATATAAGAAAAAATGGACTTAAACCACTTTCAAAATAAACGGCTCATCTATTTATTTCATTATGCCACAAACCTTAACAAGGCTATTCAGTGAGGTAAAATATGTATGTGGTTAGTAAGATTTGAAATCCAGTAATTCTCTCATATTTTTATGGGATCATACATACATACATACATATGTACATAATTGGTCATTACAACCCTTCAGTCAGGATTAAGACCTAGTTCTCACACCACTTATGTATGTTGGGTGCGTTAATTTTATACATGAGTGGCGAGACCTACAGTTTAAAGTCGACTCCGAACGACAGATTTTTTGAGAAACTTTTCATGGCAACTTTATTTACCCTCAGAATTTTTGCCAGAAATCTGCTGAGAGGAAGTCGTCGAAGAAATATTTTAAAATTTTTGTTTTGATGTCTTACCTGGGGTTTGAACCGTGGCCTTACGTCGAATAAGCCAACACACTACCTACTAGACTACGGCGACTTCTATTTTTATGGGATCAAGACAAGATAATTCATTGTAAGCTTTAGCGTTCTAGTTTTTAAAAGCCATTACTTCAAATTATTTAAAGAAGTAACATCATTAAGATAGATAGAAAATTGAGTGGCTGATAGAACAGAAGTTAACTTAAACTAGTCGGGTGGTATGGGATTCCATCAACAACAACTCGTAGAGAACGATAGTGTAACAACGAAAGAGGTAAGTGCCAAATTGGAAAGCAATAAATAACGATAGAAGCCCTTTTTGACAGCACCTTTCAAATGTCTCTGAAATTTTTCATCTTCTAGAGAATAATGCAATCAAATTATCGGTAAATAAGCTCTGTTGTTGATAGGTTATTTAAGGCAAGACTCTTCTAAAGATAGTAGATAATCATACTAATGTAGTAGGTAGAATGTTGGCCTATTAGACGCGAGGCCACGGATCAAAGCCCGGGTCAGACATCTCTAACAAAACGACATATGAAAAAATATTTCTTCGGAGACTTCCTCTTAGCACATTTTTGGCAAAAACTCTGAGAGTAAATAAAATTGACATGAAAAGTTCCTAAAAAACCTGCCGTTCAGGGTCGGCTTTAAACTGTAGGTCGCACTACTAATGTATAAAATTAACACACACAAAACAAGTGGTTTGAGAGGCTAGGTTGTAATCTTGGCTGAATGCCAATCATGTATGTATGTACGTATGTAGAAGCTCTTACCAACTTGCAAACATCAGTTAGAAGACATTTCTTGTTCCGCCAATTTTTGAAGGCTTTATGGATTCTATTTTGAAAGCAAGAAACTCTATCTCTTGATCTGAAGAAGACTGTTCGTTAATGTGTCGTTGGCATCCACTAGAAAATTTTTATTTCGTTTATCGAACAGTGATTGACTTAATGTAACAAAAGAGCATAAGCAGTGCATAAAATAGTTCCTATGTATGCTTGGTTTGAACTCAGTTCTAGTTGCAGTATTAAATGTATAGTACATATGGTATATAGTGTGACTTATTAGTACTTTGAGGTATTGGGAGTACGACAAAACTGCTGACTAGAGATACATTTATGAGGAATATCTAATTCACACCCCGCTAGTTATTGTGTTCTAACTTCGTGATTTTTATTTTAAAGTTGTCTTCTTGAAACGGCACATACAAAACTGTTATAAATTGCATTTAAACTGAAAATAAAGAAAAAATTTACATTTTCAAAGTATCTTTAACTAATATTTGAAAAATATTTGAATTCTAACGTACTATAATAGAAAACTTGTACTTTTTTCACTTCTTAAACAGTCAGTTTCTTAATGTGTAAAATAAAGAACATAAATCATGTGACATTTAAAAAAATTGTCAATTAGAATGCCAAGCATGAAAATCGAAAAGTGGATTAAAATTCAAAATAAAATACGTGCTCCAAATAACATTCTGTGCAGCAAATATTTTGCCTATAAAGTTATTCAATAAAATGTCATAAATTTAAGCGGCTCAAATGAATCCAATCTAAATCGTTTATTGTTTACAAATTCCTTCATTTTTACTTCTTCTCCTTTGCCCTAAAATAATATGGTTGATGTAACTGGACTCTGCTGTATTAGTATTTGAAATTAATTTGTTTAATTGCATGTCAAAAAGTTAGTATTTCTTAATTTTGATTATTTTTTTAAATTACAGAACTTTTCAGTTCACTCTGAATAGGGAACTAGTTTGTGAAAGTACACAGTATGTGCCTTTAAAAAACTAACGATAAAAAATGTTCTTTTTAACAATTTTCTTTTTATCAAAAAAGCAAAAATCCCCACGTTTTTTTATGACAAACTAATTAATTATAGGAATATAATAATTTGAAATCATAAAAAAAAAATCTTGTATTTCTAATACAAAACAATTTTGATTTAATTTTGTAAACGTGACGATGTGTCGAATTTATTAGAAACTGTTTTCTTAATCATATCTTTATGTTTTCTTTTTTATTAATCGAAAATACAGTGTCTTGCAAATATAATCGTACACAGCGGCCATAAAGCAAATGATTTATCGAGTAATATAATCAGATTAATAAGCTTATTCGCCTAAGTAGTAGTGTATGGGGTTATTAGACGAGAGTCCCAGGCTATAACACATCACAGAAAACGAAATATGAAAAGTATTGACCTTTCGCCGACTTCCTCTCAGCAGTCTTCTGGAAAAAACTCTGAGAGTAAACTAAAAATACCATCAAAAGTTTCTCAAATCTGTCGTTCAGAGTCGACATTAAACTGTAGGTCCCACCACTCATGCATAAAATTAACTCAGAAAACATGAGTGGTGTGGGAGGCTAGGTTCTAATCCAATTCCACAGAGACCCAAATCAAGAGAACCTCCAAGCAGCAATTTCTTTGCAAGTTTTGTGACACTTTGACCTTGTATTGTTTAATCAGTGACCTAAACAAGAACAAATTTGGTGTCATCAATTCCATTCAATTAATTCTGATATCAAAGCTTAATTACGCTCTGGCAGGTCAATTGATGAAAATATCAACAAAATAATGAAAATCTTCGAGTCCGACCATCATAGTTGATCGCTTTTTCAGTTGTTCACAAACTAAGAATTCCAAAATCTAAATATTTCAGAAGCGTATGGTGACTGGTGATGAAAAGCGAATAACTCACGCCCACGTTAAGTAAAAATACTCGTGGCCAGATCGTGATGAGTCAAAATTTACCACGGACAAGCTAGTTGTTAACAGTCAGAGGGATTTTATTGTATGTTTGACGAGCTTGTCAGAAAGGAATTTATTGTAAGCTTTACTTCTACGATGAAAATAACGCGCTTGAAGCCCCAAGAACTACCTATGCATTGACATTTTTATCTCAACAGAGCATACAGTGATTACTACTTGTTGCAGAATATAACGAATAATTTTTGAATCGGACGTAAATTACTTGCCCAGTTTTTTTTTTTCGAAGAGTGGTAAGGATTTCTATGAGAAAGGCTTATGGGAATTAAAGGACAACTTATCGTATAAAGGACTGTATATTTAATGGAATGAATGAAATCATTCTGGTTATACGTAAAATATATGTAGTCCTTTAAGTGCCTTAGTAGTCTAGTGGATAGTGTGCTAGACTGTTAGCGTGAGGGTTCGATTCCCATCAGAGGTTCTGGTCTGTTGAGCATATGGACTATGTTACTCAGCTCGTAATAATTAAATATAATTTGTAAGTGTATTCTAAGTACTAAATAAATAAATAATTAAAATATGCAGTCCCTACTCGATCTCATGCACAATGAGTGACCTTAATACTCAATAGGTTATTAACCTTTGGACAAATTTTCAAAAAAGTTATCTTTGCCAAAATTTCTATTTCTTTTCTAAATAATTATCTAAACTATGAAGTACTCGATCTATAAAAGTCTTTGCTTTTGAAACGTATAGTACATATGATTAATATATTGAAAGGCGCTAGCATTTGTATTTCAAATAGAACGCAGTAGTATTTCAAAAATAAATAAAATTGAATTGAATTTAATTCAATTCAATTATCAATTTTAATTTAAACATTAACAATCCATATCTTTAAGCATACATACGTGTCTTCAGGTCCTACAATATGTCAATTAAATAATTATCACGTTAAGTAACTAAAGCACACAAAAATGATTGATTGTTTCATTGACTTCATAAATCATCAAGAATTCTTGTGGTATACATACATACCAGTTGCTTCTAAATTTTTTTTTTTTTAACTGATATTTGGTTTTAGAATCCAAACACAAAAGGTAGTAAATTTTAATATTTTATGTATGTTCATATAGGGTGGACCCAACTATCGGTTTAAATTTGAACCATCGGTTATTTCGAATCTGACAATACTTATGTCATTATATTCAGTATATTGTCTCCACTAAACGTAATGAATAGGTTTACGCTTGAGCAACGTTGGGATTTATTGGAAATTTAGGGCCAAAGAAAAACTGCACGATGATGTCGATTTTACCCAAAAAAATCATCTTTTCATTAATAAGCAAAATTGCCGTATTTGGGGCTCAAGAAATCCACACGTGGTCTTACAGAAGCCAATGCACCCATTACGTGTGCCTGTTGGTGCAGATTGTGGAACGGGGGCCCATATTTCTTTGAAAATGGGAACGGCGCAAGCATTACGGTCAATGGAGACACCTCTCGCACTATGATTCACGGTATTGTTGTGAATGATGTTTGGTGTCAACTGGTTGGTGCTACTTGCTACACACCTCATGCCACAATCGATTTATTTCGTCAAACGTTTGATAGCCTTTTAATTAGACGAAATGGTGAGATCAATTGGCCGCCAAGAAGATGCGATTTGACACCGTTAGAATATTTACTGTGGGGCGCCGTAAAGAAAAGTGTCATGACGACAAGCCAGTGGCAATTAAGCATTTGATGGCCAACATTCGTGATGCCATTCACGAGATATGATGCCATAATGAGAATGAGGTACTGTGATATAATAATATTCTATGAAAATAATATTCTATTTCCAAACGGAACAATTGTACTTCACAACAAAAAAATAAATTTGTCAAAATTTCAAACGGTTTTTGGTATTATTGCATTTTTAAATTTAAACTTGTAAATGGCCCACCCTATACATACTTACATGTGCATATGTTGTTTGTATGCAAAATATAGAATTTTTTTTTTATCAATTCGAAAAAAACGAAAAAGAAAAAATTAAATTTAATGTGATTCAAACAATTTTGTTTTTTATCGCTTTCTTTTTCCTTTTTTCTTTTATTTTTTCGTCAGCAACACTTTTATCAATCACCTGCCGTAATTGAGAAGACATTTTGTGCAAACGATTGATAAGATCGCAATCATTATCAGAAACGAAAAATCACTTACTGCTATAATGATACTGATAATGATAATGTTTTGAAATTAATGATGCCCCGGTCGGTAGAACGGTCGGTATTGCTTTCATCTTCAATGGTCTTCAGTTGTTTTTTCTGCATTTTTTTCCTTCTGCAACATGTCAATTAATTAAACAGATTGCCTATTTTCATAAGAGGGGGCATCTAAAAATAGTATAAAAATTTCATCAGGAAACGTGTTACTTTATATTTCTAATTAAAATTAATTAAATAAAATATTTCTAACGGCGTCTTTAATTACAGTATCACTATTTATTTACTAACAACATATCTAGGGATTTCTCAGAGACATCATCATATTTATTTTCATAAATTTTATAGAAGAATATTAAATCCAATACTTGTTATCGATGTAACGCATATATTTAAGGAAACTTAACAGCCAATAACGAAAGTTACTATGGCTGCCTTCCAAAATGTTAGTTGCTTTGTGTTTGAACAAAGTATCGTGTTTCAAAATGCCGCTGTACAAAATTTATACAATGTATTCTATTTCAAAACGTCGTCAATGTGTATTTTTAACGCAGTCAAAAAGCAATCAGGCATCGGATTTATAGTTGATGCATTGTTTGGTTACTTTGCATATCTACATAGTTTATATACAGTAGTAGAACTACATACAAACTTTGTATTGATACATTTTGGAAGGCAGCCTATGTCTGTGAGTACCGCAATCCAATAAAGTTCGAAGTATTTTTCAATTTTCATCAACTCATTGCTACATTTTATCTCAATGGATGTCAGAAAGCCTATAAAACGCAGGAGAATATATAATCAGCCGCGCTGACCGCTCATCTGAATAAGATATTATTTTAATGTGACTTTGACAACAGTCATTGTCTTCACATTGAAGTGGTGAACCAAGATTACTTCGAAAAATATTCATGTATACCCCTGATAAAACGGAAGTGCTTGCCTAAATGAAATGATATTTTGCCATCTCTTTATACGATCTTGTTTTGGTCCTGTTGGTAGATTTCTAAAGCGTGTTGTTCTAGAAGATTGACCACCCTCTACACCAGAGGAGAATATCTTCGTATCATTCTTTGACTGATCTCCCTGCATGACAAGTAGTGCCAAGGAAACTTGTTTTGTGTCACTCCCACCTTGTCATCAGCAAAAGTATGGAATTCAATGGGATTACTTACCATCTAGCCGATATTAGCTTTTGCGGTAACAGATTTTGAAACAACATATGCAATTTTTTTGTTTCGGTCGCCTGCTAGGAGCTTGATACCACCACTCGGTAGCAAACAACTGATATAGCCAGGCACTACCGAAACTGCAGAAGTTGGATCTACGGAGATTGTGAAACCCCCCTGTCCAGTGAACTATAGGCATGGTTTACAATTGGAACACATTGTAACGATATAAGGGGTCGACTTACGACAAGCTTTTAAAAACTACCTCTCTTTAAGAGAAAGAAGCAGACCATCACTATGATGTATTTAGAGTTGCAGACGTATTAGTCCACATGACCCAACTAGGGAAACGTACGTTAATACACATAAGGGGCAGTTTTCACCCTTTGACATGGGTGACCCTGGTGGTAGTTAATCTTATCGAGATCCGAGAGCTGAAGTAACTACCACCAGGGTCACCCATGTCAGAGGGTGAAAACTGCCCCTTATGTGTATTAACGTACGATGTTATGTAGTAATATACACCTAATACTTTTCTTACACGAATGGTGTAGTGCCACAGACCAGAGTCTCTGGTGGGAATCGAACCCACGCCCCTCACGCTAATAGTCTAGCACACTACCCACTAGACTACCAGGGCACCCTTACACGAATTTAATTTAACACGAGTTAAAAAGAAAATTCAATTTAAGCGAATTGTTTTGTTTTAACACAGTTTTCAATATTTTACGAATTTTTCTTGAATCTCGTAGAGCAAATAAAGTGAGATTTTTCAAAATAAATTCTTTAGCGAAAATTTTTTTTAATTTCTTAATCCGTTTTTAAAAGAATTCTTTTACACGCATATTTTTGAGAACGCATCTATCGTGTTAAAAGAGAATTCAGTGTAGTTTCACAATATAACAGTAACATCGCCCATTAACAACGTCTTTTCATATTTTACTCTCGAATTTTTTTGTGAGTTTTACTTAATTTTCGTTCCGTGGAAAAATAGCTTAAGGCCGTCATAAAACGTTATATTCAGTAATTAGTCAGTTTATCCAGTCAAGTAAATGTATAGGCTACAATAGCTGATTCTAGAATAACTGGATTGCTGTCTGTTGTTGCCTATAATCAACTCTGTCTATAAAAATGTAGTAATATTGGGTGTAGTGGTAATACGTGTTAGTGATACTAACAATAGCACAGTGAGTCCAATATGGTATTTTAAAACGGCTCAGTACTTTTGGCAAAAGTAAGAAATAAAATTTGGCCTCTGATAATACAATTATTACGAAAACTTAAACCAATTTCAAATAGCACTTTTTCTTTCTTAATTGCGAACTTTGTAATCATTTTAAGTTCACAACTGACTAATTAAACCAAATGAAATTATTAAAAGTTCTATGAATGTATTTCATCAGTTCACAACTGATTAATTAAACCAAATGAAATTATTTAAAGTTCTATGAATGTATTTCATCAGTTCACAACTGATTAATTAAACCAAATGAAATTATTTAAAGTTCTATGAATGTATTTCATCAGTTCACAACTGATTAATTAAACCAAATGAAATTATTTAAAGTTTTATGAATTATTTCATCACACCCCCTTTATAATAAGTCTTATCAAAAGCAGGTGCCGGCAAATAAAATTGAATATGAACACAAAACAAATACCGGCTTTCCTAATGGGAGTAATAAAAAGTTGTGTAAATAAATTAAGGAGCCATGCTTTAAATGTACACACTTTGAACATACACACATACATTATTGGCCCTTACAACCCTTCAGTTAGGATTATGACGTAGCTTCTCACACCACTTATGTATGTTGTGTGTGCTAACTTTATGCATGAGATTCCGAACGACAAATTTTTGAGAAACTTTTTCATGGCAATTTTATTTACTCTCTGAGTTTTGACCAGAAATCTGCGCAGATTAAGTCGGGACGTTAGACTATAAATGTTCACTCTGGGCCGGTAATATCATTGTTCCAATGTTTCTAGCTTTTTGAATCAAACATTTGGCGAGAGGTCATGGTCAATCACCTTTAGTTTTAAAATTCTTGCAGTAGCACATTCGTAAATATACGGTTATAAGAGTCCACTCAAATTACAATGCAGTAACCATTATAAAATTTGTATGGGAGACTTCATGTCTAGAAGAATAAATATAATAAATATATATTCTGCAGATGATAGGATAAACCGAAAAAAGAAATTAGATTTCGTATAAGGTGTTGTAAAAAGAAGTCTGTTATATTAGGTTTGAGGACGTGTATTTGTCATTTTGACAAGTACAATACTCAGAGGTCAAAATAACCCATTGTAAATTCGTCCTAGAAGAGAGAGAGAGAGAGAGAGAAGTTAGTAAAGGAGATAGGGAGGGAAGGGAGAAAGACTACATCCTTGATGCCCTAGCACTTCTCAACCAGCTCAACTTATTTATGAATCTACTGAGAACCCTAATGTCGGCTCTTGACCAAACCTTTGAAAAAGTCCCTGCCCAGGGTCCTCAATCTCAACCAACTAAGAGCTGGACAGTTGCAGAAGAGGTGTCCGATAGTTTCAAAATCCTTCTCATCGCAACATACCCTGCAATAATCCGGCTGGGATCTGTTATAGATCCTTGTCAACGCTCTAATCTCGCAGTGCTCTGTATTAAAACCAATAACTAACCTTAGGTTGGCCTTGCCTCAGCCCAGCAGCAAGCCTGTTTTATCACTGTCTTTAGCAGGCCATAGACACCTAAACACATAACATTTCGATCCATCCCCAAGACATCTGCTCTCTCCCTGACCCATCCAGTGATGTGGCCGTAGATGTGAAATCTGTTAGAAATCATTAAATTAAAAGCTTTATTTCATGTAAATGGCTTCGTGTCAGGTCTGAGCTATATTTTACACGGAGAAGATCTTCTCGAAAAAGCTCCAGAGACTTTTAGCATGTCTCGCTATCAATGTCTGTGATCTGGTATAGTGTTAAGAGAATAAAATTCCTTTTTTTGTGGATCACAGTTATTAGCTTTTCTGTGATAATCTCTAATACATCCTATTATACCTTCTCCAAATATCACTTCTTAATAAAACCCTTTGTGTAGAGAGAGCATAACAAATTCATATGAGACTCTATTTGTATAGTAGTCAGCTTAGTCCACTAGAGAATTTTGAATCATCTACTAAAAAAAACAATCGCTAATGTATGGTATTTTCCTTTGGCGCATAATGAACTTTGCTATTTATGCTTATCTTAGTTAAATCGTTATAATTTCAATTAGACGTCTGAGAAATAAACAATCAAATCGCTTTTATTATTTTATTTTATGACAGATATTTAGTTTTTTTTTTTTTTTGTTCTCTTTCTGGAGTACCTTTGGAAACACATGGCATAAACTGTTGTGGAAAATAAACGCATTTAATTTGTTTAATTTGTTTCAAAACAAAAGCAAAAAACACAAATAAACATAAAAATCACTTCAAATTAGATATTCAACAATTAATAAATAGCCGTGAAGTACTGAAATTAAATTCTCGTGTTACCTAATAATGTTTGCAAATGCCATTTGAAGTGGCCAAAGGGAAGGCGACCTTGGCTATCATCATTTATTATTGATTTTATTGGAAAAATTAAAACGTATCGATTTATAATTAAACAAACGGCATTTCTAGTTTTTTTTTTAATAAATGTAATGAAAAAAAAAAAAATGGCAAATGAAAATGCACTTCAATGTAATTAGCCCTTGTCAAACTACTGTACTTGTACTGACTGACGCGCAAATACTATATGGGCATTAAAGTTTTAAACAGTATGGGTATTATCTGTACTCAAAGGTAGTGGGAGGTTGGTTTCGGTATGAAAAGAACAGAACATTATGATGAACATATCTATGGCTTTCGGTTTCTGTTGCTGCCGTTGTCTGTGCCCGTAGTATTTGTTTGTTAGCGGAAGTTTTGTTGGAAGACTTCGCTAGTTCATTCGCTAGACATTGCTAGTTCTTTAGTGAAATTTCTAATTTAAGCAAATATTTGGCGAATTCATTTCGATAATTTTATTAAATTTTAAAAAACCATACTTTTTTATGAATTTCCACCAAGCTTTGTATTATTATAATTCAGCTAGTAAGACCTCCTATCAGTTACTCCTTTGCTCTGATCGATCAAAAATACATACAGAGAATAGATACATATATCATAATGAAATAGGAGAGATTGTAGAATATCCAAGCTAATATAGCTCAAACTGAAACGTACTAAGATGGAAAGGCTCCTAAGGCTGAGTATTGTGCTCCGAGGACAACGACTAATAAACGGTGGAATACATATTCTTCTTCTTTCGTGGAATTCAGACGCAGAGACTCAACATACTAAGCCAATGGTTTTATTATGTATTTCAATTCGAAAGACAAATTCACGAAACTCATTGCTTTACAGCGTAAGGTTCGAATGAATTTTCTATCGATTCGAAATACATAATAACCAGAGCTTTGATTGCAGACTCGGCTAAGATGATTGGCAAGATAACTCCCATACAGCTAGTAGGCCTACTTCAGATTTGGAATCTTATATGACCTTTGTTGACAGTCAGGCTACCCTAAGGGCTATTGCGTCGGTTTGGTTAAATCACGGCTTGTTCGTGAGTGCAGAGTCTTTAAGAACCTTTGGACCAGATCAAATCCGTTTATGCTGGGTTCCGGGGCATAGCGGTATACTCCGTAATAAGACGTCGTATGCTCTTGCTATATTAGTTCACTTTCTGAGGGCGACTGGTATTTCTACGGCCTCATCACTGTATGAGCCAGGGAGAAAGTTATGTGTCTATCGAAATGTTATCGTCTAGAGGTCTATGGCCTGCTAAAAACAGTGATAGAACAGGTTTGCTGCTGGGCTTAGATAAGGCCAGCCTGAGGTTAGCTATTGGTTTCATTACAGGGCACTGCGAGATTAGATCGCTGATAAGGATCTGGACTGTCACAGGGTATGTTGCGATGAGGAAGAGTTGGAGACTATCGAACGCCTCCTCTACAACTGTCCAGCCCTTAGTAGGTTGAGGACCCTGGGCATGGCTTCTTCGAACGGCTTCTTCAAGAGACGACGTTAGGGCTCTCCATAGATCCATATATAGGTTGAGCTGGTTGAGAAGTGCTAGGGCATCAAGGTTGTAGTCACGCTCTCTTGTGTATTTGTGGTCCATATTTTTTCCTCCGTCTCTTATATCCTCCCTTTCATACCTCTTCTCCTTTTCCAATTTCCCTATCTCCTTCACTATCCTCTCTCTCTCTTTTAGGACGAGTTTGCAATTGGCATATCGTTCATTTATACAGAATAAATGTTAATTATCAATATAAATTGAAGAAAGTACAATAGCTGGAATAGTACAATTTTTTTATGTTTTTTTTCCTTAAATTGTATGAACTTATACTCTAAAACCGTTTCGTTGTGTTTCTAACAATATGTGTGTCCTGTGTAATGCTCTTTCCTCTAATCCCTTCTAATACTGTTACTCGTTAGCAGAGGACTTTCTGGACTTTCCAGTGAGTGGTATTAGTATCATTCATTTGCATCTTGACATTGTAAATTTTAACCACGACATCCAATTTTGTTTGGTAACAATGTGTTGCTATTGTTGTAACATCTCCGCTATTACGGGAAGCTCTGGAAAAAACACTTCCCTGTGATACAGCTGACGGTGAATTGACAATACTTGGCCGACTGCATGATGCACCGTTTCGGAGAGTAGTTCAAATTGTCGCGAAAATGTGTAATTGTTGTCTGTAGCTTTACATAGCGGTAATATTAGCGCTTAGGAAACCGTATGTGCCAGAAAATGCATAGAAATGAGTTGTCTTTTTAAAATAATACAAAATATCATTCAACTTATTCATTCACATGAGACACTTTTGAGAAGATCCATCTTTTAAATCTACAAATCTTAAAACAACTCTTGTAGAAGTTTCTTCTGTGTCTTAAATTGTAAACAGAAATACACTGCCAATAAATACTTATGCATCTTTGCTCCCCTCCCGTAAAGAATTTTTCTAGTTCAAACACAATGCACTTACTAACTTAATAGAGGCCAAACCCTAAGTATTGGATTTACAAGTTTACAACTTTAATAAACAAAACTTATAAATGATTTATAAACGATTAGAAGAGCCATTCAAATAAAGATTTGAATAAAACATGTGACAGAATATATCGCATAAGCACCATAAAATTTAATTTAAAAATAGATTATTTCACCAATAATTACTCTGGTCTTTGTATTCAAACAAAAATAATTTAAACGGATTATACTTTTTTAGATTACATACAACTTATAAGAGAGTTATAAATCTTCATTAAGTGTATTAAGTGTTGTTTCAATACATTCCTATTGCCTGCCAATATAATTTGTTTGATTGTTTGTTTGTAATTATAGTTTATTAATGTTACAGTTATTTTACATAGTATGTGTTTCAATTTATTTATTTAATTATTACATTTTATGAATATAATTTATCATTCACTTTAAATTGTATATGTTTATAAAAAAAATCGAATGTATTGGGCTGTTGTTTTCTGCTCAAAATGAACACAAAACCAACACAGTTTTTGTTTTGTTTTTTTTTTTTTTTTTCAAAAGAAAAATGGTTTACATTTTAAAACTTAATAGAAATACTTGCATATTTATTCTCTAAAACATATTTTCACTTAAGTATTGACCATTTCAACTGTTCACGAGCCGATTGTAGGACCTGTAAAGTATACAATAGAAAAACGTTTGTAAAATAGGTATGCAAATACGAAACAAACAGACTTTTTTCTAAGCTTTTAAAATAAAACTAAAATATATACAGTTTAGGATAATATTATAAGATAATAAATTTATTATACAACAACGACAACAACAACAAGAAACCAAGACAATTTCATTAGAGTTTTCTTAATTATTTAAAAATAAATTAAATTTATATTTGAAAAACATTTTTCAATGAAAATAAAACTAAAGAAACTATTTATAATTAAATAAATAATATTAGATATTCGATTTTTTCTCTTTCACAGAATCAATAATTAAAATATAAATATAGAGTGCGTTTGAAGAACAAATAGTGAAGAAGTGATTTGATTCATAATAATAATATCTTGACTACCAAAGAAGTCCATTTAAAGTGTTAGTTACCTGGGCCACAGTCTGTTCGGCAATGGGAATGTCATCATTTCGTAAATCAACCCTTTTAACCACTGATGAAGGATCTGCATCTAAAATTATGCTGAAAGAAATATTAAAAAGGTACGTCAATATAAGTTTTATTTGTGACTCGCTTTATTCTTATTAAAAAAATTTAAGTAACAGTATTCTCTGACACAAAATAGCATAACTTTTTGTCAAACACTTTCTAATAGAACTATGATTAGGACTTAATAAGTTTACTAATAGCATAACAGCAATAATAATTGTTAGAATGGCTTTATAATCAAGAAATATAACATTAATAATAGACAAGGCCATTTAGTTTTATTAATAATATCAAGCCAAGATATGATCGTTTAAACGAATTATCATATACAAAGTTCAACAAAGTCAGAAAGTTTCTTCACTGAAACTACAGATGGAAACAAGAACGGAAACAACCCGCAAGTTTTCCATTCTGTTGTATACAACTATCGTCAAATGCCTAAAAAGTCTTTTGAAAGCCTTATAAAACGTAAAGTGAGACTCTTGACCTCAAAATAGCACGAAGCAGTCCACCAAAGCTTTTGGAACACCCTTATTTAAGCAAGTGCAGTCGTAAGTCAAGGCAAGGCGTAAAACTTATTCAAACACTATAGTAGATCTCTACTCGTCTATGATTGCATCTAATGAGGGTAAATAAGTTGTCGGTTTAACTATTTAAACATTTCAAAAAATAATTACCACAAAAGTAGAGCGAAACTTGGGATTGAAAAGTCATTTGTATTTCAGCAAAACAACGATCATAAATATAGCGCATTATAGCGTCAAGGTGTGCCTACTTTATACAGTAAAAAAGCAACTTAAAATCCCACTTTAATCGTCCGATATTAATCCCACATTTGTGGAACCATTTCGTTCGCCTAATTAGAAAACAGGACGGTAGAGACAGAGAAGGCTTAAAAAATGTTATTTTAGAAGAGTGAGTAGCGTTATTATTCCGTTTCTTTCAGGGTCATATTCGAAAAACTAAGGCCCAATGACACCTCCAGATGATATCTTTAGTGGCAGAAATTTGTCTTTGAGTGCAATGAATGGCTAAGCGTCGTTTTCTTTTCGTTTTTTTTTCTTTATATTTTCTGATTTAGTTATCAACCATCTTTTTTTTTTGTCTTTTCTAATCTCTTCTACCTTTTCTACTAATTGAAGGCTCATAATGTGCCAATAGGTGCAACAACTATTAATACAATGAAGCGTCACCTCCAAACCATAATAAGCTCCATATAGTCACTTTTTCCCATGAAATGGCTTTTCCACTTTTCACTTCTGCGTTCGACGGCCATTGATACGGCAATTTTACTTTTTAACGAAGCCACAGTGTGAAAAATGAGCTTCATTGCTGAAATTTTCCTCGTTGTAAATAATCAGCCGATTTGTTTTTCTTCAAGTTTTGGTATCTTACCCTACCTTTGCGTACATCAAGTTTGTATGAGACAAACAAGGATCAATGTTTCGTTGTTTTCTTTGCATTTTCCATACTTCGAACTAATGGGAATAAATAAATTGCTCATTTCTTGACGCCTGGAGCAATTGTTTTAAAAATATCAAGAAAACTACATAGAAAAGCAAAGGAGAGATTACTTCTGAAGGGCAACATTGAGCAAAGCGACTATAGTTGCGTTTCTAAACACAAAATCCTGTTACCAATGAGCCATTTGTGAAATTAAAATATTTTGTTAACTTCTTGTTCTATCTGTATCATCAACTTACCCTCCATCGCAGATTTCATCAAATGCCAACATAATTATTTCCAAATTGTCCAAGACCAAACGTTTCTCAACATTTTTCTTCAGTATCAAACTGATGGAATCGTACAGACAATTCAATACTGACAATAGAATCAATTCATTCTCGTATGCATTGCCCATTACGTAGAAGAACAGATCCACATTGGATTTGTAAACACATGTCAGACCATCCAACATGATTATTTCCGTATTGGAACGATGTGTTTTACTGAAGAGATTCTTTTCAAATGCCTTCTGCTCCTTAACAGTGGCCAAAATGTTTTTGTCATAGTATTTGGCCAGGATGCGGTTACCATCGTTGTCCATTATACACATGCCCTTAATGATATCCTGGTGAATTGAAAATTAATGTAATTTACGAAATTAGTTGAATTAAATGTCTCTTATTTACCATCATAAAACCGTCCATGGTGTTTGTGGCTGATAAATAACTTAAATTTCGTAAATTTCCTGTGGAATTCTTTTAATTCTTGTTAATGTTTGACAGTTGAACACGTCAACTGCTCACTAATCAGTGTTGCCACAACAAAATTATTTTTCTAACCAAAATTTGAATAAAAAATAACCAAATTTCCAAAAAAATAACCAAAATTATTTTTTATTTATTTCATATTTACTTTTTATTGTGGACATTACAGTTAACATTTAATATACAAAAATATTTATTAAAAAAAAAAAAACAATGAACAAATAACAAATTAATAAAAATAAATATGAGTTATTCTTTTGTATGTTCAAAAAACTTAGATGTATTTACTGGAGATCAATAAAAATAAAAGTAAATTCAGGTACACAGACTAATTACATATATGTTTATCACTGTGTTGTTCATAAAATTAAAAAGATATTATTTTTACATTCTTTTTAAGAATCTTTGAGTTTATTATAATTATAACAACAATTTTAATTGTTCGAACTGTTAGTTTTGTTATTCAATTACCCGAAATTAAATAAAATAATAAGAATATTACTTTTTAAGTATTAAATAACACTATGCGACAAAATAAAAAAAATTAAATACACACGGCTAATGACCTACACTATGGTTGTGAGTTTTGTTGAGTAGATCTAAAAAATATTTTTTTTATATTTCCCGAACCCTCCAAACTTTTTTTATTTAACAAAAACTGTTTTTTAGACTTTTCGCACAAATTTCTGGATTACTCAAACATTTCTGACCCGATTTCCAAAATTTAAACCTTGTTAGAAAGGGGAGAGATGGAAAGAAAAAAATATATTTTCCAAGTTTACCCCATCATAACTCATAACATATAAGTTTGGATAAAACGTTTATGTATACCGTTTTAAAGGCTAATCTCTCCCCTTTCTAAAAAAATTTGGATTTTTAAAATAAATTTAAAAAGTGAATAACTTAGACTATGTAGTTGCTCGGGTGTATTTTCACTGTCGCACCGTGTAATTATTAAACAAAAAATCAATAAATACATTAAAATATTCCTTTGGCTGACCACACATAATGTTGATCGTTATTGTTTTTGCACAATTATTTTGCTTGCATTATATTATTAATAGTTTTAATATCTAATTTATTTTTTATCAAGTTTAGCTGTGAAAATCTTCTTTCAGCAGCAGCTGAGCTGTTCGGCAGTGTCATTAAATTAAAAACAAAATCGATAAGCTCTTCAAAAGATTTTTCTTCTAAGCCATTTTTATAACTACACACATTGTCCCAAAATTCAACAATATCCATTTTAACTTTTAGATTTAAATCAGAAAATCTTAATAATTTCCATTGAGTAGAAATTTTTTCTTCATTGCCGTTTGTCAAATTTGAAAAAGATGTTAATAAAGGTTCTTTGGATATTTCTGAAGAGCTTAAAACTTGGTGTGGAGTTATAATTGAAAGATATTTTAATTCTTTGTTCAAAAAATCAAAACGTTTTCCAATTTCATCCAAAAGTACAATATAAAAAGATTGTATGTTTTTTTTTATTTCATATTTTTTTATTTGAGGTAAATCAGATTCTTGCAAACACGTGTGAGAAGCTAGGACGTTGTACAATGGGTCAATTCGACCTCCGGGTACTGCACTTGTCACAGTTGACAAGTATACGTCCTCTAACCTAACCTATCAAAATAGTATGAAGTGTCTACATAATTTCTACACAGTAAAAAATCAAAGAAAAAAAATAACAGTACGTTTGCATAAAATAACTATAACGAACAAATCTACATAATTTTTACATTCTAAAAAGAGAACAAAAGCAAATAACAGCATTTAGTACATTTGATTGCAAAAAATAACCAAAATGAAAAAAAAATACACATGTACACATGGAAAATAAAAATAACCAATTTTGGTTAAAAATAACCAAAACGGCAACACTGTCACTAATACTAATGACAGCTGTTTATTTTGCTGTGCAGAGTACAGAGATGTTTAAAGTACAGGAATCTAACGGCGCAATTGCGTCGCTGAAGTATAAAAAAATTGTGTTTATAAAATAAAATTTTAAGTTTTGCAAAAATTTTTTTTTTCTTAATTTGTTTATTTTTTAATTTAATTTAACAATAAAATATTTAATTAAAGGCCTCGAAAAATATGCAATGATTTACGGAAGAGTTGCGATAAATTTCAAAAACAATTTGAATTAATAGTTTCATACTGATTAAGGTAAAATACTGACGCGTCCATCTGGCATCACAACTTTTTTCTATGCTAACTAAACACATTTGATTATGACATATGAAAGACTCAAACGTCTTAACGCCTCCGTATTAAATTCGAAGTTTGAAAATATCGAAAAACTGATATATTTTTTTAGAAATTTGTTTCAAAACGAAAAAATAATTGCAAAAATAGAAAAAAGAAGAAGTTTTAAATGAAAAATGGATATTTTAACAACGCAAGATCGTGGAATTGCCACAGAGACGCCCAGACCTAAATCTAAAGACGAACCAGTGTTGGAGAAACTTGAGAAAACTCATTCACCTGTAAAGGCTGTTAAAGGAGAAAAGAAGAAATCTGAGAGTAGAAAATTGAAAAAGAAATTAAATGAAGTTGTGGAACAAAAAGAATCTCTGAGCAAAGTAATCAGTGAGAAAAACAGTGAAATAATCGATTTGAAAAAGTCGATAAATGCTCTGAATGAGATACTGAATTCGGTGCCCATTGATGAATTGCGATGCAATTCTTCGATTGCAAGTGTGAAAATATTGGACTTAAGCAAAAAGAATCGCCAACTTAGGACCGAATTAGAAACAACCAAAAATCGTTTGTCAAAAAAAGAGCAGGAGTTACGGAAGCTGGAAAAAGAAATGGAAATAGCTCAGGATAAATTGAAGTTCAGTAAGGATTTTGGTAGAAATGGGGTAAGACCAGTTGTTGTTGTTTAAGTATTTTATGCCTTTACGTGCATGACGTTTTCAGAACCAAATGGAAGAAGCTCAGAATAAACTCAGTGCTCTACAGCAGAAACTCTTCGAAAGTCGTAATAAAAATGTGGAACTCACTAACCAATTGAAATTGGCTCACAAATGTTTGCAGCAAGAAATAGGAGAATATTTCAATTTGAATTTATTGGCTAATCATGCCAATACCTCTAATTGGCGAGGTAGAGCCCAACAGATATTACATCTCCAGCAAAGAGTTAAAGAATTACAGGAACGTTTGGATAGCTATGCCAATGCGAATACGTTGCCTCGATTAGAACAAGACATTAGTAACGACTTTCCAAATATAAAATTACCCTCTAGCACCAGTTTTGGCAGCATTGAACGGCCCGGTGTACGCAGAACCGAATTACAACATCGTGCAAAAGTAGAGGCTTTAGAAAAGGAGATAAACAACTTGAAATCAGAATTAGAAGAGCAACGTTCCAAGACTTTAGCTCTTAAGGTTCGCAATAAAACTTTAAACGATGAAATAGTACGCCTCAAAATGAAGGAATCATCGCTGGAGGAACAAACCGACTTTAAAACCATCAATATGAATACTTTGAATGATCGCTTAGTAGAGCAAAAATCTTACTACGAAAAGAGATTATTAGAGATGGCCAAAGAAATTGACAAACACAAGAAGAAGTGCAAGGAAATGGAACTTCAAGAGGAACATTCAGGTGAAAAAATTCGGGAATTGCAATCAATGCTGCAGGATAAAGACACAGTTATAGATGAAATGCATTCTGCAAATAAAAAACTGGAGGACGACTTAAAAGCCATATGCGGAAATTTCTTATTCTCTTGTCGGGAATTCAGAAAGGTAATTAAATAATAAAAAAGCTTATTGCAGGTTTTAGATCAACGAAATATAATCTTCCAAATATACACATAAACTTCCAAATGTGCCCACTTTGCTGATACTAACTCCCGTTTTCTTCTAGTCGTTTTTAAAATGTAAAATTGTGTTACTCGTTTAAATGCTTCATAATCGCGTTAATGGATTTTTGTATAAATTAGAGCTTGTACGTAGATAGGTCAAAATTATGTTACTTTTTGCGCTGGTCTGTTCTTATTTTAAAAAATCAAAGAATTTGACTTTAAATGTTCAGCGTTTTTACCGTAAAATGATTCAGAACAATTTGGTTTATGAAAGAGTGATAGTCTAAGTTTTTCTCGGCTTATTATGAAGTATTGACCATGTCTATGCACCCAGTGTCACATTTCCACGTCTTACACCAATCCAGTCAAGTTTACCCTGGGATTATCCCAGTTGAGATTTTTACCAACAGAAGAGTTTTCTGCAGAAGATTCGAAGTTCGATCGAATAAGTGGAATACAGGTTGAGAATTTCGGCTTACGAGTGTATCTGATGGTATATACGAGTTCTTATTAACGGCTAGGATTGTATAAAGTCTTTTGATTATGGCAGTATTTCGTAAAGGGTTTTCTTATGAGGAGATGATTACGTTCAATAAGCACTCTTGTCACCACCCATTGGCTGATCAAAAATTTGTAAAGGCTGTACGATAGAATCACATCAGTATGTTGCTGGAAAGAAAAGTCAGATAATCTGTAGCATGTCCAATGGTTAGGTTAGGTTAATGTGGTAGCTTTATGCTAAAAGCTCACTTGAGCACGCATAGCGGCCCGTTGTGGCACCACAGGCGAACGCAGTCCCTGTACTGACCAAGTTCCTCCGAGCCAATGAGGGGGAAATCGGTCAGCGCAAGGGCTGCACATTTAAATCACGACTACCCCACGCTGGAAAACCAGCCAGAAAGTTTTATAAACGAGGCTATGTCCTTGACGTCAATGGACGATAGCTCCGTCAAGCTAACAAGGGTTGGAGAGCCAAATAACCTATATCTGCATGTCCAATGGTAGTCGCTGAATAATATAGATGGTGACTACTTATTTCGTCACTTCGAGAGTGTTTCTTGCCTATTCAGTTTCCATAGGAAGGATTGTGATTAGCAAGCAATTTATTTAAGATAACCAAAGCCTTCGAATTCTCAATGCTTACACTGGTTCACCGTTAAGCATACACAAGCTTATCTTGCTACTCTATTTTAAGATAAAATCAAAATTTCAAAGGGCGTTACTTAAAGTTTATATCTGTAAAAAGAATCCAACGAACGCCAATGAGTTAGAGCCTGTAAGCGTTTTCAACTATCCTCAACAATTTCCACACCGTCTTAAAGAGTGTTAGGCTTTAAAAACTTCAACTTCATAAATGGTTAAGAAGAATAAAACGTCAACGGAAATTGAACTGGGAATGATGTCATTCTAAGCAATTTCTAAATGTTTTTATAGTAAAACTAACATGCAGACATATTTCTATGAACAGGAGGAATATATCAGCATTTTAGATAGTTTGGAAGCCGAGAAAAACTCATTATTGGTACATAACCATACGCTAAATGAACGCATAAGCGAAGAACGTGCCAAAAACAGTACTCTTGTCGATCAGATGGCAAAACAAAAAACACGTATTTGCCGTTTAGAAGTTCGTGTACGTGATCTGGAACGTGAACTGGAAGTGCAAACAGAAAAGAAGAAACGAAGCCAACGTATTACGGAATATACAGCAGCCATATCAAATATGAGCAGCACTTGTTCCTTAAATTCATTCACTTTCGAAAATTCTTCGCTTTTAAGTACCGGCCGAGGTAATACTAATGAAACAGACAGTGCCGAAGTAATCGATTTAAAGAATCGGTACGTTAAGATCTTTTGCCGTAAAGGCTTTTTAAATAATACACATTATTTTCAGACTCGAATTGGCCAATGAAAAAATTACGATTCTCAAAGAGAAGTTGGATTATATAACAAATGAAAAGGAGAATGATCTCAAAACATTTCAGGAGCTGTTTGCAAATTCCAAAAATATTATATTAGAAACAATTATCGACCGCCGTGATAATGCTAATATTAGTGTTGATGACTTGTAAAGAATTTTATTTTTATATTTAAAACTTATAAATCGGACTCTCTCGGTTCACATAATTAAAATTTTCTTTTAGAAAATTTTGTTAAATCCAATTAAATATTTAATGAGGCTTTCTGAAATAAAGCTTTCATTATGTAAACCGAGACCTATTTTCGGTCTTTAACCAAGCTTATGTTTAATTAAAAAATAACATTACGTAGCACTAGGGAATTTTTATAATTGTTCGTTTGATAAAAATAGTCTTTCCACTTTTTAAAAAATAATAAAAAATTGCTTTTGTGACAACAAGTTCCCATTGTGCATAATGAATAACCATTAAACTACACGGGATTATGCAGAGATTAACTGCCTGCTAAGAAAGCTATTAAATTACATTTAAATTAATTTGATTACATGTTATGATGGGTGGAATTCATTCGGTATTATTGGAACCACATGTTCGTCGATGCCGTATATACTTTTCCGTATGCTGAACGTGAGGTCAGTAATTTAAAAAAGGATGTATGGAACACTACCCTGTTGACACATGCTGGCATTCTAGGAACATTCCACGATCCCTTTATATTCAGAACTTCTCTAGACCTAGTCCTCCCGAACCTGTGAGCTCCAAGTTCAACATATAGGATTTGTTAATATCTTCAAGACAGTAAATCCCCTTGTATCACACTGGATCAGGTCTCACGGTCAACGTAATAAAGTGTTAATAATCAGTACCGATAAGAAGCGAACTATTCACACAGCTCTGAAAAGAAAAATGGAGGATATCGACAACCGATATTCGATGACATTTATGTTATACTGTAAATACCCCCACGATCATTGCCTTGAAGCCTAGAGTGCTGGGATTTTTTATGGTATCAATCGTCTACCCAAAAGCTAATAGCTATTAAAATTTCGAGACTACGTTATATCGGTTCCTATGTCTAATCACTGATTTTTCAAAGGATTCCTGAAGGATTAGAACGTAATGATTGAGAATTTAATCAAATTTTAAACGGGACAGTGAAAACCAGATGTTAGAGGCTGGTATAGTAGCTTCTGAAAAGCACGTGGAATGAGATTAGTTTATAGATGTTCAGACTGATCCTTTGGCCGTTATTTTTGGAAATGTATGCATACCTTCATAAATTATCGTCCAATCTCAAACGTAGACTTCTTTCGGCTGGATATAAGAGTAATCACCTGTACGTCTATGACAAATTCTAGATGGTATTTTCACATCGAAATGTTTCAAAGTATAGTTTATCGGTACTGCAAGAACACTGTGGTATCTGTGCTAACGAAAAAGAGCTTGTGAAGACAGTAAATATTTGAAGGCATCGTCCTGCTTTTAGATGATGTCAAGGATTTTAAAGCGCCTCTTTCTTTCCAGTTGCGATGGTTTGATGTTGTCAATTTGATAACACTTGTAGTAAATGGGGGTGTTAACATATTGGAAATAGAATTTTGGACAGAACCTTTTGCTTTACAAAATACAATATGATGCAATAATTTCCTGTCATTCTGCATTTTTTTTTATTTGGTTTTGTAAAACCACAAAGTTTTTCTAAATATATATAAAAAAAATTCATCATAATTGTTCACATTATTTTAATACTTGACTAACAATTAAGAATTTTTCTAATTATATTGTAATTGCCGCTGGAATTCAATTCAGAATAAATGCTGAATAGACTCAATTGTTCTATTTTATAAATGTCTGTATGAGTATCACTATAACAAAAAAGAATAGAATAGAAAAAAACATCATTTAAACATTATATGTGTGCGCACGCTGTCATTAGCTAGGATTTGAAACTTACGTATAATAATTATTAGAATAACTGCAGCAACACCGGCAAAAACTAATTTCGTTTTCATATGTTTCCACCGTTGGTTACGCTTTACTACAACTGCTTGAGTTTTAAATGCGTTGGCGCTCTTCTCTAAGTTCTCGGAAATTTCATTTAACTCCGACAATTTGGTATCACGCTCCAATGCTTTATCCACATTATCATGTAAGATTTCCACCAATTCCTCCACTTGCTCTTGAGTCTGTTTCAGTAGGTCTGTTGGTGCTCTAATCATAAATGAAGTACTTTTTCTTAATTGCTCCGATATGGAATTTATTCGAAAGTAAACTTACTTTTCTGGCGGTTGGATTTTCTTATAGTAGACATTTTCATAAATTCTACCAGTATTTTGAGAAATTCTATTCGTATTTTCATAAATTCTCTCCGTATTTTCAGTGCTCATGTTTTGATTTGTTTTTGTTTATTCGAGACAAAATAAAAATAAAAAATATTCAAAATAATTGATTATTTTAGTATGCTTTACTTTACTAATACTTTGGTTAACTGAATTGAATGCAATAAGAACGATTCTATTCGAATTTCTTTTTCATATAAAATAACGAAAAATATCTCAAAGATACCCAATGATTCATTTCAGTCACAACAAATGAAAGCAGAGATGGATAAAGTGGAATATTTCAAATTTATTTTTGTTTTTTTATTTCAAAACAAATTGAATTTAATTTGAATGAAAGAAAAGTTGCTATAATCTGACAGTTGTCAGATATATTGCCTATGTCACGAATATCATTTTGCGCCAAGTAGATGAACGTTCAAAACGACAATATTAAAAACTAGAGTTTGAAAACTGGCAATTCAGATTACTTCCCATGTTAAAAATCGCTAGCAATTGAAGTCCTACAAAGTACAAAAAGTACAACATTAACACCAGCTCAATAGGCAGTTCACCTTCAAGAGTAATGTTGAGCTTATTGGCGGCGCTCTGTAGTAAAGAAGAAAAAAAAAAAATAATCATGGGAAGTTTGATTTTAAATTGTAAATGAAATGTCAGAATAGGGTGCCCCGATTGTCTAGTTGGTAGTGTGCTAAACTTCATGTGCCACCAGAAACTCTGGGTGTTTGTGATTGTTTATCTGGCATTATATATGATTACTATCAATAGAAAAAGTAGGTGAGAATGTGTAGTCCCCGTAGTCTAGTAGGTAGTGTGTTGCCTTATTAGACGTGAGACCACGGTTCAACCCCTGGCTCAGATATCTCGACTTCCTTTCATTTGATTTCTGGCTAATACTCTGAGAGTAAATAAAATTGCCATGAAAAGCTTCTCAAAAATCTGTTGTTCTGAATCGACTTTAAACTGCAGGTCCAGCCACTCATGTATAAAATTAATGCACTTACAACATAAGTGGTGTGAGGAACTATGTCGTAATGCTGACTGAAGTGTCTTAATGACCAATTATGTATGTATATGTATGTATATATGTATGATTACTCACAATAAAAAAAAATAAGTGAGAATTATTACTAAAAAGCAATTCTCGATAAAACAAAGTGACGAGTTATATACACTGGTCATAAAAAAATTATCCATCACTAAAGGGGGTAGTCCTTTCTCTATAAACTGTATTTCCTGTATTCTAACACAATTCTCAGCATGAATAGGGGCCATCTGGCCTCAACAAAAAAAGTAAAGCTGGAATTCAATCAGGCTTCTTACGGATGTAAATACAGAAATGTGTATGGGATATAGACATAATGAAACTAGATTAAGGCACCTCGATGCAGGTGGCTTTCAGGTGCTGGATGTTATACATTGTGGAACATACACAAGACTGGATGAGGAGTATAGAATTTTGGGCCATGGAGGCTTTGAGAAAAACTCATAAAATTTTCGTGGAACATGTGCAACCATAACTTAACTAATTGCCATGAAAAAATTTCTTAAAACTGTTGTTCAAAGTTGATGTTAAACTGTAGGTTCTCCTCCACTAAGGGATAAAATTAACACACATAACAACGTTGATATGAGAAATTAGGCCATAATCATGACTTAAGGATTTTATTGTGCAAATTTATTTAATTATATAAACGGAAACAATACAACGATTGTCCGTTGCGCAATACATTACAGATAGAATTTAATTCTTTAACCTCATTTGTGGCATGTCGAATAATATTCAAACTGAGAACTTTTCTGACTCTACTAAGTACTTAATAGAATGCACTGCGTCAGTTTGGGCTATTATCACTTAGTGTAACATTGCATTTGGCATTCATTATTTCTATGAACAACTTGTACAGTATCAACATTTCCATTCCTGGTCAAAACATACTCACTTTGAGTGTAAATAAATGTGAAAAACCCCAAAACAATTGAATTTAATCTCACTGCAACGGGTTGTGAGAAACATTCGTATTAAATTGAGTTGATGTTGATTATATTGGCTTAACAATAAATATATGTACTGTGAGCAATTTATAGTTATTAAACGGTCACGATATAAAGTCGCGACCGCTAAATAAAGCTTTTTCTTATCTTATATGTACCGTGCGTGTGTGATGAATGCACAACATGTTGGCTTGCCTTGCTACACCCACTAGGTTGTAAATATTGTGGAAATAATAAGTTCGTGCGACACAAATATGAAATGACAATGAGAGTAAGTCTTAATGATTACTATTACAGTTAAAATTAGGCTGTTATTAAATAATTATTTTTGGTTTCATGACTTTTCCGAGCTTCAAGCAAAAAGAGCTTTTAACGTCATATGTTTCACAATCTCCTTAAACAAGTAATTTAGCGATTTGTTTAAATTCATTCTTAAATGTCCTTACATTTATCATTTTGATTCATTAATTAGAAAAAGGGGGAAGGTCTAGAATGTTCCTTACGAAAACTGTTTAATTTTTGAAACCAAACGAATGCAAGAATCTTAAACACTTTCACACCTATCAATACACATATGACATGATACTTACATATATGCATATAATCCGCGTGAGCTCACACCTCCATTTTGCTGCAAGGTAGCCTAAAAAGGACATTAACAACAAAGTTCTATTTATAGCAGTTGCGATATGACATCAGTCTAAGAAATGGTTCTCGTCACTGTTTTACTTACCTTTTCATCACTTTGATTAGAATTTACTCACTCAGTTCACCCATCCAATTTCTTGTAGAAAATTTATAATCATGTAAACACTGCTGGTTTGGATTAACGTTTTACAGTCAGAAATCATTCCAAATTGATTTAAAGCTACCCTAAAGGCAATAACTGGGCATTACGTCAGCTCCGGGTCAACAGGATTTCAGATTTGCTGGCAAGTTATACCGAAAATGCATTTGACTTTTCTAAAGTATTGTAATTCGAATGTTTTACTTCCGAATCGAATTTTTCCGCTGACTAATAAAGTAACCAGGCATAGCATAAATTGTAGAATCTCGAGATTGGACCGTTGTAGAACGGAATGGGTATTAAATATAGATAAAAAAGAATTAAAATCCTGATAGGAGAATTGTGCTTTTAAATCAAGGATCAAAACTGATTCTGGGACATAAGCACCCTTTATTCTGCAATGTTTGCGGTAATTTGGGAAAGCCTGAAACTGTCAAGCGCATTTCTCAAGTCTCAAGGTTCAAATCTTTAAAGAATTTTTTGTTATCTTATTATCTTTTCTTCTTTCACCATGTCACGAAGCTGTCCTTAATATTGTTTTCTGTTTATTTCATCCTTCTCTGACACGTCTTTTTTTTTAATAACCTGCTTAATTAGAAGGCGTCCACAATATAGCTTTTTCTGCTCTCTGTGTGGATGTCTGCTTCAGACGCTTTTAATATACATTCGGTGATGACAAGAATAAAATACGCTATATTATATCAGTTTTCTTGCGTTTCCCCTTTTTAGAACATACTATAGTAGTGTCTATGGTGTGCGCTTAAGCAAGATTCCTATGAATTTTAAACTTAACAAAGAATTCTCATATTATGTAACAATTTATATAGACAACTTACTACAAAAATATAAAATTAAAACAAAATTAAATTTTTTCTCAAACATTTTATTATTTTTTTTTAAAGATTTTTTGACAATATTTTTTTATTTTTTTGTTTTGTTTTACTTTGAAAAATTTTCTTTTTCCATTTTTTTTTTACCTTAATTTTCGTTTTTTGTTTTAATCATTAAATATAAGTCTTAATTTCAAGTATAATAATTATAATTAATTAATAATAATTTTAATTTTAAATTAAAATTAAAATAAAAAGAAATATAAAGAAAAGGAGTAAACCATAAAAAAAGTAGAGGCTTTCCTTAAAGAGAGGTGACATACATACATTCATTTAAATATGTTTTGTGTTTGAAGAACAAATGATATTGAGAATAAAGGAACCAAAATCGTAAAACATAAAAGAGGATTAGGTGGTTAGAGGCAAAAAGGTTAACAGAGTCTAATTAACATTAAAATGAAAATTGAAGTGAAATAATTGAAATTGATTTTTGTGTTTTTGTTTTTGTTCTTTTTTTTTTTTGAATTTCATTAAAAATTAATTTTCCTTTTTTTTTTTTTGCAACAGTAGCACAACTGATTTTTATGATTTTTTAATAAATTTTTTTATTATTTAATTTTGATTTTTTTTCTAAAAAAGAAAAACAGAAAATAATTACGCATTATTATGCTTCGTTTATAGGTGGTGCTATTTTGTTTTTGTTTCTACACTCTTTCGTTATAATTAAACTAAAGAAATTTATTTAAAGATCCCTTTAACATAATAAATTAAACAATAGTATTAAACAAAGTTTACACTTAGTCACAAAACTTTACCAACGATGTTCTATTTATGAGAATGCAAACTGCTGAGTATTATGTACATAGGGCCTGCTATGTCATAACTTAGAGTACAAAAAGGTAAAAAAGTTACAATAATTCTATTAAACACTTCAAGAACTAATGTTCGTTGCTTACAAAGTTCCAAAATTATTTCTAAGTGTGAAAATGGAAGAAATTTTTAATTTATTAAAATATTGGAAGATATTACAAAGTTTATGAAAGTTTAAATAATGATCAGAATGTTTACAAAGCAAAAAATTAGAATTTAGTCAAAAGGCTTTGCCAGAGAACTGAAAAAACATACGCTACATTTCGAACCATACTCAAAGTTCACAGGTATTAACCAACTTACTTCTCACAAAACAAAAAGTAAGGCCAATTTGCACATATTACTGCGATTTAAGCAAACATTTCAATTAAAAATGTTCTTCGTTTTCTGTTTTGTTGCATATTATTCTCACATTTAATGGAAATTTGTATTGACTGGTTGCTAAGAGGCTAAACAAAAGCAATAAGGTGCTCTAATACAAGCATTGCTAATAAAATTTGCTTAAATTCATTGAATTTTATTTATTTTTTTTTTTGTAAAATTGCCAATACAGATGCAAAAGTTAACATGTACCGAAGCTGCTTTAATTGTTAGCTACAGCAGAATTTTATTTCAATTAATTTCTCAAAAAGAATACCGAAATTTTGTAAAATCTTATATCATAAGTAAAGTTTTGTGACTCAGTATATCAACAATTTATAATTAAAAGATTTCGTTCGTTTGTTTGTTTTTTTCATTTCGTTTTAAGTAAATATTTATCAAATGTTAATTTAATATTTAATATTAGAAAATTAAAAATTAAAACTTTTTTGCTTAGACACGAGCCTTTTCTTCAATGATTTTTGTTAGTTTTTATAAGTTAATAAACAAATTATAAGTAGAAACTTAAATTATGAATATGTTAGTTTAATAGGAGTTTTTTTGTTTTACTTTTAAATGAATTTCGATCTGATAAATAAATTTCTTTAAGTCTTTTTCTTTTTTTTTTTTAAAACATGTAAATAAGATTTTTGTTTTGTTTTTTCTTCTTTCTTCTTTTGTTTTTTTTTTTTTTTTGTAAAAATATGTCTTATTAGGTTTACTTTAAATTTTCCTTCTTTTTGTTTTGTTTTCAAAATAGTGGGCTAGTTTTTTTTATTTAAAAGATTCCTTTTTTCTTTCTTTACTTTTAGTTCTTAAATAATGTTTTAATTTTAAAATCAGTTGTTATGTTTTGTTTTTATTATGTTCTCAATTCATTTGATTTATTACAAAAATAGATACCAAAGTTTTTAGTGCTAACAATGTTTCAGATTTCATTTTAATTTTTCATTTCCATTACTTCTTTACTCGTATGTATTTCATTTAGTTTCAAACTTGACTCTTACTTTGAAAACTGTTGCCTGTTGTTATTTTCGCTGTTTATTTGAGAATTTCTTTTTCACCTTTTTTCCTCTGATTTGAATTTATTACATTTTCTTTTATTTCTTTTGTACAAATATAGATTTAGAGTTTTTCTTTTTTTTTGTTATAACAATTTTTTTTTTAATTTTTTTTTTGTAATCTTAAAAGAGTTTTACAGTTTTTTATTTAATTTTTTTTTTGTTTATTCAAGAGATTACTATTTTTTTGGATTTTTTCTTTTTAAATATATTTATTTAAATTTCAGTTTTTAGTTTCTTTTCTTTATTTCGTTTCGTTTACGCAAAACAAACATATACATAAGTTTCATTTTTATTTCGTCTTTGATGAATTCATTAAAATTCAATTCACTTTTTTCTTTAATGAATTTGTTTTTTTATGTTTTCATTTTTCTTTTTAACTTAATTCATACGCTTAAATACTAATTTACTTGCTTTTCTCTAATTTATGTTTTTGTTTTAAGAATGGTAACATTTTCGTTGGGGAAGGGTAGTAAATTGTTGTAGTTGTTCTTGATGTGTATAGAAATAAAAATTAGGACAAAGAGTAGTAGTAGTAGTAGTAGTGATACAAAAATGATACAAGTCTAAAGGAAGAGAATAAAAAAGAAAAACGAAAAAAAAAAGAAAAATTTTAGATACTAATGAAATTAAAATTAAGCACAGACTTTCTTGTTGTAAACACAATACGTTGTATACAATATATATATAAAAAAAAACTATGTGTTTAAAATTAACATAGAATTAAATCTTAAAAAATATAATGAAATCAAGAATGCAAAAAAATATATAAAATAACGTATTGTTGTTGTTAAGATCATTTAAAAGAGTTTCTTCTTGTTTTTTTTTATCATTTAATAAATTACTTGTCGTTAAATCTAAATATGTATACAGTATTAGAGTTAGAAGTATTACCTATTATTATGTGGCAGCACTGGCCATCAATTCGGAAAATGCTTTTTCCAGGCAACTCTTGAGCTCAGCATAAGTAACAATAAGGACCGATTGCTCATCGCGCGACATTAATTGAACCTAAAATAGAGAGAGAGAAAGAAAAAATTCGATTGTTAGGAGTACAGTAAAAATAAAAATCGATTAGTTTTTCAATAAATAATTGTCGTGATTAAGTGTAATTAGATTCCGCACGTATGATTTACACCTAAAAATGTTTCTCTGCTTTACTTTGTTTTATGAATTATTTAGAAAAGTAAATAAATATAAACGAGAAATAATACTGGTCATTACACTGCTCCTATAACTTTTTTTCGATATTCTAAAGCAATGTATTGCTCGATTGTATTATGCTTTTTATTAAAAATTTCACATAAAAAAGCTGCCTACAAACTAAACATTACACAAAACGATTTCTCATATTCATATTATATGCCAGACTTAGCATCAAGTGAATACCTTTCAAAGGCAAATAATTTTATAAACGAAAAATTCACTGCTTTAGATCTTAAAATGAAACAAATTAATGCATAAACCTTGACTTATATCACCTACATTCGACTTACGCTTAATAAAACCTTTAATTTCTTGCTTAAATCATGGAATCTTTTTACAGTTACCACCACACGGCACAATGCCTTGCTTTTTGAATAAACACTTACTCGTTCTAATGATCCAGCATCTAATTTATTTAAACATTGTACAATATGTGCGTGATCCAACCATGGTCGACCATCTTCAGTGACGGAATGAAATAAATAATCGCGGAATAACTTTAACATATATCTATCACCAATTTCGGACCAAGTACAATCCATGTTAAAGCTGCAAAAAGAAAAGTATACAAATGAAATAAAATTTGACAATTTTATTAAGAGAGAGAGAGAGAGAAAAAAATTACGCAGAATACTTACTCTGGCCTTTCGTTAATACAATTCATTTTCACCAATATCCTATAGAGACGTCCATTTTCCATTTCTTTTGCAAGTTCATCTTCTTGCATATCACATTGTGCTTGCAAGGCATCCAATTGTGTATAAAACCGTGCACCAATCATTGGCATTAAATCAGTCACCGAACGTCTTTGAGTCGTTGTAAATAAGTATCTGGAATGGAAGTGTGTACAAATTTTATATAAAATTTCGCGTTAATTGGCATTAAAATATCAATAATAATATATTAGAAATGCTTTAACAATTGCTAAATGTCTCAGAACAACCGTACAATAACCAAGTGATATGTATACATTCCTTCTTTGTAATTAGTGATCAAACGATTTGCGTAAACAATCTCTTGCTATATTGTACAACAAAGAAGTGTTCGTATTGATCATTTTAGTTTTTATTTTCTGCAAATATTTTATAATTTTCTTAATACTTAATTTTCTTAATTACTGACTTAATACAGTCACAGAAAAAAGTCTACATAAAACGGTGTACATGCGAATTTTTTGTATTATTCTAATAATTTCTTCAAACATTCTTAATTGTAACAACGCTGTAACACCTTTTTCAATTTGATAAAAATCACCGGGAAAATAGGCTACATACAGCGGTGTATGTAAATTTTTTTCTTTGACTGTATGCGTATATATCCAGCCTTTTTAAGGTTACCGAATTGTAAACAATGTTCGAGCGTTTTATATCAGATTAAAGGGCAATATGGACATAATATAGGCTGATTAACATAGAATACTGGCGAAATGCCCATCATATTTAAAAGTTATAGTAAAAAAGAAAACTAGAAAACATTATACAGTGATCAACAGAAAAAAATAAACACAAAATTGTAATAAAATTTAAAGCATTTCAATCGTTGCAAAAAAAAAAATTGACATGAAAAATATTCAACTAAACTTACACAATAAAATTTCTCAAATCGGAGGAGTAATGACGTGAGACCATTTCAATACTTGATTGTACATTATCACGTTGTACCGACTGTAAACATCTGCAAGCCAATGCTAATACTAAACGACCCAATGCAGTTAAATCCTCCTAATAAAGAAAGAAATTATAAGATTAAATGAAATATTCAAACATGATTACAATCTGAAATAATTTTTCATACATACCTGCTGGTGTATACTAACAACCGCTAAAGGATTTGTTGCATTTGGATCAAACTGTGCGATATCACTTGTGCCACAGAAACTGAAACGTACTCGTTTACCAGTCACAATAATTTTTGTGGGATCCAAAACTCTTTTTGGCAAAAATCACATTTAAATTAATTTTGTTTTGAAAAGAAATTAGAAAAATAAAAAATAAAATTAATTTTAAACATACCATACAGACAGACATGAAATAAAATACTTACTTGCAGGCTAAACCAGCTTGATGAATTGCACGTAAACCGGCTGTTAATTGCATAATTATAGACCAAATTGTTGCCTCTGGTAATAGAGGACCATTGCTTGTACGTTGTAAATTGCTCTTATGACTAAGGAAATTAAAAAATTTAATTAGTTTTGAAACGACAGGATTTCATTTTTTTTTATAGTACCTGAAGGGGCGTGCCTCACCCTGGAATGGATCATTATAGCCATTGCTGTCTGGCGTTGGTGTAAAATATTTCGTTAATAATGTTTGTGAGTTTGGATGATAGTCGTAAACTAATACTAATGCTGTTAATTAGAAGAAGAAAAAAATGATAAGAGAGTTATTATTGTTATTATTTATTTATACACAGGGTATATATGTATATACATATTTATATATAATATGTATGTATATAAACTATGATACAATAGTATGTTTAACTTACAATTATCACCAAATGCTTTTGTTGTGAAGACTTCACGTAATTGTACCACATTTGAATGTTGTAGCTTTTTCCACATTTCAACGACTGTCATACATTTTGTCGATTGTAAACGGAAACCTACAAAAAAAAGCAAAAAAAAAGAAGTTATTGATTTAGTGCTACGTTTTATTTATAATTTTATGGTCAAGTTGGCAACGTAAATAAAGAAAAATTTTGTAGAAATAAAAAGTAAATATGACCCCCGAAGGCTTTTTGAGATTTTCGAATAATTCGAAATGTTTCGAAGAAGTATGTGCAAGACCCAAATGTTACTATATAAGATTATTTTATATTTTTCAATATTTTTTAACTGTATGGCAATCCTGAGAGAGGGTTTAAAGCACTTTTATTTTCTTGAAGCCCAAAAAAGTGGCTGTGCAATGGGAACTGTGAATATTTCTTCGAAACAATTGTAATCATGTCGCCAAACTCAAAGCAACAATTTCAAAATGTGTAATTTTTTTGATTTTTATTTTCGAAAGTACTTACCATGTAACCTTCTCAGACAATATTTAATACCAGTTGTACTATGTGTTGCCTTGTAGGTGGAAGAGGGCAGAGTTAACTTGGCATGTAGCGGTTGAACGGGTAACACCTCTAACGGATACAATGTATGATAATTATCAACTTCAATGGGTAGGGCATGTTGTGCTGCTTCGCTGGCATCCAACATCAAATTCGAGATCACATTGCGCGATAATATTTCAGCACGCATTTCATCGGGTAAAAAGAATGCAGATTCTAATTGGGTTTTCGGTTGCATTGTTATTACATTAGAGGCAGGACCTGGATAGACATGACCCGTGTACATAAGTGACGGCTGTACAACAGGTGTTATGGGCGGTACACCGACGCCTACACCTACGCCGACTCCAACGCCTACTCCTACACCAATGCCAGTGGGTACAACACTATGATGAGCGGTCGTTGGATCAACAACGCCACTGGTTACCACACCAACGGTATTCGTATTCTGGCTGGTTGTATGATTGGCAGTCGGATAAAAATATATAGTGCCGCCAACATTTTCCTACAAATCGAATTGTAATCAATACAGATAACGTCATAAATAAAAACAATTTTAAGCTAATCTTACCTGATGAACATTGGCTGGTAATGTGGTGGGTATGGGCGATGCGTGTGGTGTCATGCGTGGCGGTGATTTTTCACCTATACTCGAAGGTGAATCGTTGCGCAGTAAACTATTGCGTCCACCTTTAAGGGGTGTCGTTGTCATGCCTACGTATCCTTGTGTGGTACTCGGTGCTACGGCAATTTGTTTTGTTCCACCGTTTATAAGGCTGTGTTGTTTTTGTTGTTGCTGTTGCTGTAATTGCTTTTGTTGTGCCACGGCAGCGGCTGTTGCTTTTTGTAGACCCAACATAGAGGGTGTACCATTAACAGATTTAGCTGCAGCTACTACTGCTGTAGTTGAGGACGTTAAACCATTAACGTTATTACTGACAGCTGTTACACCATTCAACATGGGTGTATGATATGGTGAATAGAAATTGGGCGATGAGTTGATGCGTGTTGGAATGAATTCAGGCGATTGTGGGGTTACCTTTATTAATGAAAGAAAACAAATACAAGAAGAAATGGTAAATAAATAATTTAAATAATTTACGCTACAGAAATAAATCAATTTTCTTTTGTCTATCAACTATAGTAGCTGGCCTATACAACTATTGGACACACGCGTAAAATTGAATTTTTTTTTTTTTTTTGATCATTTTGCTTCTGGGATGGTTTTGGATAGGTTGTTATATTAACTATTTGAATTTTTCTTTTGTTTTTTTTTTGTGAATTTTACCTGAGTCTTCTTAATAGATAAAGGTGAATCCAAGTTAAGCAATGAAAATCCCGCATTTAAACCATAAGTTGGAGTTGCAACATTTTGTCGATTCTTGAAAAGAATTGTTTGTTTTTGTATTTTTATATGTTTGGTGTATTTAAATGAATAGAAGATAACAATACAAAAGATATATTGTATTAGAAAAAATTTGTTTAATTAAGCAATTAATTTGTAATCAAAAAAATATTTGCAAAATGCTATTCTTTCCTTCGTTAATTTTTTTTTGCAAATATTTTCATTTAACAGAAGAAAAAAACAAAATCAACACACTACATACATATAAATTAAAAGGAAAAAAAGATGAAATTTTTTAAAGTTAATTTGTAGATGGACTAGAAGGTGGTCCATAAATTATATATGATATCTGGCTAGTGTCTTGCAGCACACTTTTTCGCAACAATACTTTCGGGATACAATTTTCTATTACATTCTTGAGACATTAAGGCTCTATCTTGCTTTTGAAGGCTCTCATTATTTATGTTTAATTTGAAGAAATTCTTTCTTTGAAATTGTCTCCTGATTTCGCAGGATTTAAATTTGGCGAGAAAGTTGTGAATTTTTTTGTTTGGAAAAATTTAACCTGTGCTACATAGCACACCATATTGTTACAAATAAATAACATGAATTTATTCATTGAAAAGTTCTTAACATAACGCTCCTTTATTGCAACATAGTCATATCTCAAAAAATTAAAAATTTGTAGTTACTTAAGCAAAACTGCTCTTTTAGACCTTCTGTACATGTTGAAAAAAAATCAGTTTTATATCCCAAGCTGAACCGAAGTTATAGCAATTAGAAGTTAGGCAATTAGATCATAGGACTTATGTCTTGAAAACTTAAATCGCATTTTGCCAAGTTCAAGTTTTTTTGAGATATGACTATGTTGCAATAAAGGAGCGATATCATGTTAACGTATGTAATTTGTTGATGGTAAAATAAAAAATGGTCTAATGAGACCTACAAATTCGGTCGCTAATTGTAACACTAGAGGACCATAAAAGTTTCTCTGCACATTATCGTGCATTATTCTCAAGCTTAATGTTGTAATTTTGTTTGTTTCATATACATTTTAATGGGATTGAGCTACAATTGTTAGTCAGTGAAATTAAATAGTTTACAACCTTAAGCACTGGCTTCCGATAGGCTCTATTCCTGAGAATACTGTCCACTTGAAAAAATGTTATGTTTTTCAATGCTTTTCCTAAGAGGGGCAATATTTTCATTTCTAGCATGAAGCGAAAATTCACTGGATTTTTATATTTGTATGGCTTTTTTGTAAACATGGAGAAGTGCAATTTTTTATAATAAAGAAATTAAATCGTCTGTAAGGCAGCCTTTATGCTAATCGTACTGACCATAGGATCATATCATCTGTCAGTTAAATTTTTAGAGGTTATATAAGAACGTTCATGTCTTAGTCTAGTAGGTAGTATATTGGCTTATTAGAGGTGAGCTCACGGTTCAAGCACCGACTTCCTCTCAGCAGATTTCTGGCAAAAACTCTGAGGGTAAATAAAATTGCTATAAAAAGTTTCTCAAAAAATCAAAAAAATTCTACTGGTTCCTATTGAAGTGAATTTTTCACTAACAGAGTTATTTGCTATATTTCTCGCTCTCTTCTAGGACAATGGGTCATTTTAAACTCTGTGTTTTGTGCTTGTTACAATAACAACTACACGTCCTTAAACCTAACCTATTTGCTATGGACAGAATCAAGTGGTAATCAGTTTTATATCAAAGCGATTGAAAGGGATTTATAAGAAATTCCCAGATAAGGCTGCACACAACGTTAAAAGGTGCGCCCTACTATGTATAGTGTGTATAGTATTAACTAGTTCTGATAATGCTTCCGTTTGGTTCAAATTGGCCGCTTGTGGGCGATTGCCATCTTTACGAACGTAATTGGTCATTACAATCCTTTAGGATTCAGGATTACGACCTAGTTTCTCACACCACTTATGTATGTTGTGTGTGTTAATTTTATACATGAGTGGCTGGCGGCAGCTACAGTTTAAAGTCGACTCTGAGCGACAGATTTTTGGGAAACTTTTCATGGCAATTTTATATTACTGTCAGAGTTTTTATCAGAAAGTAAAAGGAAGTCGCCGATGAAATATTTTTAAATTTTCATTTAGTTGGATATGCCTGACCAGGGGTTTGAACCGCAGCCTCATGTTTAATAAGTCAACACACTACTTACTAGAATACGGCAACTTTGATTGCTACCTTTAGACGTTTTAATTGTTGACAGCACAAACGTTGTACAAAACCTTTTATCAATTTACAATTGAGAAAGTTCATTTCATGTGGTCATTTTGCATAAATTTGTTTGACAAAATCTCTTATTTTTCTAATGCTAACTATTGTGACTCAATTGCTGTTGTACCATAAAACGCGAAATCGTTTGAATATTTAATGGCAACTATTTAATTAACGTTTCAAGGGACAGACCACCATGGGAATAATTATGATATTTTATTCACATAAAAATAAGTTTGTTTAGATTACAAACTGGTGCCACTAGTTGGTTTAGCCTGATATTATCATAAGAAATATATAGAAATTTGTATAATTTATTTACACTACTATACGTAGTATGTTCATATGGATGGATGTATGAATAAATTGTAAATATTATGATGTTTTTCATATATTTTTCTACATATTAAATATGGTGTTTAATAATATAGAAATATTCTATGGTAAATAAACCTGTTGAACAAATTAAAAACTAAAGAAAAGAATAAAAATTAAAAAAAAAAAAAAAATAAGAAGAAAAACTATTGTAATATAAAAATATTTATTGTACTCATACATCTGAGTAAATATTATTCAACGTAAGTGTATATAAGTATACAAAGTATGTACATATTAAGAGATTTGTGTTTTTTTTTTTTTTTGGTTATAATCACATACAAATGAAAACTGAAATAATAATAATAATGTATGTCAAGATTATTCTTTCTTAAACAGGTCGTTCAAAATTAAACCATTTTTGTATAAAAATACACGGTAATTGTACATACTTTTAAATATTTACACGTGTATATACATGCATACGTACACTGTACGTAAAAATTAATTATACTCAATATATGTACGCCGCTTGAGGCAAGCAAAATTAATTTAAAATTTAAGTTATAAAGTAATAAATTTTAAAGTTATAAAACCTGTCTTTTAACATTATAAATTAAATGTGAAATTAAATTAATTGAATTGTAAATTTAATGAAGATTTAGTTTATGAGAGTTAGAGCTTTAATGAAACATGCACTATGGTCCCGAAATGAAAATATTTAAATCATAATCTTCATGCTAAAAACTTTAAAAATAATTATAATCAGTTGCTTTAAGTTTGAAGCAATGTCCGGCTTACTTTGCTGTTTATTGTTATCGTTGTTGTAATAATAGTATAAAGAATCAGGCCTTTGGTCTATTACAAAAATTTCCATCACAACATTTTCGGTGAAAGCCTTTTTAATTGATTTTTTGTATTTAAAGAAGTATAGAAGTTTTGATAAATCTTTAAAAAGATATTAGACTTTCAACTTTGCTATCCTGTAATAAAGTTCAACGCCGTTGAAGCTCTTTACAATTGTATAACTGTCTAACCAAGAGTTTTTGGATCTTCTTCTTTCATTTGTTTTGACGTGTCCTTCGCCAGAGCATAAGGTTTGATTATTTCCAATGGCAGAATCCGTAAGAACTAAGACAGAACAAAGTAGGAGATTTTCCTGTAATTTTTTATCATTACCAAGGATTTGTGCATCTGGAGTTCGTATTAAAAGTTCACAGTCGAATAAGGAATATTCCCTTGAATTGTAGTGTCTCTTACGAGAACGATAACTCAGCTTTTATTAAAAAAAATCATTCACAGAGGGCCTAGCTTCACCCAATTGGGCTTGAAGCACATTTTGTTGTTAAAAAAAAAATTAAGAAAACCATGAAGTGGCAGAATATTTCTAACAATTGAAGAGTTAAAGATAGCTTCGTTGCTTTCTTTTTCTGTTATAGCTGATCCAGGGCATTAAAAAAATTTGGAACTTATTGGTCAAAAGTTAAGTCCAGTTTCCATGGCTTTCATACATACTACATATATTACGAATATTTATACCTGATAAACTATGTTTACACATTGGCCATACTGGCTCATTACTAGCAAAACTTTTTCAATCGATTTCAGTTTTGAAGCCCCCATGATAATATTTGTAGAATATTTGTTAATTTAAATTAAAGAAAACAATAACAAAAGAAAATGACTGAATAATTTTTAACCAAAAAAAAAAAAAAAAAAAAAAAAAAAAAAAGAAGAAAGTTCATTAAACGATGTATGATTATTGATAACTTACCATATAAGTTGCTAGTTTGCTTTCAGAAGGTATGCCATTTGTTGGGGAATAAAAGATTGGATCCATAGCAGCCGTATCTGTAAAGATAAATAAAACAAATTATTATTATTATTTTAAAACATCAACATCAAAGTATATTTTAACAATTAAAATTAAAAACAAAAAATTTTTGCAAATAGTTGAAAACGTCATTCCTTTCAACAACAAATTATTGTTGCGTTGAAAAATAATTCATTTTTTTTTTCTTTTTGTTTAAAACGAGATCATCATTATCGCATTAATATGGTCATTATCTTCATTATTATGTTCATAATGAATTGAATATGAAAAGTGAAATTGAAATTTTCTTGGCAATTAACAGCGCGCCGCACAGCACATCTTTAGTTTTGAAAATTAAAAATTATAAATTTTTTTTTGCTTGTTTTTGTTTGTTTATTTTCTTATGTTATTTTAAATTTAAATTTTAGAAAGTTGAGTGTATATTTGCTTTTAAAATTATACAATAATTTGCAATAGAGAGAAACAGAAAAAAACACAATAAAAACTTCTTCCCACAGAACTTATATTCGAACTTATATTCCTTTGTTAATAAAATATAAAAAAAAAAAAAAAAAAATAAAAGAAAACAGCTTATCTCCTAAACTTTGAAATAATCATTCGAATTGATGTAATTTTTTATTTATAAATTTGAAATGCATTCAAAAATAAAAATGTTACAACCTACAAAATGTATTACACCCTATAAAAAATCTATGTAGGTAGCGAGTTTTACCATTTTGGAAATCAATCACCTTTTTTTTGAATTCGACATAAAAACACTAACAAACTAAATACCACAAGAACTCCAAGATAGGCAACTTTCGAAGCTCCAATGCTTAGATGGCCTGTTGCAATTAACTGATGTTGCATTAGCCGATTTCCACATGTTCTGTTTAGCAATTAAAATTTTTGCACTCAAATAATCAATCTTAACTTCACTTCATATTGAATATTGTTGCCTTTTAACATTTGCTATTTCTTTATTTAATAATTTAATAACAATGCGCTATTATTTGTAAATAAATTATAAACAAGAATCACAATTTTAAAACTCCGCAGTGCATATTTTATTACTTCTTTCTGGTCTTTCCATACTTTATTCAGTTTTAATTTGGCAACTTCTGGACCATTACTCCACAGTTCATATTTTATTACTTCTTTCTGGTCTTTCCATACTTTATTTAGTTTTAATTTGGCAACTTCTAGAACATTACTGTTGTTTTGTTATTGTTATATTTTTCTTTTCTATCTTTCATAGTTTTTTTCTATGTATTTTTTTAACTCTTTTCATATTTCCATTCCGTCTTTGCAGCGGTCTATTACAAATTACATACACGCTTTTTATTATACGCTTAATAATTGCATTCCTAAACTATATAAAAATATTCTGCAACGCTTTAAATCTCTGTCAATTATATGCGTTGTTTAGTTTAGTTCAGTTCAGTTCAGTTGATACATGTCACATACATACATTAAGTATGTAAATATATTCTCTATTTTTATTACAGATTATTAATTATACGACCATATTTATTACATTGTTTGTTATCTAACCTCACTTAAAGCAAGCGATATATAGTTACCTCTCTGGCGTATAGCTAGCAATTTGTGTCAATAGACTTTTGACGTAGTACATACAATGACAAAAAAAAAAACACAAAAAAAAACAAGTAATCTCGCATGGCTGTGTGTGTTCTAAACAAAGTTTTTTGTTTTTACCTTAACCACGTGTATGTATGTATGTATATAGCATTCATTGCATATTTGTTTGTTTTTGTTTTACCGTTATCAGTAATGGAATTAATTTCAAAGTATGTTCGTTACAATTAATTCAATTTGAAATGTTGCTTCAATTAAATAATAAAATTATCTACGAAATAAAATCGTACAGAGACTGATTACTTTAAATGTCTAGAGAAAAATAATGAAATTTTCTTTTAAAAGATTTTTAATACGCTTAAGAAGTCGCCGTAGTCTAGTAGGTAGTGTGTTGGCTTATCAGACGAAAGGCCCGAGTTCAAATCCCAGGTCAGACATCAAAACGAAAATATGAAAATATTTCTTCTGCGACTTCCTCTCAGCAGATTTCTGGCAAAAGCTCTGAGAGTAAATAAAATTGCCATGAAAAGCTTCTCCAAAATCTGTCGTTCGGAGTCGACTTTAAACTGTAGGTCCCGCCACTCATGTATAAAATTAACGCACACACACGAGTGGTGTGAGAAGCTAGGACGTTGTACAATGGGTCAATTCGACCTCCGGGTACTGTACTTGTCACAATGGACAAGTACACGTCCTCTAACCTAACCTAACCTAATACGCTTAAAGAGAAAAAAAATATTCTCCTAGAATTGTTACAGACATATCTTAGAAACGATGTCTTAGAAAAAATCCTATCAATGCAAGAAATGCAAATTTTGTACGGTATAAAGCCATGCCATAGGCATGAAGTTAGGGGCAATTTGTAAGACATTATTAAAGAAAGTTCAATGCAAAGATTTTTTTTTTTTAAATAGTTCTGCAACGAAGTTAATTTAATACGAATTAAATCAATTAAGGGTTAGGCAGATTTACGTTATTAAATATTCTACAGAGTGAGAGAGAAAGTGAGACCAAACGCTTCTCTCAGAGTCACGGAAAGAAGCCAAACGACGTGGTATAATTAAATACTTTTACCGCATTCGTCATCGTTTTGTATAAAACAATTGTCACGGTCTTATTCTGATCTGAAATTCTATTAAGGGTGAGGCAGGTAAACATTTTAGTTATTAAACAATATACAGTGTGAGAGCGAGAGTGAGACCAAATGCTTCTCTCAGAGTCACGGAAAGAAGCCGAATGACGTGGTATAATCA
Organism: Sarcophaga caerulescens; assembly: GCA_927399465.1. Classification (NCBI taxonomy): domain Eukaryota; kingdom Metazoa; phylum Arthropoda; class Insecta; order Diptera; family Sarcophagidae; genus Sarcophaga; species Sarcophaga caerulescens. The sequence continues at coordinate 19,589,197 of OV656867.1, forward strand.
AATAGTTTTTCCACATTCGTCATGGTTTTGTCACGATCTTATTCTGATCTACTATTAAAAGAATAATAACAACGTAATAACATTTAAAAATACAATGGGAAGAACCCCATAAAGCACTATGTGTAGGTGAAGATCTGAAGAAACATGAAATATAGAAGAATATACAGAAAGATGATTCACTGCTGGGTAGTGATTGAGATATAGAATCTCTGTAAGATTTATCTGGCATACTGAATCACCATGAGTCACAAGCTAAATGAAGTTTAGGTGGATCTGGTTATAGAGAAACTAATTAAAATACAACGACTGTCTTGCCATAGGCTTACTTTTCCTTATAAGGCATGTAACGAGGAACTTAATAGCGAATAACGTAGTAAAGAATGCCATTATCTGATTACATTAAAGAAAATCTAATCGATTTCGGTATATCAATGTGCATTTCTTCAATAAAACCAAAAACATTTCCATTTTAAATTAAGATTTATCACAATTTTATTCATACCGTTTAATTTTTAAATTGTGTTTAACAAAAAGTCTTGAAAAATTCACTTGCTTTAACTTATTACATACATCAAACTTCAGTTTTAAAATTACAGTATAGCATAGTACATATTTTTAATTCATTAACTTTCGAACTGGCAACTTCTAGAATCCTGCTGTTGATTTGTTATTGTTTGTTTTTTTCACCAGAATAAATCTTTGCTCTGTAAAGGTATTAAATGTACAAGAAATATTCTTTTCAATTAAGATATCTTACAATTTTGAATACAAAATCGAATTGACAACACTGTTTAAACTTTGTTGTTAACAAAACGCCTTAAAAATCCAAACAAATTTAAAGATTTCATATTTTATACGTATTTTGTTTAATTGTCAAGGAGTGTTTAAGGTAAACGTTGAAGCGCTTTAAAAACTTTAGAAATAAAATTTTATTACACAAGTTTTTAAAAACAAATACAATCCAATGCGCCCGACCATAAACTATCATAAAATTGTTTACACAAAAATCTTGTTCATTTTGTTTTCACTTGAAATTAAAAGCAAAACAAAAAAAAAAACACAAAAAATAAATGAAAGTGTTTTTCTTTTGATTCTCTTGTAATTTAAACAAAACTGGCTAATGCCGAACACAACACAACAAAAAACAGAAGAAGAAGGAAGACAAAATAAATAAATAAAGGAAATTAAAAAAGAAAATCAAATTCAAAATTGTGTTGTTTGAATAGAATCATCTATCTGTCTTGCTTTTAACATAGAGAGAATGATAATGTTCAATTTGTTGTTGTTTTATTGTCTTTTCAATTTGATTTTCCTTTCCTTTAGTTTTAATGAAACATTTATGTTTTACCCCACCCCACAACACCAAGATATTGACCTTGAAAATTTTCTAAATAAAAATTCTCTTTTTGTTTTTATTTGTTTGTTCTTCTTGTTATTACTTATTATTCGTTTATATTAATATTTGTTTTTTTTTCTTATTTTTTTATAGAAATTCGTATGCCAAATAAGAATAATTTCATTAAAATATAAACAATAAAAGTCTTGCATGCATACACACATGCGTCTGCATGTCTGTCTATTTTGGGTGATAACATGGAAATACTGGGAGTTGACTAGTATAGCTCGGAAGCTGGATACTTGGGTAGCTGGATTGCTGACAAGCTAGGTATGTACTAATATACATATTTACATATTTTTATTACTCCAATTTTTATTACCTACAATACATATTTCTATAAATGCTTATTTTTATATTTTTTACAGAAATACCATGTTAAACAGGTTTGATTTCGGAAAAGGACTCATCTGCATTGAGAAAAACACTCCACACACTAAATTTACTTTATTTGTTTTATATATATATAAATTATTATTGTTTGTTTATATATATATATACACATATTATTATTATAATAATAGTAAGTAAGCATTACCATTAAATAAAATATAAAAAATGAATTTTTTTTTACGAAATAAGCAAAATTACATTAAAGTCTTACAATGCTGCCTACTTTTCAGCTGTATATTGGTATTGGTCAGTTATATACAGTTTAAAATGATTTAAGTTAGAGTTGAAATTTCCTGTGCATGTAAAACTGTACTGGGTCTTATATTTCAGATTCAGATGTGATATCTGAAGTAATTCTCATTTAGTTAATAAAAATTTTTGAATAAGTAAAAAGAAATTTTTTGGGGATGGAGGGTGGGTTTTATATGAGGATACTCAACTAAATCGATTGTATTCCAATATAATCTAATTGATGATGAATAGAATTTCTGGGACTCTAGAGATTATTTTCTCAATAATTGTAGAAGATTGAAATAATTCTCATTTAGTTAATAAAAATTTTTGAATAAGTAAAAAGAAATTTGTTGGGGATGGTGGGTGGGTTTTATGTGAGGATACTCCACTAAATCGACTGTACTTGGGAATCAATTCTCATACAGTAGAAGTATCAAGTTGATTCATATGTGATATCTAAAGTAATTCTCATTTAGTTAATAAAAATTTTTAAATAAGTAAAAAGAAATTTGTTGGGGATGGTGGGTGGGTTCTATGTGAGGATACTCAACTAAATCGATTGTAAATCGATTGTATTCCAATATGATCTAATTGATAATGAATAGAATTTGAAATATCATTTTGAAAATAATTTCTGGGATTCCAGGCAAGATTCTCAGTAATTGTAGAAGTATCAAGCTGTATGAGAATCGTAGACTAATGATTCCCAAATACAGTCGATTTATAGTGGATCCTCACATAAAACCTGCCCACCATCCCCAACAAATTTCTTTTTACTTATTCAAAAATTTTTATTAACTAAATGAGAATTATTTCAATCTTCTACAATTATTGGGAAAATAATCTCTAGAGTCCCAGAAATTCTATTCATCATCAATTAGACTATATTGGCACTGTTGTCCAAATGAGCTCTCTGGTGGAACCCAATTAGTGGCATAGCTCCAATTGTTTATCACAGAAATCACAGAAACCCACCAGCCATCCCTTTTACAATTTCTTTTACTTATTCATAAATGAAAATTAACTAAATGAGAATTACTTCGAATCGAATATCACTTACTTTATTATGTTTATTGGGCGAACGAATATGTAATTATTAAGTACACAAACAATTGTAGCTGTAAAGTATGTGTGTGAATATACATACATTCAATGTTGATATGAACAGAGCAATGTTATGTGTTTTATTTAACAGAATACAGCCAGTATACCATATGATCATGTTACTTACTTATATTATTACCCAAATATTAAATAATCGTATCGCTCGATGGATGGGGATGGGGGGGGGGGGGGATGGTCGATGTGTGACTTCAGCTTCAAATGTGTACAAAATACCAGGCGAACAGAATTTTCAGAAAGACGCCAGAAAATTTTTTTTTTTTTTAAATGCTCCAATATCCCCTAAAGTAAACATGAAAAATTGATGACTGACAAATATTTGGGACTTTGTTATACATTGATTTTTAAAATGGAGACATATTTTTAGGGCAAATAATATAAACGATATACACACGCACTCCTTAATAAACGGGTAGTCAGTCAAATTTTCTTGCACTTCATGAAGTAAGTATGCTTGAAAAATTGCAAATTTACAGCAGAATTGAAGGAATGATAAAGGTACCCTGTTTTCATTTATAATGACCGGGTGCTGAAATTTTACAATTTTAATACTTGTATGTAGATATGTACCTGTGTATGTATATATTATATTAATAGAGATCTTTGTGTTGCAAAAAAAACATCAGCATAAACACAATGTACACAAACAAATCAAACCAAACCAAACTACCCCTCCTCACTTCTGATAGTGCTGTGAATAAAGAAGACAAAAAAAAACAACAGCAAGCAACTGATTAGATTTTTTTCTTTTCAGTTAACATTGGTGTGTGTGTGTGCTTGTGTATGTTTTTTATATAAAAATAAAATTGATAAACAATGAATAATAAATAATATATGCATATAAAAGAAACAAAAACAAAATTAGCACAACTTGAAAGTGGAACAATAAAATGCAAATAAAAAACATGTGTTTTCTCTTTATTCTTTACTTTTTGATGCAAAAAAAAAAAAAAAGGTGAAGGAGTGGGTGCAAGAGAAAGAGGAGAAAGTAATTAAATGGAAATAAAATCTGTTTGGTTACTTTAAAAAAAGCTGTGGCTAGTAAGTAAGTAATTATTTACACTTTCTTATAAAAGTTTTGTTAAGGTTTTTTTTTAGAAAATTTTAAATTTCATTAAAAAAAAAAAGATTTTTATTGTAATTTTAGCTAGAAATACTGTGGTTAAAATGGTCAAAGGTAAAAGACAATTAAAGTGAAAACTATAAAACGTAAACCAATATGCAGTCAAAGAAAGAAATCTACAGGCACCAGTGTATGATTTTTTTTTATCAAATTGAAAAGGCATTTACAATCAAGAATGTTTCAAGAACAAAAAGAATATTGGATAAGTATTAAAACATTGAAATTTTTGGAAAAGTAAAAAAAATAAAAAATTTGCGGTGTACTTACACCGGTGTACGTAGTTTTTTTTCTTCTACTGTACGTACATATTTGTAATTAAAATAAAAACTTAATTTCCAGAAAGGGAAGAATTAGTGCTGAAGACTAGAAAAAAAAAACAAAATATTGATAAACTAGCAGAGTTTCTAGAACCAAGCTGCACAACACAAGCTGAGGAGAATATTTTCAATTGATGGAGAAATAACACGGACTCGTATGCTGTTTTTCTGTCTATGGCAAAATGGCTGTATAGAATTGTTTGAGTAAATATTACAGCCGCTCTGTCCTTATGTGGAACGCTTCGCCTGCAGCAGTTTTTCCATGTTAATTAAGATATAGATGGCTTCAAAGCTAAAGCCCATAAACACCACTACACTATTCGTTCACTCACACAACATATTTTTTCCAGATGCAACACAATGCACTCAATGAGTAGGGGCCATTACCTAATTGTAAGGTTATGTTGGAGGGTAGCTTGGCCATTACCTAATTGTTGGATATAAAGAAAAACAGCGAACTTTAAACAAATACAAACATCCAGAACGCAAGACCTAGAGATTAAATCATGCTTAACAGCAGAGCCTTCCAAGCTATGCTATGCATATTACAATTAGAAAATAATGCAAAATTGAATGTTTTTAACGTATTACTTTACTTTATTACCAATTTTTTTTTTATAATTTATCAAAATTAAATGTTTTTCACTTAAAAACAAATTACCATTGGATTTACGTCATTTCATTTTCATTTAATAATGATAATTAATTAATAATTGAAAATAAAAACAGAAAATAATTTTTTTTTTTTAAACCATTCGAAATTAATCGAATGCACAATTTTTCAATTTCAATTTTACTTTTTTTTATGTTTTATTAAATATTGTATACAATTATAAACAAAACATTTAATCGAAAGATAGACACAAAAACAAACAAACAAACAACAACACACACTAACAACAGGAAAAAAATGCCAATTTATAGCAAAGATCACGATCACGTTCATGAAAACATACAATAAATACAATGAAAACAACAAATGCAAGTAAAATTAAATTAAAAACAAAAATAACAATTTAAAAAAAGTAAATAAAAATAAAGAAAATATACGACACATTTATGTTACGTCACTTTGAGTGAAATGATTTGGCAGCACCAGCGCTAGACAGTCAGCACTGACTGTGTTGTTGTGTTGTGTTAACAAAATATTACATTGTAGACAGACAGTGGCGGTGATGTAAATAGACGAGGGCTGCTGCTATCAACGTTCAAAAGGCTAAAAAAATTACAATAAAATAATACAGTTACTCACAGTTAACAAATACACACACACACACAATATTAAATATATTGGTGTTGATATATTGAAATAAAAACCAAACAATATTCAAAAATTGATTAAGATTCTACGACTACGATTAAATACAGACAAACTTCGATATAACGAAACTGAAGGGGATCACAAAATACTTCGTTATAGTTACTTTTTCGTTATAAATATGTACATATCAGTAAAACCTTGGTATAACGAAATTATAATATATATGCGAATAAAATTCATTATAACTATAGTCTTTTCGATATAAAAAGGCTTTTGAATCAGTATTTCGCTATATAGAGGCTTTGCAATGGCACTTGCAAACGCATTTAGACTTTGTTGTTTTTGAAACGGGACTAACATTACTATTTTTTTGAAATAATGACCTATTAAGCTTTAACACTTAATACAGTAGGACCTTGATTATCCGTGATGGTCGGGACCAGAAGCATTCCGGATAATCGATTTTCCCGGTTAATTGAGTAGCAATTTTAACTAGTTTTGTAAGAGATATTTTTATTAGTTAATAAATGAATATGTACATATTTATATAAAAACTAAATAATTCAAGGATTCTATATACATACATACATGTTTCAAAAATATAAAAAAAAAATAATTTTGTCAGAAAACAGTGAACAGTAGATAAGGATTTCATGTACTAAAGAGGGAATTCCCCTTTTTCGCTTGTTTGTCTAAAATAATAGAAAAAATTTTTTGCTTATAATCACGGATAATAGAGGTAATCACGGTTAAACGATGCAGCAAAATTTAAGTCGATCCAAAATAAAATTAAGTCGATGCAAAAAAGGGCAAAATCAACTCCGAACGACAAATTTTCTTTGGGAACCTTTTCATGGCAATTTTATTTATTCTCTAGAGTTTTTGCCAGAAAACTGCTGCTGAGAGGAAGTAGCCGAAGAAATATTTTGTCATATTTTGTTTAGTTGAAGATGTTTGTAATAAGCCAACACACTACCTACTAGACCACGTCGACTTCAGTGAGTGATTTCATTCAGTCTAATAACATCCAACCAATTCTGTACGATAAGCTAGGACAATAAATAGGTTGCTCCCATAATCCATAAGCTTTTGACTTAATAGTAAAAAAAAAAAGTATGTATTAAGTATGACATCTTTTCCCTTTGTTAACAACTACAGTCACAGGAAAAAGTCTACATACACCGTTTTATGCAATTTTTTTTCCTGTTAATTTTTTTTTTTTTTATATTCGTTTTTGGGTTATGTTTTTTTATATTCGTTTTTGTTTTCAAACTTTCTTAATTGTAACTGCCTTAAACAACACTATAACATTTTTTTCAATTTGAAAAAAATCATATTGAGGTGTATGTAGACCTTTTTCTTTTTGGTTAAACGTTTTCTTATGGTGTTTTCTTTTCAACAAAGAAATGTCACCCTCTTACAAGGTACATTAAAAAAATTGCTGACCAACCCTGTTGTAATGTAATTTTTTATTTGAGAAGAACAAAACACAAATTTTAAAAAAGGGTATGCCCTGTGTTTACCGCTTATTAAGAAAATGAATGAGGAAATGCCAATTTGTTCAAAAGATGACGAAGATGAATCTAATAACTGATTTATTTCAATTTTCGCAAATAAAATAGATGCAGCAATATCCATATTTAAAAATTTAATTTAAAAATGTGTTGTATTTTTTCAATGAAATATGTAAATAAAAAGGTGTTGCCAGATCGATAATTTTTCGACTTAATTTTTAGAGCGCTGTTTTTTATAACCAAAAAAATTTTTTAACACTTTTCTAACACTGAATACAATTTTTTTTATATTACTGACCATGTAGCCTTAATAATGTACTATTTCCTTAATGTTACTCCACAAAAAAAGAATGAAAAATTTAACTTCTAAATTGTATAACGATACCAGGCGACTTTTTTTAAATTTCATCTGGTAGCCCTATAAATAAACAAAAGTCATCTGCTTTACAGGGCATTATCAGCACTCTCGATTTATACAGGGCATAAAATGAAATGCCCTCCACCATTGGCAAGTGCAAATTATTTAGAATAAAACATACCACCCTTTTAGAGGGCGAAACATTCTTAAGAAACAAACACAAAATTGCATTTTTTTTTAATAAAATGCACATTTTTTGGTAGAAAAGAAAACACCATTAGTATTTTATTTTCTTTTTTTATCTTTCTGAACGCACTTAAGTTGTTTTTCTATTGTCTTTCGACTATTTAGTCTATTATTTCTTAAATTAGAAAAATTATTGTTTATTTTAAGTTAAATTTTGTGTGGCCTTTTCGAAAGGAATTCCGTTAACAATAATTTCAAGTTTTGACAATAGACTGATTACGCGAGAAAAAAAAATACAATATAAAGCAATACACACACTCACACAGACACAATTAATTATTTGTTTGCAATATAATTGCCAAAATGAATACGACACACTCGAAAATAAAATAATCAAACAAAACAAAAAAAAAAAAAAACAAAAAAAAACAATAAAAAAAACAAAAAAAAGTGAAAATTAAAATCACAAATCAAATCACATTTTTGATACATATGTACGTATACGTACATATATACATATGTACATACATATATGTATGTATGGTATGATATTTATTTATGTATTTATATTGGTGGTATGAGTATTATTTCTATCATATCACTTGCCATTTAACCATTTGATGATTTGTCAAAATCCAACAAAAACCGATAACACAACAGCAACAAACCGATAACATATATAGTATATATATATTTCAATTCAATTTATTATTACGTTATTCCATTTATTTGATTTGATTTATTTTGTATGTGTGTGTTGTTTTCAGTAGGCCTTTTAATGCGTATTGTGGTGGCCCCAACTTGAAATGCGAACGAAAAAAAAAATTTTTTTTTTCTTTTTTAACCACACCAAAACACGTCTCGCTCACGTTTTTACGGTTTCAATGCTTGTTTATAACTGAATATAATTGTTGGAATAATCAAAATTAAACAAATAAAATCAAATTTGAATTTTATTTTGTTTTATGGCATTCATACATAGAAATTATTTTTTATTTTAATTTTTTTTCTTTGTTTTCAACGTTGCTAGAGTTTCGCTTTTCTATTTTGTTTTAGCCAGATGAGGAAAACAAATACATGCAAGCATGAAGAGGAGAACGATTGAGAGATACCTCAGAGTATTTACTCAATAAATTTTTGTGAGTGTATTTAATGAAAAAACTGTTGCTCGCATTGATCATGCTAACAAAGGTAGGATAGGGTTGCCTTATAGCAAAAAATATTTCTTAAATAAAACTTTAAGAAAACTTAATTTTTATTTAAAATACGTTTAAATTCCATCATTTAAAATCAAATTTGGAAACAAATTTGGTATACTATTCTTGGCTTTTATGTGAATTAGAATCGAGAGGGTAGTTATCGAATAGAAAGATTTGCTCTAATCTGCAGGAGATGGGTACATACCATAATTGCTAATACGGAGAACACTTAGGGCCATTATTACAACTTGGCATTAACTAAAGGGAGGGTTTTAACGGGCAGATAAATTCTATTTCATTGTTATAAGTGGACAATAAGGTAGAAGTGAGCGTTAAGCTAAAGGGAGGTAACTTTTAAAGTTAAGTTTATGTTTGAATTTGCCATATTAGAAATTTATGAAATTTTTATTTAAAATACGTTTAAATTCCATCATTTAAAATCAAATTTGGTATACTATTCTTGGCTTTTATGTGAATTAGAATCGAGAGGGTAGTTATCGAATAGAAAGGTTCGCTCTAATCTGCAGGAGATGGGTACATACCAAAATTGCTAATACGGAGAACACTTAGGGCCATTATTACAACTTGCCGTTAACTAAAGGTAGGATTTTAACGGGCAGATAAATTCTATTTCATTATTATAAGTGGACAATAAGGTAGAAATGAGCGTTAAGCTAAAGGGAGGATCATCTTACCTTTAACTTTTAAAGTTAAGTTTATGTTTGAACTTGCCATATTAGAAATTACTTTCAGTATGGCAACTTCAAATATAAACGGAAATGAGCAATCACAACAAAAAAAAAAAAAGAAGCTCTTCGTTGCCACTGAGTTTAAAAAAAAATTTTGTTATCGACATTGCTCCGACACTGCAATATTTTTGAAAAAGTTAACTTTATTTTATTCGTAGGTTGTAATAACGAAAATAAGTTAAAAGTGACTTTAAAGTCCACTTTAGCTAAAGGTACCTTGAACTAAACCCAAGTTTAACGGCAAGTTGTAATAATCTAAAGGAGAAATGGATGGATAAACTGCAGTTCCTTGTAGGAGATGAGAGGGCAGACGTGCATATTAAAAGGATTTGTAAAAGATTAGTGAAAAGAAATTCTTTCGTTTTTCTAAAGTTTGCCTTCACAAATTTCTACTTTGGAGTTGTAAAAGTGTTTTCAATTGTTCTGGTTATAGTTTTCACTAAAAAGTGACATGATTTCACTTTACTGGTGCTTTATTTTGACACACACCCAAACAATACTGGACACGAGCAAAATTTAGACATCATATGTTAGCTTTCTGTTGTGAAAGACAGAAGGGGGGGGGGGGGACTTATAATAAAACAAAACTTTATTAAATTCTTGTGAATTTGACAAGTATTTGAATAGTTGTACTAGAAAAGAAAACTTTTTAACAAATCCGATCTTTATAACGCCTGCCACTATTTTTTTCATTTAATGTTTACTGTTTAGATTATAAAATGATGAGATGTTTAGAATTCTAAATTTAATCACTTTTTATTTCAATTAAAACATAAAGGCTTCATTCACCCACCTATCGGTGGCAGGCAGGCTGTCAGTAGTCATAGACAAGGGTGCATTCACCTTAAGTTCCACCGCTAACAGTACACCACACCACACAACACATTCATAAACTTTTCTATTTTTTTTTTTCACTGCCACTAATAGAACGAATGAAATGAACTCTTTTCTCCGTATACTGTAGATACATATTTCATCAGACAAACAGACAGACGGACGGACGTAATGTAAAAAATTCATTGACCCGATACTTGTAGTTTTTTGTGTAGTAATTTTCATTTTATTTTGTTGCTATTATTTGTATTCTTTTTGTTGTTCTTATTGTTGTTATTATTATTATTCATGCCTATTTTTATTTTTAATGTTTTTTTGTCTTGTTTTTTTTTTAACAACAAATTATTTGAATACGCGATTGTAAACAGAATTTTTTAATACGTTTCTATTCTATTCAATGAATGGAATGGAATGAAATGTAAATTATATTATTTATACAAGAAACAGTTTAGAAATTTATAATATAATTATTGTATTAGTTTTAAAATAAATTAACAAGACTTATACAATAGAAATGATATTCCATATACGCTCTAAACCCGCACAGTGGGCTGGAAGTTGCACAAAAGTTAAATAGTAAAATGATTCGATTTATTTGTGTATGTGTATGTATGTAATTACATATTATAAATATTTTTGAATCAGTTTTATATCAGCATTTTAAAATTTCAAAAATTATTAAAATAAAGTCAAGGCAACTTCATTAACATGAATTTTTTTTTTTTTTGAGTATTTTTTTATGACTAAAAGTCGTGTTTATAAACTTTAAATATAAATTTAAATATCATATGATATTGTGATATAACATGTAATTAAAAAGCTAAAGTGAAAATATTTTGCAAGCAGCGGTAAAGAGAAAAGAAAATCAAGGTTATTTATTTATACATTTCCATGAGTTTCACACAATCTTTTTTTCTTCATTAAACAAATCATATTCTAATGTTTATTAATACATATACTACAGTATCCAACATTTACGCTTCGGTCTAGCGTGAAAAATGTGCATTCCTTGTATTCGCTATCGATACTATTAAGTACCTAGGGGTTCCTTTCAAGGCCTTTAATTTATTTTAGATAATTCCACTGTAAATCTTAGATCATAAGCAGTGGTCTGGTCGAATTTGTGTGTGGTGAATTTGAGTGTGGTGAAATATTCTTCTCAGGAACTTCATTTGCAATAAATTCATTATTTTATGGAATGCATGACATGTAAGGGCAGGTTAACGAAATCCTAAATCGTCAATATTATACGTAAATACATACACAGAGCGCCATAAGTGAGTCAACACCCATTATAATTTTAAATTTTCTATTATAAAAAATATACTTGTAGCACAACAATAATTTTTGCGATTTTTTTGTTTTAACATTTTATAAGTAATAAATAAACGTTTTTAATTTATGGAAATTTATTCGACTATTCTCATTTACTTTTCTCGCTATCCTAAGAAAATGAATTATTTCAGCAGTGTTTACTCACTTTTGACGCTCACTGTACATAATTGGTTATTACAACCCTTTCGTTAGGATTAAGACCTAGCTTTAGCTATGTGTGTGTTAATTTTATACATGAGTGGCGGCACCTACAGTTTAAAGTCGACTCCGAACGGAAGATTTTTTGAGAAACTTTTCTTGGCAATTTTATTTACTCTTAGAGTTTTTGCCAGAAATCTGCTGAGAGGAAGTCGCCCAAAAAAAGGTTTTTTTCATATTTTGTTTTGTTGGAGATGTCTGACCTGGGAACTAAATCGTGGCCTCATGTTTAATAAGCTAAAACTCTCTCATTACAATGATTCAACTCGCAAAATTGCGTATTAAAATGGCAACTCTGCAAATAAAATAACGGTTTAACACTTGCTCAGACAGTTGTTTGCTTAGCAACATGAAAAGTGTTTAAATATTTGGTGGCTTTAAAGTAAAACCAGATAATCTACTGTGAAAATAATTATGTAAAAACAATTGCAGATTTCAACAGGAATCGTTATCATATACCTATCCTGTGAAAATTTAACGCTTTTCCCTTCATAAAGTTATCAGAGCTTCATTCCTCCACAACTTTGAGTATTTTATTCTTCGACCTTAATCCCAATAATTATTTCCATATGATATAGCCGACAAAATATCAACTTTTTAGAAGATTAAGACTTTAAAAAATCTTCTCCCAAGCTTTCCCCTACTGGGGGGAGTCAATTGAAAGTCATAATAAAAACCAAAACAAATTTTGTTACATTTTCCAAAGCAATATAAAAACTACTCTTCTCATGTTTAAATGTAAAAAAGTATGTAGTAGAAAAAAGTAATAAAAAATGAACACATATGTATGTATGTATGTACATCCATATAACATTGTGCAAAACATAAACTAATCGTCATGACATTGTACACAACATTAGAGTTGCCAATATCAGATTGTTTCCAGCATTGTTGTTGCTTGCTCTTATGATTTCTATTTTTATGTTGTAATTTTTATCTACACATACTATGGCTACCATACATGCATATGAAAAACCCTCATTATAACTGGATTTTCAAATCGTAGTTGTTGCTGTTGGTGTTTGTGTTTGTAAAAATTAAATAAATAATCGATTAAATTGTTTATTATTGTTTCACTCTTTGTCTTAGTCAGTTTAGTCAAGTCTTAACACAAATTTTCTGTTGTTTTTTTGTTTATTCGTATTTTATACAATAAACTCAATTAAATTTCAATGTCAATGAAATAACACACAAACAACACCAATAGTAATTAGAAAACAGAAAATATATTGTATGAAGAAACAACAAACATTTCCTATTATTTTATGGTTTTGAATTGAAATAAAAAATTATTACAAAATTATTGTTAAAAAAACGAAAACAAAAACAAATAAAATATTAATTTTTAAACTACAAATATTGCCTTAAAAAACCACACAGAGTGATAGATACTCATAGAGCGGGAAGCACTTAAAGCAACAGCAACGTGACTTTTAAAACCAGTTGCCTTAACAGAGAATCATACGGGCACTCGCAACAACACACACACATACATACAAACACGCACGTTGAATTAAAGAAAAAAAAAGCAAACACAAAGCAACCACAGTTTGACCCAATTTTTCTTCAAAAGCACGTTTAAAAAATACTTTTTCAAGCTGAGTTTTATTTCCTACAAACAACGAAAACCAACCAATGTTGGCAGTACTAAAGCATTGGATAGACGACGTTAACTGCAGCAGCTCTAAGCTCTACTATTAAGAGCAGGAAACAGTGTTGTAAAGTGAATATATTAAATGACACTGGCGTTAGCGTTACCAAACAGTCAGTGTTCATGAGCTGAGTAATCAGATTTTTTTTAGTAAATAAAGAAATATAAAAAAAAAAAAAACTATAAGCGGTTTAACCAGTAAACACTGGCGCTTAAATGTATTGAAATTAAGAGATCTTGAGACATAATAATTTAAATATATTCCTTGTAAATACCAGAGAATATACATCGATAGATGGTAGTCATTACGGAGAGGCCAATACTTAGCCCCCGGTAAGGATTATTGTGATACCACAGTCTCAATAAGTCGTAGAATAATTCTGAGTTTTCTACATCCTCGACAGATCACTGAGCTCCTCTGCATAGTGGAAGTAAATAGCATTAGGATATAATATTGAACTGAAAGGCCTATGAAAGTTTGATTTGCTGAATAAAGATAAAGCGTTACGAATTAATGTACAGTAATCCTTCGAAGTCGCCGTAGTCTAGTAGGTAGTGTGTTGGCTTATTAGACGTAAAGCCAGGGTTCGAGCCCCAGGACAGACATCAAAACAAAATACAAAAAGTATTTCTTCGGCGATTTCCTCTCAGCAAGATATCTGGCAAAAACTCTGAGAGTAAATAAAATTGCCATGAAGTTTCTCAAAAAATCTGTCGTTCGGAGTCGACTTTAAACTGTAGATCCCGCCACTTATGTATAAAATTAACACACACAACATAAGTGGTGTGAGAAACTAGGTCAATAATCCTGACTGAAGGGTTGTAATGACCAATTATGTATGTAATCCTTCGATTTACGTCGCATCGATTAACGTTGTTTTTCGATTTACGTCGTCAAATTTTTTGTTCCCTCTAATTTCAATTTGTGTCGTCATTCGATTTTCGTCGCCTTTTTTTTGGAACCAACTGCGACGTAAATCGAGGGATTACTGTAAATTCATATAACTTTTTTAAGTTCCTTGTTAAAAACATACTACTTTGTAGTATGAGCAATATGAAATTCGATTTACGTCGCCTTTTTTTTTTTGGAACCAACTGCGACGTAAATCGAGGGATTACTGTATACAAATACAAGAGTGTTGTTGAAACTGATTCTATTCCGTTGTTTAAAAGTTTAAGTTAAGGTTGCATACGTTCTTAAATTTCCTTTTCATAGAAGAGAATTTTTATTGCAATATTGTTAGGAGATGGTAACACATTGAAGAGGTTTTCCAATTAAACTTTAAATAATAATCATTAAAATATTCTCAGCGTATTGCCCCCCATAAGAAATGGGCAACAGCATCATCCATCGTGTGTTTTTCTTTTGCCAAACTGCATGCAACAATTCATTCAAAATTGTTATCGCATCTGGTGATTTTTTTTTCGATTTTTTTTTTTTTTTTTGCATTTATTTTGTGGAAATGCTGTTGGCTACCGTGATGGTGAGATGATGACGATGCTGAGTTGGTTTATAAATAATTTTTTTTTTTTTTTTAAATTTTTTTTTTCCTTTTCTGTTTACATTTCATCCAACACTCTCTCCTGCGGTACTTGAATGAATATTATTTACTTCGTTTTCTTTTATTTTCTTCATTATTTTTTATTTATTTTTTTAAATTGTTTTGCAGAGTTTATTGAAATTTCTCGTATTCTTTAGCTTTTATTTTCTTGTACTTCTTTTTTCTTTTCATCTTTTTTTATGATGATTTTTATGAAGTGCTTCATTTTTCAGTTGTAATCATTGTTTTTTCGCTTGAGCTATCAAATGGCAAAACTTTTTTAACGTTTTTTTTCTTTCTTGATTTTCTTTTAAAATCCATATAATTTTTATAAATACTTAACAGAAAAAAAAAACTGAATTTCAATTTTTATTTACATAAAAACAAGAAAAGAAAAAAACCAAAACAGACAACAAAATTGAAATAAAATTTATGTTGCATGTCATGGAAAATTAAAAAAAAAAAAAAAACTTAATTGTGAATAGAAAAATGGTGGGTGTTTTAGCGCATTTTCAAAATTTGCTCTTAAAACAAAAAAAATTCCCATATTTCAGTGCTACTGGAGCCTCGAAAGCAATTTTCCTTTTAGCTGAAGAGTTTTTAGAAAATTTTTACAGAGTATTTTGAATTCTATGAACACTTTCAAGTGCTCGTCTTGTTTTTTCAACAAAAGTGGCAATGACAAAAATCCTCAATTAAGTT
The DNA here is from genome assembly GCA_927399465.1 of Sarcophaga caerulescens. Classification (NCBI taxonomy): domain Eukaryota; kingdom Metazoa; phylum Arthropoda; class Insecta; order Diptera; family Sarcophagidae; genus Sarcophaga; species Sarcophaga caerulescens. The sequence goes on from OV656867.1 coordinate 19,605,310, forward strand.
TGCTATTCCTCATGGTTGTTATATTCCATTCACTGCCAAGATAATGTAAGTTGACTACCCTCTAAAATCAAAGTTTAGTTAAGCAACATGAAGCACATGAAGCGCTGTTCCAGTTCGATCTGACAAGTAAGTCTTGATTAACAAGACAATTGCATTTAAAGCTAAATCACTTACAAGTCAAATAGGTAATCACCATGAAAGTTTAGCGGAATTCATAAATCGAACCAATATCAAGTAAAGATTGCTTTGCTAGATTATCGAGAAAGGGTGCGCCAAATAAAAGAACTTGGTGTCGACCTAGAGGCGGAAGCTGCCAAATAATGTGTACTTTCTTGGTCCTCCACAAATCTGTAAATCTAACCTACATTGAAGCAATTCTCAAGTAAATTAAGTATCTCCGCGTGTCTATCCCATTAAGTAATAACCCACAGTAACAGACATGTCCCTATGGTTCAATTTAAATAACTGACTTTAGACCAGTTGAGTCTGGTAATGAAGCAAGATTTTTTTCTTTGGTCCAAGATATGTCAGTGGCCGATAAATAGCTTTGCTGAAGGGGGGGAGAGGTAAGAGCAATTATATCATACTCATGTATGAATTGGTATTTCTAGTAAGTACATCAGCTACACAATTACCTGGGATATCTTTGTGACCAGGAAACAATTTTCGATTCGAACAAAAATGCAACGAGAGTTCACTTTAGATTTAAATGTTGCAACTGAAAGTAATCTGACTGCCTTTTGACTGTCAATGAATATATGTCAATATTTTAAAAGTTTGGTTTATGACCATTACTTTGGACGATGAAAGAATATAGTGTAGAGTATAGAGTAAGCTGTCCGAAGAAAATAGCACTGCCTGCTGTAATCTCAAGTTTAGAAACGTCTGTGTAGACCTTTGCAGAACTCCCGAAGGAGGATTCTCATGTCAGGGAATCAATCTTGGAATTCTAGTGCGAAAATTTCTATCCAGACTTGGATAATCAATATCTGTCTATTAAGAATAATATTCCTAGGAATTTTCAATCGTCTGAAATGTTATTCTCAAGTTTAGAAACGTCTATGTAGACTGTGGAAGCAGACTGGCCTTATTAGGAAATAAATCCTGGAATTCTATTGCGATATTTTCTATCCAGACTTGGTTCAAAGGAACATAATCAATATCTGTCCATTAGAAATTCTATTACTAAGAAATTTCGATTGTCTGAAACGTTTATGTTAGAAAAACTGCACCCTAGCATGTGTTTGTTAAAAAAAAAGTGAAGAAGTCAGGGACACATGCTTAAAGATGTATTAAAGTTTCCATTTTTTTGTGAGGGAATCAATCTTGGAATTTTAGTGCGAATTTTTCTAACCAGACTTGGTTCAGAGGAACATAATGAAAATGTGTTTGTTAGTCAATGTCTGTAAAACATTTCCATAAGATGTAGGATTTCTTAGGAATTTTCGATTGTCTGAAACGTTTGTATTAGAAAAACTGGGCCTTAGCATGTGTTTTTTTTTTAAGAAGAAAATAAGTCACGGATAAGTGTTTAAAGATGTATTAAGGTTTCCTTCTTTAAGATTTGTTAGCATTTTCTAACATTTACTATCAAAGTGGCGACACTGTATTTTTTTATTAAAAAAATCAAATAAAAAATTAAAAATTTACCTGTTGTAGTCAATTTTTAACACACAGTGTTAAGCATAATCACTTTGATGTTGTTGGTGCTATTTATTTCTATTTTTGTGTTGTTCAATCACAATTAAAAAATTAAAACAAAAAAATCGCTTATTTTTTTTATAACATGAACACATTCAATCATATGGAGGGATTTGATTCGATGATTAATTCCACAAGCAATTTTGAACTTTTTAAAAAATCATTTAAAATTATTTGGATTTTTTTTTTTTTTTTGTTGTTTTCTTTTAAATTTTCTTTAACTAACAAAATTTATGAAAACAGTTTCAACACTTTCATTTTTCTTGTTTTCCTACACTCACGACACACACTCTCTCTCTCTCGTTCGTTAACTTATTAACAACACTTTTGGGGGGTTTTGTTTGGTAAACTTTGCTCACACACAATTGAGATCTTGTTGCTCAGAGCAAATTTCTCTTTTTATAGTAACGGGAGTATTAGGAAAAAATACAATAGAGTGGGGTAAATAGGTATAAATGGGTGTATGTGTGTGTGTTTACTCAATAAACAACAATAAAATATCACTTTATTTTTTTGCTCTTTTATTTTTATTTCTTTTTTATTTGCGTTTAAGGAAAATTCGTAAATACACGATCGCTGTTCTTTTTAAACTCGCACACCACTAAACACTAAACAATACGCACTATTTTAAAAGCAATACGGAAGGGGAAAGCACTTACCAACTTAAAGTCGTTTTTTTCTGATTTTTTTTTTCTTCTTTAGTATGCAACGTGCGTGACCGACTATTTTGTACTTTTGTTTGGTTTTGTTTTGTATGCAGCACTTTTATACGCACTTTTGTGTGAATTGTATGTTTTTTTATTACAGATTTTTTTTCTTCTTGCTTTTTTTCTTTTAATAAACAATAAAACAATTGTTGTTTAGATGTGTAACCGTTTTGTAACAACAAACGGGGCGTGTTTGTTTGTTGATTAAAAAAACGAAACGTGAAAGCTTAAACGTGGTGGCAAATATATTCACAAATAGGCCTCCATTAACACAAAAGCGTAGATTTTTTCTTCTTCTTTTTTAAATTTTAATATGTGAACACACACACACATGTACAGATGGTATATGAATTTATTTTTCGTTTTCAAATATTACATAAAATTTTCTGTTGGTTTTCTTGTTTATTTCCAATGATTTTTATTTAAACACTGAATAAAATATGATGACGTTTGACAATTAAGAAACAAACAAAAACAAAAAAAGATAATAAAATAAAAATCAAGTTAAAGAGAATAAAGCGCGATACGCGTAATAAATGTTTAAACAGTTCGTTAGATGTAGATGCGAGTTGATGTGTTCGTTAGAGAAACCGATGAATAACTGAAGTATTCAACAGTTTGTTGGGTTTATTTAATACCCACTTTTTTTTTTCTTGCTTAAGTGATTAAACATATGCATACCTACATACATACATACATACCTACCTACATATACCATATAAATGAGTGAGTAATTTCATGTATGAGTGCGTGTTAATGTGTTTGTACATACATATAACATATGTCACTCTCTCACTCATTCTCTCTCAGTAATAGTATCGAGTAAATTAAAAATATAAACGTAAATAAACCAAATTTAATGAAAAAAAAAAGAACTGAGATATCGGCACATTCATAGCACTAGCGTTACCAACTCATTTTATTATTAAAAAAAAAAATCTCTTGATTTCAATGAAATGAAGAAAATATGATGAATTATTGTTCAGAATTCTTGAATGAAAAGTAATTTCTGATAATAATAAAGTCTTTGAACTTCGAGTTTCTTTCTCAGTAGACTTTTTTAACTCCCCCTCCCACTTATGCACTGCATTCTGTTGAAAGTAGAAAAATAGGAAGGAATTGTGAAGGAAAGAGGAAAGATGACGTGCTATTTTAGGAGATTAGAATTGAATCGGTTTATATTGCAAATTACAATAGAAACACCTAAAGCAAGAGCGCTCTACAGGGTGGCTGATATATAATGCAACAAAGTAAAGCGGTAAACTTTTTTAAATTTTTTTTTTTAATTTTATTGTTCAAAAGCAAAAAATGTTGGAAATAACATCAAATTTTAGAATCAGTTTAGGTTTGTTCGAATTGGCCACCTTTGGTACGAATTATGGCCTTCAAACGGCCGACAAAGCTATCACAGGCTGCACGAAAGAGGCTCTGCGGTATTTTGGCCCATTCCCGGCGAAGCGCCGTCTTGAGATGATCGACACTTTGGTATTTTTTAGTGAGAACCTTACTCTCCAAAATGCCCCAGGCGCAAAAGTCCAACGGATTGAGATCCGGAGATTTTGGTGGCCATTGTGCGGTAGAAATGAAGCGAGGAACCTCCTTTTTAAGCCATTCTTTGTTGACGCGTGCTGAGTGCGGTGGTGCTGAGTCCTGTTGGAATGTCCATGGTCTGCGGCCGAAATGTTTGTCTGCCCAGGGCTTCAATACTGTCTTTAAGACATTTTCCCGATAATATTCGGCATTTATTTTGACCCCAAGGTCGATGAATACGAGCGGGGAGCGACCATCGGCCGTTACGGCGGCCCACACCATTACCATCGGCGGCGCTTGAGTTCTGGTGGCCAATCGCAGGTGTAAATTTTCAGCTGACCTCTTTGGCAAGTAAACCTGATCATTTTGTTTGTTCACAAACTGCTCAATTTGGAATGGCTTCTCATCGGAGAAAACCAAATTCGGTAACTGGCTACTTTCGTGCAAGCGAAGTAACTCCTTGACTCTTTCCAGTCTAACTTTTTTTTATCCATCGGTGAGCTCTTGCACTTTTTGAAACTTCAATGGCTTTAGTCCAAGCTCATTTTTCAATATGTGTTGCATCCGTTCTCGCGATATGTTCAGCTCACGAGCAATTTTTCTACCACTGCGGCGTGAATTTCGATCAAATCTGGCCTTCACTTTTCGGATCATTTCTGGTGTTGTTACCGTTTTTTTTCGTCCACTTTTTGGACGCGATGCAACACTGCCAGTATCACGGTAACGAGCAATGGTACAAGAAACAAAAGATTTATTCACATTTAAATGCTGGAGGGCTCTAACTATAGGCACCTGTGGTTTTCCAGCCAAATATAAAGCAATCACACTATCACGCTTGAATTCCATCACGAATAACTTTTTTTTCTGAATGCAATAGATCAAAATGCTTTTGTAAGCTTGTAAATAATAAAATTAACTGTCACTGGAATAAATCTGTCAGCTGTCAGACGAGCGGTTTACAAATGATAACAACCTGAATTTGGTTGCAATACATATCAGCCACTATGAATGGCTATGAATAGGAACTACAGAAAACGGAATATATTAGTACTATATGACAGTCAGACCGGCATTCGAACTGTCAGCACCAATGGCCCAAGATTAGAATGGAACCCTCTGGCCAAGTTGAATCAGCTAGGCAGTTGGAATAGCGGCATATGTTGTAACTGCAACTGTGATCAACACTTGGCAGATAATCTCTATTCATGCAGTACATTATGGTGAAATAATATAAAGTGAATTACAGGAGAAGGGGAAAAGGGAGCATATGCACATATCTTAGTCATAAGAAAAGAAGAAAGTGTACCAGACAAGCGTCGTTGATATGGATTGAAGCCAAAACCACAATACTCGTGGTTTAGCAAACTATCACCTATATTTACTAAGCTACAGAGATACCCATGTCATGTGGACAATGAGTTAGCAGATAGACTTGCAATGAGGGTGCTTCCACTCCGCTAATGGAGTTTTTAATGCTATAGAATGAAAGGAGAGAGGCGTATGCTTTTCTAGTGTTTAAACAATATATGTAAATATATTGCGGAAGGAGACATTTAAGTCTTGCATCAGCCTAACCAGGAATAGCCTACGAATAGTAAAAGGCATTGTAGACTCAAGGAAAAATATTTATTTAGAATCCCTACAAATATGTAGATTCCGTGATGAGGAGAACGAATAATTAGAACACATATATGTATGTAATTGGAACCGGTGCGACGTTTATGTAATTCAGAAAGAAAATTTTGAAGTTGGTTTTAGGCAACTCGAATGAGGATCAAGATATCATCTGGTCGCATTACTTTAATACCACTACCACACAATATTAATAACAACTCCTATGGATTCTTTTGTGTACGCCTATTTCAAGAATTAAAACACATTCAAATAAATCAGACAGAATAGAAGATTTGGAATACAACGTACGGTGTAAAAATACCAAGTTAAAGGCACAATTATGTAGAGACTGTAACAGCTCCTGGAACAATAGTGTTGCCATCAATATATTATTAGAAAAAATCGATATACCAATCAATAAAATATTCTAGCCCAAGGTCAATTTCTTAATTATCAATTTTCTTTATTATATATCAATATTTCGATATCCATCGGATATCATCTTCAGGATTCCAAAAAGAGAGTAGCAATATCTAAAATATAACATTATCACTGCTCGTTATCACATCTAATATTGTACAATACTACTCTCTTTTTGGAATCCTGAAGATGATATCCGACGGATATCGAAATATGGATATATAATAAAGAAAATTGATAATTAAGAAATTGACCTTGGGCTAGAATATTTTATTGATTGGATTATCAAAGGAACAGATCAAAATAATATATATAATTTGAATTTATTAAAAATCGATATATTTAGGAAATATAAGAAGGAAAATAGTTTTTGCAAAACAACAAATTTTTGCAACCAAGTGCAGTTAACATTTAAGTTAAAAAATAAAGAAAAAAAAAACAAGAAATACTCACTCAAAATACTTTAACATTTTTTTTGAGCATTTGATGAAATTTAAGGAATAATTTCGTAAGTATATTATGGTTATAAACAATTCATTGTATCGAGCCATAACCGTAAAAATATCTCAAGCGACATATTTTTCATATACACATATGGCCATTAAAATAGGGACGATCTTTAACTGACGTGAATTTCATGTCTTTTTTTTTTGCCAATCGCAAAATTTTGTAATAAAGTTATGTTTTTTTAATTCTCAATGCTGTTTTCTTTTGACATAATAAATTCTGTTAACTTTCAATGTGTTTGCTATTTTTTATGAAAGGTTTTTTAAAATACTAAGAAAAATTTATGGCCATTGAAATAGGGACGCGTGGAGATTTTTGCAAATATTGTCATAAAATTAAGAATTTAAGGTTTGTTATTAAAAATAAATTTAATATTGAGGTAATTAGACTTCCGTTTTATACTAATATTATCAATTGATGGGTTGAGCGGAACATTGTACACTGGAGGAGAGAAGGCTCATTCAAAAGCTTCAAGAACAGAAAAAATCGTATAAATTTATAGCTGATGGGCATGGGCGATCTAAAAATTTTGTTTTTAATGCTCTCAAGCCTCAAAAAGTCGTAGAAAAGCGTGGTGCAGTGAGAAAAACTAGCACTATTACGGACGGTTACATCGCGATGCTAGCTAAGCGAGATCCTTTTAAGTCTTCGAAAGCGATCGCCGCTGAAATAGATAATCAAATATCGCCAAGAACTGTTCGGCGTCTTCTATGTGACATTAAACTTCCAGGAAGAATAGCTCGCAAAGTTCCATTGCTTAGAAAAAAATATTTGCAGAATAGGCAACAGTTTGCACAAAATCTCAAGATATGGTGTGCATCAGAAGGTATCAAAAACTGGCATAATATTTTCTGGAGCAATGAAACCAAGATAAATTTATTTGTAAATAATGCAGGGCGTAATGTCAGAAGACCAAATTTATCTTGGTTTCATTGCTCCAGAAAATATTATGCCAGTTTTTGAAATTTTGCGATTGGCAAAAAAAAGACATGAAATTCGCGTCAGTAAAAGGTCGTCTCTATTTTAATGGCCATATGTGTATCGTTTTTTGTAATAAATAAATTCATTGGCATCATTTGCATTATCTATAAAAATTTCAGGGTCACACTCTGTACCGTTATGAATTTATAACAAAAAAAAATAGTTTAACTTTCTAACTTAATTTGCACAAGAAATAAATAATAAAAACCTACCCCTGTAAAATTTCGTTTTTGTCGCTTGAGATATTTTTGCAGTTATGGCTCGGTATGTATGTATGCGTTGAGTTGCATAAGTAAATTATAGTCAGGTATTTGGTTTTCACACACACACTCACTTGTAGTTTAGAACCCACTCGGGATATGTTTTGAGCGAAAACCTAAAAAAGATTATATACAGTGGTTTATAGAGCGTTGCATCCTCCCTCCTTACATTTCACTCGATAGCAATGGCTATTAGCAATGAAATTTGAGTTCGACCCTAGCACATATACCACCATTATTTACACACATACATACGTATCTTAATTAAATTTCCATTATAAAAGGGTACTTAATTTGCAATTAAAAATTTTCGCAAATTAAAAAAAAAAAAACAAAAAAAAAAGTAATCGAAGAATATTAAATGGTGGGTAAAGTTTCTTTCTAACAATAATTGATTAGAACTGCATAACAAAAGTGTAGATATGAATGAAATTTTGTAATAAAGGGCTATCCATTTCGTGGTTTCAAAAGTATGGGACTGGAATCCACCTCTGTCAAACTAAGTTGTGAAAACAATTTTTTTCTTTTCAGTTGAAAGTCTGACATTGACGAAAATGGATCGCTTAACTATCACACAACGCATAAAAATTATCAAAAACTACTACAAAAATGGTGATTCTGCCATAGCACCAAAAACAAAATTTTCTTCAGCGATGAAGCACATTTCACACTCGGTGGGTATGTTAATAAACAAAATCGTCGTATTTGGGGTTCTGAGAATCATCAAGTAATTGAAGAGAGGCCATTACATCCAGAAAAAGTCACTGTTTGGTGCGCTCTTTGGTCCGAAGGTGTGATTGGACCTTACTTCTTCGAAAACGACGATGAAACGACTGTCACCGTCAATTCGGAGCGGTATGGTCATATAATAACCGACTTTTTTTTGTCTGCTATTGAAGAATACGACTTGGAGAATATGTGGTTTCAACAAGACGGTGCCACATGCCACACAACTCGAGCGAATATGGCTTTATTGCAAGAGACATTTTCTGGCCGCGTAATTTCTCGTTGTGGCTATATCAACTGGCCACCAAGATCATTGCGATTTGACACCATTAGACTTTTTTTGTGGGACTACGCGAAAGACCGTGTTTATGCAGATAAACCTTCAACTCTTGAGCACTTAAAAACCAACATTCGTCAAGTTATGGCTGAGATACCGCCCAATATGTGTCAAAAAGTGGTCGAAAATTACCTCAAAAGAATCAATGCTTGCAACACTTCGCGTGGAGGTCATTTAAATGACGTAGTGTTTCACACATAATGTCAACGTTCAAACTTTACAATAAAAAAGAAATATCATGAATAGGGTTAATTTTCTCGGGTATATAGTTGAAAATTCGACGATAAGACCATCAATAGAGAAGACATTATCAGTTGAAAATTTTCCAAATCCTAAGGACAAGAAAGCGCTCCAATGTTTCTTGGGCCTGACGTCGTATTTTAGAAGATTTACCTGTGGATATGCTACAATTGCTAAACCTTTATCTGACTTACTTAGGAAGAATAATGATTTTGTAATGGGAGAAGCTCAAATGGTATCATTCAGACAACTTAAAGAAAGTTTGATGAATGCACCTGTTTTAAAATTGTATAATCCAAATGCTGTTACAGAAGTACACACCGATGCAAGTATGTATGGCTACGGAGGCGTTTTACTTCAGAAGAATGCAGATGAACAACAATTTCATCCGGTGGAATATATGAGTCGTAAGACTACTAATGCACAGCAAAAATACCATTCATACGAACTCGAAGTTTTAGCAATCATCGAAGCATTAAAGAAATGGAGGGTATATCTAATGGGTCATAAAATGAAAATAGTGACAGATTGTAATGCTTTTGCGATGACTATGAAGAAGAAGGACGTTCCATTAAGAGTGTCTAGGTGGGCCATGTTTTTACAGGAGTTTGATTTTATAATACAACATAGGTCTGGGAGCAAAATGTCGGATGACTCGATAATCGACTCAAACAATCATAGATGCAGGACAATTGGGTTAAGGCTGTTAGAAATATTCTTGAAAATGGAAATTATGAAGATTTTTATTTGAAATACGACCTAGTTTACAAGGATCCAGATCGGGAACTTATAGTGATTCCAGAAAGTATGGAAGAGGAAATAATTCAAATTGCTCACAGAAAAGGTCATTTTGGTACTAGGAAGACACGAGAACTTTTAGAAAGAGAAGTTTATATACTCAACATCGTTTCGAAAGTTGACAAAATAGTTCGTAGTTGCATAGAGTGTATAATAACAGAGGCTAAGACAGGTAAACAGGAAGGACTTCTTACCACTATCGATAAGTCGGATCGACCGTTAGTAGGATCAGGGACAAGACGGACAAGAAGTGGACAACCCTACTAAACATAGTAGTCTTGTCCAATAATAACGATTAACAAAAATAATAACTAACAAACAGAACATAGTAGACGTAGACAATAATAACGATTAACAAAATACCAATGACTGACGACTAAACATAGTAGGCTTAGACAATAATAACGAAATAATAAAACGAACGAATAAAACATGAAATATATTTTTGTTTGACGAGAGTTTTAGTCGGTAAGTTGACGTGAAATAGGAAACAATACTTTGAAATAAAAAAACATCATTAAATGTATAATAAATATAAAATTTAAATATTAATGTTAAAATAATAAATATCTTATAAAATAAATAAAATTGGTTCACCAAAATCAACATATGTGTTTTATTTACGTTTACTTTTGAAACCACGAAATGGATAACCCGGTATTTGCACAAATTTTTTGTTTATAATAGTAGAATACTAATAATAAAAAAGTAAACGAAATAAACACAAAACATATTTCTTATCTTTCATTTTCATTTTTTTTTTGTTTAATCTCTGCTCTGCAGTGTTTTCGCAGCAGATCTTTGTGGTGAACGAATGTGGTGGTGCGTAGTTAGATTTCTTTCGATTTTATTTTCAGTTTTTTTTTTGTTATTTTTTTGTTTTAGTCTCCAGTCAGCCAAATAAAATTCAACCGACGAACAATTTTAACGACGCAATTTGTTTTTATGTTTTCTTTTCTTTTATTTTTACTCTCGTTTTTATTTTTTCTTTTATTTACTTTAAAATTTTATTTATTTTTCTATTGTTGTTGTTGCTGTCTTTTCTATTATTGTCTTATCACTTTTTTTTTTAGTTGGAATTTTTCTCTCCCTCTCTCTCTATAAATGGTTAATAAATATAAAACAAGTCAAGGGGGGGGGGGGTGGCCCTTTTTGGGAGGCTAAAGCAGGAATTGTAATCAAAATTATGACAACGAAATGAACAGACTGTTACATTGAATTTTTTAAAGGGTTATGGGTTGACTTTCCATGTAAATATGAGAAATTGTAATAATTCTGTTGCCATAACTCTCGCAAAGACCCAAAAGCTTGAAGTTTTCGTATCCATGTTAATATTCTTTGTTGTCGTGACAATCGACTGTACTGCTCTCAACTTTACAACGTTTCTCTATATTGTCTGTCTCAGCCCTGATAGGTTATGTTAGGTTGAAGTAGTAACATTGATTACCAAAGGCCACATGAGCACGCATAGAGACCCGTTGTGGCGCCACAATCCTGTTGCTTTGAAATATTTTAACATTCGGTCCCCCTGACAGTAGTCCCCTTTTTTTCTGAAATACAATAACGTCGCTTAGGTTCTAAATATTTTGAGTTGAAAAGGATTTCTACAATATTTGTTCAAAATTTCAGTTGCAATCCTTCTAAGACTCAAATCCCTCCCTACTACAATGGCTTAGTAAAAGTTTAGATTGTCTCAACCCTTTCCAAATCCCTCTTCCATTTCAAAAAAATGTTCGGGTGCCATTAGCCGAGTGAAAGTCTTACACCAGGAAAGCTCATGAGGCCGCTTATTGTTCTGAATTTCTACAGGACTTGGGATACAGCAAATAATGACTCTATATTCTATATCTAGTTGATTCTGTTTGACCATACGGTCCAGTACTAATTTTGAATCAACCTCATAGGCGCTAAGAGCTTGGTTGGCGACCTGAATGTCAGTAAGTTTTGCTATATGACGTCTCCTATGCGTTCTGTCAAACTTGAATTCAGCGCCTGTTTTCATGGAACCTTCGTTTCATAGATGCCGGCGAATTTTCCCAAAGACTCGCTTCAGTGCCACTATCAGTTTCTGAACCATCCGTATATCAAGCAATGTAACTTCCTCGAGGTGTCGTTGTAAAGTACTTTCCAACGTCATGGACTCTATTGTTACTGTTCGCATGCGAGGCGCATTGGTCTTGCACACCTTGCTAACGACTTCTGCAGAAGCTGCAGAGATGAGGAAGAGGAGGAAACTGTCTCTCACCTGCTGGGTACATGCCCGGCTCTTTGCCAAAGGAGATGGAAGTACTTGGGTACTTACTACATGGATGATCTGGAGGAACTGTCAAGGATTGACATTGGCAGCCTAAATCGCTTCATCAGGAGCTCCGAGTGGTTCCGGGACTAGAGGATAACGGATAACTGTGGTAACACAATGGGCCCAATGCGGCCTAAGTGAGTCCATCCAAGGACTTTTTCTTGGATGGGCAGCCACCTCTACCTACCTACCATTGTTACTGTTCAGGACAATGAAGGAGGTAACTGGCAGCCACTTAATACATCAGACCGTTATGCTACAGGACGAATTAGGTGTTGGAATCCTAATCATAGCTTCAATGACCCTGGTCGTCTGTAGGCCAGGTCTCTAGGCAACTCCATCTGAGATTTATTCAACACAAATTGGGACAGGAGATAACATCTGTAAAACACTCAATAATGTAGCAAAAGAGGAAATTGTATCGAAAAAAAATTCAAAACTGGGCACACAGTGGGGCCCATTGTTTATAAATGTTTAAAGTTTCTGGGCTAATTTGGAATTTTTCACATAGATAAGTAGATCCTCATATAATTCAAACATTTTCTGCTCTATTTCTCCTTCTATCAACTATGAATGTAATTCAAAATAAATCCACATTTAATCGTGTGTTTTCCTTCATCTATTTTGCACTAGCTCGTCTAGTTTATTTTTTATGTTTGAAAGTTTAGGGAGACAGATTTTCAAGATGTCAGATCAGTATCAGATTATTCTTCTCTTTCCTGATTCCTGAATTTAAGAATATTTCCTGCTCGTTTTATTAGTCTCCCATACAGCCACTGTTTTAAAGTTTTCTTAGATAGCTTTTTCCTCTCTTTAACAATAGCTTTGTAAAGGGTTTGAAATATTGTCAAATTTATTTATATTTTATTTTGTTGTGAAGTACAATTATCCCGGTTAGAAATGGCTGCTGAGGCTGGCCTCACAGTAGCTTATTCGATCGGACCAATTTTCGTGCACTTTCTCGAGTGTATGGGCTCGCATCTCGGCCATGGCAACACGAATGTTGAACTTTCGGCGAATGTTGACCTTCAAATGCTGAATTGTCTCTGGTTTGTCAGCATTACACTTTTCTTTAATGGCGCCCCACAGAAAATAGTCCAAAGTTGTCAAATCGCAGCTTCTTGGCGGCCAACTGACATCACCTTTTTTGACTAATTAAACGGCCAGCAAACGTTTGACGTAAAAAAAATCGTTTGTGGCATGAGATGTGTGGCATGTTGCACCATCCTGTTGAACCAAACATCGTTCACATCAATACCATGTAGAGCAAGAATAAAAAAATCGGTTATCATGGTGCGATGGGTGTCTCCATTGACCGTAATGGTTGAGCCACTCGTAATGGGACAGTAACCCCATCGGAACCGTGGGAAGATTCTAATCACGAGAGATCATAATCTGTTAACATCACACGACCTTATTACTCGTAATGGGTATATTGGCTTCTGTAAGACTACGTGTGGGTTTTCTGAGCCTAAAGTAAAGCAAGTAATAAACTTTTGCATACCGGGCACTGTTGATCATTCTCTGCGACCAAATTTTGTACGACATTTTCGTGCAATTTCCGGCCAATTGTCTTTGCTTTGGAAATTACTTTCCAATAAATCCCAACGCTGATGAAGCGTAAATCGATTCATTATGTTCAGTGGAGATACATACATAATTGGGCATTACAACAATCCAGTCAGGATTACGACCTAGCTTCTCACACCACTTATGTTGTGTGCGTTAATTTTATACATGAGTGGCGGGACCTACAGTTTAAAGTTGACTCCGAACGACAGTTTTTTTTTTTGAGAAGCTTTTCATGGCAATTTTATTTACTCTCAGAGTTTTTGCCAGAAATCTGCTGAGAGGAAGTCGCCGAAGAAATATTTTCGTTTTGATGTCTGACCTGGGATTCGAACTCGGGCCTTCAGTCTAATAAGCCAACACACTACCTACTAGACCACGGCGACTTCAGTGGAGATAATATACTGAATTTTGTGACGGAATAGAATGACATAAGTATTGCTAGATTCAAAATAACCGATGGTTCAAATTTAAACCGATAGATGGCCCACCCGATATGTATCAGATTTTAATTAGCTCCTATTCGCTGTCAGTTCATATAAAGCGACGCGAATTTAGAAACTTTTGCATCTAAGCATCGTAAGCGTAATTCTACGGAAATTAATACGAAACTCGGAAATACGAGATTCTGTGGCTGTTTTCAATGCATCTTTTGCTGTGATCCATCGAAGTTATATTAGCTAATTATGTAGTTCCAAGAAATAATATTCAGCTACTCTCCAGGGTCACATAAATAAGTTCTTCAAATATATGTAAGTTATGTTGTTTACAGTATGATTAAGCAATTCCTGGAAATTTACTTGAGCGCATGATTCACTCACTTCATAAGAGTGGACCGGAGTGCATATATTTTTTGTTAATTGCTTTTTTTGAATATTGTTTGTTGTTTATTTGACTTTTTTTACAATTCTTTTAATTTCAGACCGTTACAGTTCTTTTGTTCCAAGAATCAATGGGTAAATGTATAACGCAAGCAAGCAGGTAAAAAATAATTGTAACTCATTCATGAAACTAGAACTGTTTCGCACATACCTCTTTAATAGGCAGGTACAGATGTTGTCTAGTGTAAATTGCAACCCTTTTGTCAGAATTATGACGCAGCTTCTCACATTCATTAATTGAGAAATCAAAACATTTTATGACCGACCGATAAAAGGGTTCAAATAAAAAAATATTGACCTGAAATTTTTATTGAAATTCTTTAATGTTATTGCTTCGTTTTTTTACGGGGCCTAATTACCATGATACAGTTAAGGAAAAAAGTCCACGAACTCCAACTTTTTTTGATATTTTTGGATAAATGTAAAGGAAATTAAGAGCAAAAATAATGCGATAATTTTTAAGGCTAAAAAAATTAACTCAATAAAGAACCAAAACAGAAATAAAAAAAATAAACTTCATGAGCAGAAAAGTGAAATTACAGTCGCTGCCAAATAAACTAACTAAAATTGTTAGGTTAAAAACGAAACAAATTAGTATCTTGTTAATCTTGTAAAGTACCATTTATTCCATCTATGTATGCCATCATTTAACAACCAAAGAACTTGTAAAAATAATACAACAAAAGTGGTGATTAAAACGTGACATCACTTACGAGACGAGTTCATGGATTAGGGTCTCACTTCCACACACTTCTTGTGACACCAGGAAACGGTAAGTTAAGGACCTGCATACTTATCAGTTAAGTAATTAACATTCTTCGCTTACCACAGCTCTGCCTTCCCGATCTCACCGTAGCAGTATGCGAATGCACAGGGATAGCACCCGCATATCTGCCACACTAAGACCAGGACTCGCCACCACCTGCCTTCCATCATTTAGTGAGTCGGGCACACAGGAACAGGCAGGAGGTTTTGACAGATGCTATCGTCCACCACACCGTATGGGGGAGCACAGATATCAACAGAAGAGATGAGGTTATATGGAATGGGGGCAATAGGCCCACATTTTTTAATAAGAACAGGGAACAGGTGATAGATCCGACGTTAGTGTCAGAATCAGGTATAGTTAGGGTCACAAACGGTGTATCTACGAAGTGTTTCTTTTCGGATCACTACCGAATACTCGATCGAAACTTAGACCCTATAGGAATCCCAGATGAGCAAACTGCAACAGTTTCAAAATACTAATCAACCAGCTACCTCCCTTTGTAGGGACGGGAACAGTTAATGTCGCACACATTGAAGAATCAGTCCAGCAACTAATTGGAAATCTTAGGAGAGGTATTCGTAAATATTGCCCAATTAGCCGGCCCCAGCGAGCACGTACGGCACCATGGTGGTCATCGGAGTTAAGGCATAAGTTAGGAAACGAAAAGACTTTTCAAAAGGGCCAAACGGACTGGGGAGGATAGGTACTGAGTTTCAATTCCTACAAAAGACAAATAGATCCAAAGGGAGATTTGTGGATTAAATTCTGTGAGGATATTGCCCCTGTACCAGCGAAGCTGCTAGGCTTTGAAAAGTACTTTCAAAGAATCCTAAGGTGGCAGGCCTGTTAATCGAGCCTAACGGTGACCACTCCGAGAGCAGTCGGGAATCGCTTGAGTTATTAATGGAGACTCACTTCCCAGCGTGTGTTGATGTTGAAAGCACCGCACACGGAGTTGCGGAGTCAAATTCCGAGAGGAAATGAGACTCATTGATAACATAATAACGAGGGAAAGGATAGCATGGGCAATCAAGTTAATTAAACCCTACAAATCGCTGGGAATGGATGGCATTTACCCGATAATGTTTCAACGAGCGAGCGACGAAATTATCTCTCGCATCGAATGCATTTTCAGGGGATGTATAGTTTTGGATTACATATCTGAAGAGTAGAAAGAGTTGAGGGTAGTTTTCATTCCCAAGGCGGCAAAAGCAAGCTACATAACACCGAACGACTACAGACCGATAAGTCTTTCCTCGTTTTAATTGAAAACCTCGGAGAAGCTCATTTACATATATGTATGCGTTAGGAGCAAACTCGGAGTCAACAACTTCAGTAGTGTAGCATGGAATTCAACAAACCGTGAGTGGTCCGACATACCTGGCTACGGAATTTTAAAACTGCTGTGTCCAGAGTTGGACAACGGGGAACCAGGGAACTACTTGAGTTCAACAAGAAAATAGTTCGCATTCTAACAGGACACTGCACTATTGGCAGTTTCGCTGACAAGCTCTGCGTGCCCCACCAGGATTACTTACAAGCTGTCATGATGTGGAGGAAACGGAATTGGTGCAACATCTTTTATGCGACTACCCTCCACTTCAGTCGCCGTAGTCTAGTAGGTAGTGTGTTGGCTTATTAGACGAAAGGCCCAAGTTCAAATCACAGGTCAGATATCAAAACGAAAATATGAAAATATTTCTTCGGCGACTTCCTCTCAGCAGATTTCTGGCAAAAACTCTGAGAGTAAAAATTGCCATGAAAAGCTTCTCAAAAATCTGTCGTTCGGAGTCGACTTTAAACTGTAGCTCCCGCCACTCATGTATAAAATTAACGCACACAACACGAGTGATATGAGAAGCTAGGACGTTGTATAATGGGTCAATTCGACCTCCGGGTACTGTACTTTTCACAGTTAACAAGTACACGTCCTCTAACCTAACCCTCCACTTCAGGACAGAACGTTTGAAGATCTGGGCATGAAGGCGAACGTGCCACTAACGTATCATGACGAGGGGGTTTATCTCTGGGTAGCACAATGAGCCGTAGAGCCACCCAGTGAAGTTGCCTGCGAACGGCAAGCTACCCGCTAACCTACCTAATAAATGACACTCAAGCATAATTAAATTACGTCACTGAAGATCCTGATTTGCATAAAACACCGCCTGTATGTTTAAATAATATAATGAAAGAAATCAGTTGAGAAGGAAGCGAATTAATAAGACCACGATTGATGTCGCTTAGTGCTTTTACCAACGTGTCATGTTGTCCTTTATGATTTCAGAAGCGGAATAAGTGTTGCTATTATCCCCTGCATTTTCTGTAAGAATTACTAAGTTGACTCAAAAACTTTCGGCGTCACTTCATATCACTTCTTTCAATATAGCCTTTAATTGAATCAAATTAGAGTCTTTGTAATTCCTTATATATAATGGCCCTCGGCTGACCCAACAGTATCCCATTCAATCGGACCAATTTTCGTGCACTTTTTCTAGTCTATGGGATCGTATCTCGCCAATGGCATCAATAATATTGGCCTTCAAATGCTCAATTGTCTGTGGTTAGTTGGCATAACACTTTTCTTTAACGGCGCCCAACAGGAAATAGTCCAAAGGTGTCAAATCGCAGCTTCTTGGTGGCCAATTGACATCATCATTTCGGCTAATTAAACGGTCATCAAACGTCTCATGCCAGAAACCGATTGTGGCATGAGATGTGTGGCAAGTTGCAACATCCTGTTGAAACCAAACAACGTTCACAGCAATACCATGAACAGAGGGTATAAAAAGATCGGTTATCATGGAACGATAGGTGTCTCCATTGACAGTAATGGTTGTGCCGTTTTCGTTTTCAAAGAAATATGAACCAATGCTGCCTCCACTCCACAAGCCGCTCCAAATACTGACTCGTAAGGCCACACCAAACAGTTCTGTAAGACCATGTGTGGGTTTTCTGAGCCCCATATACGGCAATTTTGCTTATTAACTTGGCCATCATGAAAATGAAAATGAGCTTTATCCGAAAAGATGATTTTTTTTTTGGCAAAATCGACAACATTGTGTAGTTTCTCGTTGGCCCAATAAAATCCAACTTAGCTCAAGCGTAAATCGATTCATTACGTTCAGTGGAGATAATATACTGAATGTTGTGACAGAATAGAATGACATAAGTATTGCCAGATTCAAAATAACCGATGGTTCAAATTTAAACCAATAGATGGCCCACCCGATACTACTAAGGCATTACCTTCTCAGTGTTGGCTAATATTATAATATATTTTCTCAAGTTTTGACAAATATTGTATGTCGATTGACTTGATGATATGTAAAGCACTCAATTAATGGTTGCAATTGACTCCATTTATGTTACAAAACATTAGTGTAAACTCAAAATATCCATCGCATTGTATGGAGTAGTGTGTGTAGTTGGGGTCATACAAATCCAAGTCAATATTATGTAATCTTAAGCATTTTACTGGACATGATATAATAATACGAGCAAATAAATCTTTGATTATAATTTATGATTCTCAAAGCAATTCTTTTTTGTTTTTGTTCTCCTTTATTTGCTTAAAATTAGTCATAAAAAGCAAAAAATGGGAAAATAAAATACCGACTAAAAGTCATATAAAACAGATGGTCATTATGGGCAAATGAATAATCATGAACTGAAAATGAGAAGCGAAGAAAAGAAGAGAGCATGTGGTTTCAATTACCAAAAAATACAAACTTAAGCCAACCAAAGAAATACTGGCGTAATTTGGGTCAACGGTTTTTTTTTTTTTTTTTTTGGGAGACAAAAAACAAAAATTGGTAGTGTCATCAACAATGCCAAAATAAAAGAAAACCCCACAAAAAAAAAATAAGAATAATTTTATAAAACAAGAATTACGGTAGAATTGAATTATCATGATTGACCGTTAAACTTAAAAAAACGGTTCAAAAACTAGGAATTAAAAAGCTTAAGTATTCAAATTTGAAATTTATGGAAGAAAGAAAAGAAGAATCATATTTAAATAACTGTGCTTGTTATTATTAATTCAACTGAAAATAAAAAAAAACACGAAAATTATAGCCATAAATAGGTTAATGGTCCAACAGTCCTCACTTGAAGCGCTCAAGGTATACAATCGTTTTTCTGTACAGCAATGGTCACAAGATCTTGATAATTCAACCATTTTCGAATGATTCTAGTAAAAAAAAAGGCGGCTGAAGTGTTCAATCTTAAAAGAAATTTAGGGTGGGTCATATATTGGCTTAATTTTGAACCATCGGTTAATTCAAATCTAGCAATACTTATATCATTCTATTCTGCCACAAAATTCAGTATATTATCTCCACTGAACGTAATGAATCGATTTACGATTGAGCAACGTTGGGATTTATTGGGCCATGGAGAAAAAAAAACCATCTATTTGGATGAAGCTCATTTTCATCTCGGTGGGTACGTTAATAAGCAAAATTGATGTATTTGGGGCTCAGAAAACACACCCGTGATCTTACAAGCCAATACATCCGTTACGAGTGACTGTTGAGTGCGTCTTGTGGAGTGGAGGCATTATTGGCTCCTATTTATTTAAAAATGGGGACGGCGCAACCATTACGGCAATGGAGACAGAGACCTATCGCACCATGATAACCGATTTCTTTGTACCCGTTCTTCATGGTATTGATGTAAACGATGTTTGGTTTCAACAGGATGTTGCAACTTGCCACACCTCTCACGCCTTAATCGATTTATTGCGTCAAATGTTTGATGGCTGCTAATTATCCGAAATGGTGATGTCAATTGACCGCCAAGAAGCTGCGATTTGGCACTGTTGAACTATTTTCTGCGAGGCGCCGTTAAAGAAAAGTGTTATGCCAACTAACCAGAGATAATTGAGCATTTGAAAGCCAACATTTGTGATGCCATTGCCGATATACGACCCCATAGACTAGAAAAAGTGCACGAAAATTGGTCCGATTGAATGGGGTACTGTTCGGCCAGCCGCGGCAGTCATATGAATGAAATAATATTCTATTTCTAACCGGAACAATTGTACTTCACCACAAAAAACAAAAAATTGGCAAAATTTTAAACCGTTTTTGTTTAGATTGCATTTTTAAATTTAAACTTTGAAATCAGCTACCCTATAATAAAATGCATTTGATAAAATCCCTGTAAGTCTTTTGGTGCATCCTTCATCATATACATATAACTAGTAGCTCATTATGAAAGCTTTGTCGTGTAAGTTTTCATTTCCTATCTCATAAGTATAGTTTTTGAAATATTTAAAAAACTATTTTCTTTCATCTTGTGGTTTCCCACCCCATTTCTTGCCCCTTGTCCCTTTACAATGAATCCTTTTGAGGTGAGTAAAACAACGCATGGTAAACATTCATAATTAAAGAAACCAAATTAAATATAATTTAAATAAATGTGCCAGGGTAAGCGGAAGAATAGGAAGCGTTAAAATTCTAATTAAGCTTAAAAGTCTAAAAGGCTTAACAGACACAAAGTCAGACATTCAGTCGACCAACCAACCAGCCAAAGTAATTAATGAACCAGAGAGAGAGAGAGAGAAAAACCACCACAGACTATAAATAAAGCAAAGACAAGTAAAGCAAAACAAAGTGTTGCATACTTTTGAGCTGTTATACCAAGAGAACTGTGAATTTAACGAACGAACGATGATAGTGAGTGAGATAATTATACATACAGCCAAATAGAAAAAATAAAAATTAATATATCTTTTGATAAAAATTTCTCTTTAATTTTTGTAAAATCTAAACCGAAACTTTTCTCGTAAAATTGTTATTAGAATTTTGATTCTAGAAGTTGACAAAAGTTTTTTTGTAATATAATTTAAGGTAAATCCGAGAAATTTTTTCGATATGTAGTCAGGTATTTTAATCGCTATACAACATCAAGTAAGGTAGATATTTGTCTGTTATATATTATCATGCTTTAATTATTGACCTTCTAGTATATGTATATAGGGAGGTAGATAGATTTGTCATGAGGACAAGCATAAATTTAACCGAAGGTCGTTTGATTCATTATGATTAAACTAAAGGTAGAAAAGAAGAAGACAAAAGGGTTCGGAAAGAAAGATAAATGTAGAGAAAGAGTTGGAGAATGAATTGAAAAGATAAAACAAACAAAAAACAGAGGCAACTACACGATAATAAAGCGGGCACCTCTTAACCAGCTCAATAACAAATCTCATAATAGCCTGAATGTCGGACAACAGAAACATCATCTCATTACAAAATTACAAAAGTTTCTGCATTTGAAAAGACTGGGTCAGCCATGGTCTCAAGAGTTTCAAAATAGTTAAAATCTCTGCTTAAAAACCGGTGCAGCCATTATCTTATGTAAACTGAAGCTTTAATTCCAAAATCTTTACAAAAAATCCCAGCCCCAGGGCCGTCATCACCTCGGGAACTATACGTTCGATGATTCTATCGAGAAGTCTATTCTTCCCTACTGGAAATAAATTGCTATTAAACTGTGTTTCATTTGTATTTGCTAAGGAAACTCGTAATAGTAAAACCCTGTAGCGTAAAGTGTTTATCAGATTGAAATGAAAATTAGACCGATTTGGGTATTAGTGTGCAGGGGAAAAATAGATATTGAGACTTATCCATCAGTATTCTATGAAAAAAATATGTTCCTTGTTTTGAATAGAACCTCGTAAGACCAAGAATGTTAACCACTGTACATTCAGGTGGCGCATCAAGAAACCCCTTCTCAGTCTTTCAAAAAAAAAAAACTGAAATTTAAAATAGAAATTCTACGGCAATAGCAATGGTAGCAACACCAGTGGCTGGCTTGATGGCCATGGAGATGACCTAGGTTAGTGTGGGTGGTAATTTTTTGTAGTTTTTTTTTTGTTGACTCAATGGCTGACTTGACTTGGTTGGTTTGGCTGTTGTTAGGCTATTTTTGTATTCGTATATTCTATTCAATTCAATTTTATTGTAGCACTAGCAGTAGTAGTAGTAGTTAGTTATTGTTGTCGTCTTTTTTCTCGTCTTTAAGTACACGAATGACGTCGTCGTTATGTCTGCTAAATGTTGTTAAAGTGCGTTCGTTAATTCAATTTAAAAGTCACACAATCTTTAACCATTTAGCACACTTAGACCACAACAATGGAAAATAATGTTTTGTTTATAATTATTATTACTAATGTTGTTGGTGTTGTTGTTAGCGTATGGTAGTTGTATTTGTTGTTATTGTAATGGTATTTTTATATTTCTCCATTCTCCTTACAGAAGACGAGCTCAGCCAAAGTCAGCAACTACAGAGGAGGGGGAGGAGGTTTACTAAATTTGAACTAAATTTTAACACACACCCATACAGAGATTATTTTTATTCATATAGTGCTATGTAATGTAATGTTATATCGTATAATACTTATACAATGTGTAAGATATGGTATATAATAAATACATACTACAAACGAGTGCCTATATAAGAGAGAGAGAGAGAGAGAGCGCATGAGTGAGCATGTGTGTGGATGTAATTAGTAGTGTAATTAGCATTTAAAAGATTTTACGTGTTAAATGTCAAGTAATTTGTTAAGAAACTGTGATAATTGGTCAGGATTAACGTTTAATCTCTTAAAAATATCGTATAATAAAAACAAAAGAAAATTCTATATTTTATATACACATACATACGTACTCGTACTATTGTATAATAAATAAACAAAGCATACTTATGGGTAAACTAAATCAAAATAAACTTAAGACATATTTTAAGGCATTCACTTTGAAGTTGTTTATGAAAATCGATAATCGTCTTATAATTCAAATATTTTATGAAATGTAAATAGAATAAGATGATCTAACATTTCAAAGAATTTCATAAATGGTTTTGACGTTCTAGGATTAGTTATTTAAGTCTTAAAAATAGAAAATCCAGTTTGTAGTGTTACGTAAAGTTATGCAACATACTTTATTGATTGGTTTAAATGCCAAACAAACAGTTCCTATACTCTCGCAGCGTATAATATTAGGGAAGGCTTAAATACTGTATAGAATTATAACTTTAAAAGGATAATAACTTAAAAGGATTTTTCTTTTTATTATTTACTTTTGACTTCTATTAGGGCGGCTATTCGCTTAGAACTATTATAGCCGCAATATATGTTGCAAACGAGTAGCTCACATTAATGTGGCTAATATGCGTACTTAGGAGTGCAAACGAAAAAATTTTGTCACATATATTTCTTTATCAAAGCAAATCTTAATGATGAAATTAATTCATGCTTACATAATTGGTCATTACAACCCTTCAGTTAGGATTATGACCTAGCTTCTCGCACCACTTACAGACATATCGACGCCTCCATTCTATAACTTTCTATGTGTACTTAGAACGTTTTTAATGTTCTTGCATTTTTAAATTCTACGTTCTCTAACTTAAATACTATCAAAATTTGATTAAGATACGCCGATCCGTTCCGAAGTTATAGGGAAAAATCTACTTAGAATACACGTATAGTCGTATGTCGCGTGAAAACTTTGAGAGCTCATAACTCAAAACACACTTTTTCGACTTAGAATGTTATAGAACGGAGGCGTCGATATGTTGTTTGTGTTAATTTTATACATGAGTGGCGCGACCTAAATTTTAAAGTCGACACTGAACGACAGATTTTGGAGAAGCTCTTCATGGCAATTTTATTAACTCTCATATTTTTTTGCTAGAAATCTGCTGAGAGGAAGTCGCCGAAATTTTCATATTTCGTTTTGTTGGCAATGTCTGACCTGGCTATTGACTAAACTACGGCGAAATTACTTCAAACTTTATTTAAATTAACGAAAATATTGTTGAACAGGGTTCCAAAAATGTTTTTATTTTAAGGGGAATTCCTTCTATTAGGGCCTTTTTGAACTATCCACCTGCAATTTCCGTAACTTTTACAAGAACTTTCGATGACACTTTTTCGCATTCCTGACGGATATGCGCTTTAATGACTTCAGTAGTCTGACCTTTGGTGTCACAGAGATTGCAAAAAATGTCACAAAAAGAAATTTAAAGCATTTAAATCGAACGATCTTGACAGCCAGTACAAATCACCAAAGTAATCCACCTTATATAATTTCGATTTGAAGTCCATGCTCCATTCTGTTAGAATCAACTTCAACTCTTTCATTTGAAGATATTATAAATTCGTTGAGGAGCGTTTATGTGTGTGAAGATAAATTCGAAATTATCTAGCAAAGACAAAAACCAATCATTTTAACAGAGTCAATGTTAAAGTTAACACAGCAAAGTTAAGAGTTTAACAGAAGATATAAAAAATATACGATATCGGAGAATGGAATCTCTACTCCATTCCTTATTTATTCCTTAATTGTTTTATTGTGAAAATTTGGGACCTGCTGCAGCTATCCCACTATATATACATGATATCAAGGAATCCAAAGTTTCCTTACGATCGGGCGTTACTTGGGACCGGAGATATAGACGACGAAGCCAAATGAGTCAAATGAGCAACGAATGAGGCTACATCGGATAAACACCCTTATTCTGGTTGTCGTCGTCGACGTCGTCTTGCGTCGACAGTTTAAAATTGGTATTCTGTTTGTCGTTATTGACAGTTATAGATGACTGTCGACACACATTTGGTATTCTGTGAGTTAATACGCCGTCGATATTGTGTTGTGTCGACTCTGATTTTGTCGACTCTGATTTTATCGACATCATTTTTGGTAACGACGACGACGGCGACGACGACGACAACCAGAATAAGGGTGAATAAATGGACTTGTGAGGGGACTTTGGTTCTGGCAATTGTATCGTCATTGAGCGTCACTCCTTTACAAGTGATAGCTCTGTTTGACATTTTCATATCGATGTTGACATTACCCTCTGTGAAAGGTTAGGTCAGAAAAATTCTGGACAGGGAATGAAGCATTTCAATTATTAAAATTCGAAAAAATTTGTTTGGAATGATTAGGTTTCTACACACAATATGTAGCAAATTGTAAATACAATTTAACTCCCTCTAGGCCAAAGTTAGAAACGCAAGGCATTAAAGAGAAGTGCTTTGTATTTCTTGTCATTTAACAACTCCCTTTCGAAAACTATTGAAACAATAGTTCTATTCGAAATACACAAAACAATACCAGCAATGAATTCATCACGTACGTTTGTAAAACTTATCACAGGTCAGGAATACTTTAACTTTTTTTATATTCAAATCATGAACTATTTTACAAACTGTTTGTTCGTTGCACAATTTGAATGGTATTGAGCTGTTACTTCTTGCGAACTAGATATGCCCGTTTGTTTAAAGGGAGAAAATAAAATGAAAAAAATAAAACGAAATAAAAAAAAATAAAACGAAATAAAATATTTAAAAATGTAAAATAGTTACACATTTAGTTACATGAGCGAATAACAAATTCAATCCAATTCAATTCTAATATTTCAATTTATTCATGCATTCAAATCAAAATAACATGATACAGTAACAGTACAGTGCAACAGCGGGACGAACGATGACAACAACAATGACAGCGACCAACGAATCTGTTTTGTTTTATGTGTGTGAAGATAGATTTTAAAATCTAACTCCCAAGACGCAAACCAATCAGTTAACAGAGCTCTGTTATGTTATTAACAGACCTCTGTTAAACAATTAATTTGAGGCTGGGAAGGAAAAAAAGGAAAAATTAATTAAATTCCTGGGTAAAAAAAGATAAAAAAGCAAAAATTTATAAAATAAGTCCTATAGTTAATCACTGTTACAAAATATTGCGTAATAAGAACTAAAATAAATATATAATCACACATTTCCGAAAGCTATTGTAATCCGATAAATAAATCAATATTATGGGAAAACAGGACTGAGTGGGCGGATAAAGTAAATTGTTTTTAAAGCATTGTACGTCCCTTTAACTAACCTAATCGCCAGAACCCTTAACAGAGCGAGTTTTCATAGTAGATTTTGAAATTTTCCCAGATTTCAGATTTTAAAACCAACTGTAAGTCCTTTTGCGGGAAAACGGGACTGAGTGGGCGGATAAAGTAAATTGTTTTTAAAGCATTGTACGTCCCTTTAACTAACCTAATCGCCAGAACCCTTAACAGAGCGAGTTTTCATAGTAGATTTTGAAATTTTCCCAGATTTCAGATTTTAAAACCCACTGTAAGTCCTTTTGCGGGAAAACGGGACTGAGTGGGCGGATAAAGTAAATTGTTTTTAAAGCATTATACGTCCCTTTAACTAACCTACTCGCCAGAACCCTTAACAGAGCGAGTTTTCATAGTAGATTTTGAAATTTTCCCAGATTTCAGATTTTAAAACCCACTGTAAGTCTTTTTGCGGGAAAACGGGATTGAGTGGGCGGATAAAGTAAATTGTTTTTAAAGCATTATACGTCCCTTTAACTAACCTAATCGCCAGAACCCTTAACAGAGCGAGTTTTCATAGTAGATTTTGAAATTTTCCCAGATTTCAGATTTTAAAACCCACTGTAAGTCCTTTTGCGGGAAAACAGGACTGAGTGGGCGGATAAAGTAAATTGTTTTTAAAGCATTGTACGTCCCTTTAACTAACCTAATCGCCAGAACCCTTAACAGAGCGAGTTTTCATAGTAGATTTTGAAATTTTCCCAGATTTCAGATTTTAAAACCCACTGTAAGTCCTTTTGCGGGAAAACGGGACTGAGTGGGCGGATAAAGTAAATTGTTTTTAAAGCATTGTACGTCCCTTTAACTAACCTAATCGCCAGAACCCTTAACAGAGCGAGTTTTCACAGTAGATTTTGAAATTTTCCCAGATTTCAGATTTTAAAACCCACTGTAAGTCCTTTTGCGGGAAAACAGGACTGAGTGGGCGGATAAAGTAAATTGTTTTTAAAGCATTGTACGTCCCTTTAACTAACCTAATCGCCAGAACCCTTAACAGAGCGAGTTTTCATAGTAGATTTTGAAATTTTCCCAGATTTCAGATTTTAAAACCCACTGTAAGTCCTTTTGCGGGAAAACAGGACTGAGTGGGCGGATAAAGTAAATTGTTTTTAAAGCATTGTACGTCCCTTTAACTAACCTAATCGCCAGAACCCTTAACAGAGCGAGTTTTCATAGTAGATTTTGAAATTTTCCTAGATTTCAGATTTTAAAACCCACTGTAAGTCCTTTTGCGGGAAAACAGGACTGAGTGGGCGGATAAAGTAAATTGTTTTTAAAGCATTATACGTCCCTTTAACTAACCTAATCGCCAGAACCCTTAACAGAGCGAGTTTTCATAGTAGATTTTGAAATTTTCCCAGATTTCAGATTTTAAAACCCACTGTAAGTCCTTTTGCGGGAAAACAGGACTGAGTGGGCGGATAAAGTAAATTGTTTTTAAAGCATTGTACGTCCCTTTAACTAACCTAATCGCCAGAACCCTTAACAGAGCGAGTTTTCACAGTAGATTTTGAAATTTTCCCAGATTTCAGATTTTAAAACCCACTGTAAGTCCTTTTGCGGGAAAACAGGACTGAGTGGGCGGATAAAGTAAATTGTTTTTAAAGCATTGTACGTCCCTTTAACTAACCTAATCGCCAGAACCCTTAACAGAGCGAGTTTTCATAGTAGATTTTGAAATTTTCCTAGATTTCAGATTTTAAAACCCACTGTAAGTCCTTTTGCGGGAAAACAGGACTGAGTGGGCGGATAAAGTAAATTGTTTTTAAAGCATTATACGTCCCTTTAACTAACCTAATCGCCAGAACCCTTAACAGAGCGAGTTTTCATAGTAGATTTTGAAATTTTCCCAGATTTCAGATTTTAAAACCCACTGTAAGTCCTTTTGCGGGAAAACAGGACTGAGTGGGCGGATAAAGTAAATTGTTTTTAAAGCATTGTACGTCCCTTTAACTAACCTAATCGCCAGAACCCTTAACAGAGCGAGTTTTCATAGTAGATTTTGAAATTTTCCTAGATTTCAGATTTTAAAACCCACTGTAAGTCCTTTTGCGGGAAAACAGGACTGAGTGGGCGGATAAAGTAAATTGTTTTTAAAGCATTGTACGTCCCTTTAACTAACCTAATCGCCAGAACCCTTAACAGAGCGAGTTTTCATAGTAGATTTTGAAATTTTCCTAGATTTCAGATTTTAAAACCCACTGTAAGTCCTTTTGCGGGAAAACAGGACTGAGTGGGCGGATAAAGTAAATTGTTTTTAAAGCATTGTATGTCCCTTTAACTAACCTAATCGCCAGAACCCTTAACAGAGCGAGTTTTCATAGTAGATTTTGAAATTTTCCCAGATTTCAGATTTTAAAACCCACTGTAAGTCCTTTTGCGGGAAAACAGGACTGAGTGGGCGGATAAAGTAAATTGTTTTTAAAGCATTATACGTCCCTTTAACTAACCTAATCGCCAGAACCCTTAACAGAGCGAGTTTTCACAGTAGATTTTGAAATTTTCCCAGATTTCAGATTTTAAAACCCACTGTAAGTCCTTTTGCGGGAAAACAGGACTGAGTGGGCGGATAAAGTAAATTGTTTTTAAAGCATTGTACGTCCCTTTAACTAACCTAATCGCCAGAACCCTTAACAGAGCGAGTTTTCACAGTAGATTTTGAAATTTTCCCAGATTTCAGATTTTAAAACCCACTGTAAGTCCTTTTGCGGGAAAACAGGACTGAGTGGGCGGATAAAGTAAATTGTTTTTAAAGCATTGTACGTCCCTTTAACTAACCTAATCGCCAGAACCCTTAACAGAGCGAGTTTTCATAGTAGATTTTGAAATTTTCCCAGATTTCAGATTTTAAAACCCACTGTAAGTCCTTTTGCGGGAAAACAGGACTGAGTGGGCGGATAAAGTAAATTGTTTTTAAAGCATTGTACGTCCCTTTAACTAACCTAATCGCCAGAACCCTTAACAGAGCGAGTTTTCATAGTAGATTTTGAAATTTTCCTAGATTTCAGATTTTAAAACCCACTGTAAGTCCTTTTGCGGGAAAACAGGACTGAGTGGGCGGATAAAGTAAATTGTTTTTAAAGCATTATACGTCCCTTTAACTAACCTAATCGCCAGAACCCTTAACAGAGCGAGTTTTCATAGTAGATTTTGAAATTTTCCCAGATTTCAGATTTTAAAACCCACTGTAAGTCCTTTTGCGGGAAAAAAGGACTGAGTGGGCGGATAAAGTAAATTGTTTATAAAGCATTGTATGTCCCTTTAACTAACCTAATCGCCAGAACCCTTAACAGAGCGAGTTTTCATAGTAGATTTTCAAAATTTTCCCAGATTTCAGATTTTAAAACCCACTGTAAGTCCTTTTGCGGGAAAACAGGACTGAGTGGGCGGATAAAGTAAATTGTTTTTAAAGCATTGTACGTTCCTTTAACTAACCTAATCGCCAGAACCCTTAACAGAGCGAGTTTTCATAGTAGATTTTGAAATTTTCCTAGATTTCAGATTTTAAAACCCACTGTAAGTCCTTTTGCGGGAAAACAGGACTGAGTGGGCGGATAAAGTAAATTGTTTTTAAAGCATTATACGTCCCTTTAACTAACCTAATCGCCAGAACCCTTAACAGAGCGAGTTTTCATAGTAGATTTTGAAATTTTCCCAGATTTCAGATTTTAAAACCCACTGTAAGTCCTTTTGCGGGAAAACGGGACTGAGTGGGCGGATAAAGTAAATTGTTTTTAAAGCATTATACGTCCCTTTAACTAACCTAATCGCCAGAACCCTTAACAGAGCGAGTTTTCATAGTAGATTTTGAAATTTTCCCAGATTTCAGATTTTAAAACCCACTGTAAGTCCTTTTGCGGGAAAACGGGACTGAGTGGGCGGATAAAGTAAATTGTTTTTAAAGCATTATACGTCCCTTTAACTAACCTAATCGCCAGAACCCTTAACAGAGCGAGTTTTCATAGTAGATTTTGAAATTTTCCCAGATTTCAGATTTTAAAACCAACTGTAAGTCCTTTTGCGGGAAAATGGGACTGAGTGGGCGGATAAAGTAAATTGTTTTTAAAGCATTGTACGTCCCTTTAACTAACCTAATCGCCAGAACCCTTAACAGAGCGAGTTTTCATAGTAGATTTTGAAATTTTCCCAGATTTCAGATTTTAAAACCCACTGTAAGTCCTTTTGCGGGAAAACGGGACTGAGTGGGCGGATAAAGTAAATTGTTTTTAAAGCATTGTACGTCCCTTTAACTAACCTAATCGCCAGAACCCTTAACAGAGCGAGTTTTCATAGTAGATTTTGAAATTTTCCTAGATTTCAGATTTTAAAACCCACTGTAAGTCCTTTTGCGGGAAAACGGGACTGAGTGGGCGGATAAAGTAAATTGTTTTTAAAGCATTATACGTCCCTTTAACTAACCTACTCGCCAGAACCCTTAACAGAGCGAGTTTTCATAGTAGATTTTGAAATTTTCCCAGATTTCAGATTTTAAAACCCACTGTAAGTCCTTTTGCGGGAAAACGGGACTGAGTGGGCGGATAAAGTAAATTGTTTTTAAAGCATTATACGTCCCTTTAACTAACCTACTCGCCAGAACCCTTAACAGAGCGAGTTTTCATAGTAGATTTTGAAATTTTCCCAGATTTCAGATTTTAAAACCCACTGTAAGTCCTTTTGCGGGAAAACAGGACTGAGTGGGCGGATAAAGTAAATTGTTTTTAAAGCATTGTACGTCCCTTTAACTAACCTAATCGCCAGAACCCTTAACAGAGCGAGTTTTCATAGTAGATTTTGAAATTTTCCCAGATTTCAGATTTTAAAACCCACTGTAAGTCCTTTTGCGGGAAAACAGGACTGAGTGGGCGGATAAAGTAAATTGTTTTTAAAGCATTATACGTCCCTTTAACTAACCTAATCGCCAGAACCCTTAACAGAGCGAGTTTTCATAGTAGATTTTGAAATTTTCCCAGATTTCAGATTTTAAAACCCACTGTAAGTCCTTTTGCGGGAAAACGGGACTGAGTGGGCGGATAAAGTAAATTGTTTTTAAAGCATTGTACGTCCCTTTAACTAACCTAATCGCCAGAACCCTTAACAGAGCGAGTTTTCATAGTAGATTTTGAAAATTTCTGAGATTTCAGATTTTAAAATCCACTGTAAGTCCTTTTGCGGGAAAACAGGACTGAGTGGGCGGATAAAGTAAATTGTTTTTAAAGCATTGTACGTCCCTTTAACTAACCTAATCGCCAGAACCCTTAACAGAGCGAGTTTTCCTGGTAGATTTTGAAAATTTCTGAGATTTCAGATTTTAAAATCCACTGTAAGTCCTTTTGCGGGAAAACAGGACTGAGTGGGCGGATAAAGTAAATTGTTTTTAAAGCATTGTACGTCCCTTTAACTAAATCAATCGCCAGAACCCTTAACAGCGGGCATTTTCATAGTAGATTTTGAAATTTTCTGAGATTTCAGATTTTAAGTGAAGTTTATTTCAGACAGATTATTATAAAAGGTATACAGCCAATTGAATTAAAGTCGCTGTAGTCTAGTACGTAGTGTGTTCGCTTTGTTGATGTAAGGTCGCGGGTTCAAAGCCCGGTCGGGCGCGGAAATATTTTTTCTTTTTTAATTTTTTCTAATATTAAATTAATAAGCTTAAACTTTTAATTAAATTTATTAGTACATATACATATATTTAATATGTTTAATATGTACTAAAAAAAAATTAAAAAAAAAATCTTTTTACGCCCGACCGCGGGTTTGAACCGTGACCTCACGGCTAAGGAGCTAACACACTACCAACTAGACTACGGCGACGTCAATTTAGTTTGTTTTATGTTTGAGTTTAGTTACTTTGATGGAGAGTAAACACACCAATTTTTTATATTTAAATAACTGTAGTATTAAAAGTAAAAACAAAACTGGGGCTTCCCCGTTGTTTTCATTGTACCACAAGTAAGTAATGCATTTCAATCTTGCATACTTTGAACTAATTGGTATTAACATAATAATTAGTATTAATGAATGTGAATTATACATTTTATTTAAAATTTATTAAAAAATGTATATTTTTAAGAAATGTAATTTAAATTATTATGTACATATAAATAAAAAAACTGTAACATTTGAAACTAAATTATTTTTTTTTTACTTCTCTATACCAACTAAAGTCAAATAAATTTATAATCATAAAATATACTTAGAAAGCTTGCTCTATTAAATATACATACATATAAAATATACCTACACTGATAAATTAAAAATTAAAACTTATTAATTTAATATAATATTATATACATACGTATATATGTATATATTAATATATATGAAGGAATATACAATACATATATAAATATATATTTAATAAGAAAAAAGATCCTAGCCAGGGATTAAATCAAGCTGTTTCACAATGCATATTGTTAAGAGTTGTGAATACTTGACTTTTGAGTATATTTTTGAAAGATTAATTTCAAATTCAATTGCATATTCTCAATCATGACCGAGTTCAATTCCCAGTTAGGATTTTTGAGTGTTTTTTTTCTTTATTAATTTACTTTTTAATTGAATTAATAAAATTATTATAATTAAAAAAACACAAAATTGTTGAGAATATTTTTTTGGAAAGATGAATTTAAAATTCAAGAGCTTATTCTCAATCATGACCGAGTTCAAACCCTAGTTGGGGTTTTTTCCATTTTTTAATTTTTTAATACGTAAATATATATTAATATACTGATATAATTATATACTGATAAATTTTAAATTTCATATTATGTATTAGAAAAAATTAAAAAAAGTAAAAATAGATCGGCGCCCGACGTGGGATTTGAACACGCGATCTTACATCTACAAAGCCAATACACTACCCACAAGACTACAGCGACTTTATTTTAACTGGCTGTATACCATCTATAATAATCTGTTTGACAAAAACTTCCCTTAGAAACATTGCTGTTTCTCTGTTAAATCTGAAATCTGTTATGTTAAAATCTGGAATCTCAGAAAATTTCAAAATCTACTATGAAAAGGCACGCTGTTAAGGGTTCTGACGATTGATTTAGTTAAAGGGACGTACAATGCTTTAAAAACAATTTTCACTGTCCGCCCATGTTGTCCTGTTTTCCCGCAAAAGGACTTACAGTGGATTTTAAAATCTGAAATCTCAGAAATTTTCAAAATCTACTATGAAAACTCGCTCTGTTAAGGGTTCTGGCGATTAGGTTAGTTAAAGGGACGTACAATGCTTTAAAAACAATTTACTTTATCCGCCCACTCAGTCCTGTTTTCCCGCAAAAGGACTTACAGTGGATTTTAAAATCTGAAATCTCAGAAATTTTCAAAATCTACTATGAAAACTCGCTCTGTTAAGGGTTCTGGCAATTAGGTTAGTTAAAGGGACGTACAATGCTTTAAAAACAATTTACTTTATCCGCCCACTCAGTCCTGTTTTCCCGCAAAAGGACTTACAGTGGGTTTTAAAATCTGAAATCTGGGAAAATTTCAAAATCTACTATGAAAACTCGCTCTGTTAAGGGTTCTGGCGATTAGGTTAGTTAAAGGGACGTACAATGCTTTAAAAACAATTTACTTTATCCGCCCACTCAGTCCTGTTTTCCCGCAAATGGACTTACAGTGGATTTTAAAATCTGAAATCTCAGAAATTTTCAAAATCTACTATGAAAACTCGCTCTGTTAAGGGTTCTGGCGATTAGGTTAGTTAAAGGGACGTACAATGCTTTAAAAACAATTTACTTTATCCGCCCACTCAGTCCTGTTTTCCCGCAAAAGGACTTACAGTGGGTTTTAAAATCTGAAATCTCAGAAATTTTCAAAATCTACTATGAAAACTCGCTCTATTAAGGGTTCTGGCGATTAGGTTAGTTAAAGGGACGTACAATGCTTTAAAAACAATTTACTTTATCCGCCCACTCAGTCCTGTTTTCCCGCAAAAGGACTTACAGTGGGTTTTAAAATCTGAAATCTCAGAAATTTTCAAAATCTACTATGAAAACTCGCTCTGTTAAGGGTTCTGGCGATTAGGTTAGTTAAAGGGACGTATAATGCTTTGAAAACAATTTACTTTATCCGCCCACTCAGTCCTGTTTTCCCGCAAAAGGACTTACAGTGGGTTTTAAAATCTGAAATCTCAGAAATTTTCAAAATCTACTATGAAAACTCGCTCTGTTAAGGGTTCTGGCGATTAGGTTAGTTAAAGGGACGTATAATGCTTTAAAAACAATTTACTTTATCCGCCCACTCAGTCCTGTTTTCCCGCAAAAGGACTTACAGTGGATTTTAAAATCTGAAATCTCAGAAATTTTCAAAATCTACTATGAAAACTCGCTCTGTTAAGGGTTCTGGCGATTAGGTTAGTTAAAGGGACGTACAATGCTTTAAAAACAATTTACTTTATCCGCCCACTCAGTCCTGTTTTCCCGCAAAAGGACTTACAGTGGATTTTAAAATCTGAAATCTCAGAAATTTTCAAAATCTACTATGAAAACTCGCTCTGTTAAGGGTTCTGGCGATTAGGTTAGTTAAAGGGACGTACAATGCTTTAAAAACAATTTACTTTATCCGCCCACTCAGTCCTGTTTTCCCGCAAAAGGACTTACAGTGGGTTTTAAAATCTGAAATCTGGGAAAATTTCAAAATCTACTATGAAAACTCGCTCTGTTAAGGGTTCTGCCGATTAGGTTAGTTAAAGGGACGTACAATGCTTTAAAAACAATTTACTTTATCCGCCCACTCAGTCCTGTTTTCCCGCAAAAGGACTTACAGTGGATTTTAAAATCTGAAATCTCAGAAATTTTCAAAATCTACTATGAAAACTCGCTCTGTTAAGGGTTCTGGCGATTAGGTTAGTTAAAGGGACGTATAATGCTTTAAAAACAATTTACTTTATCCGCCCACTCAGTCCTGTTTTCCCGCAAAAGGACTTACAGTGGGTTTTAAAATCTGAAATCTGGGAAAATTTCAAAATCTACTATGAAAACTCGCTCTGTTAAGGGTTCTGGCGATTAGGTTAGTTAAAGGGACGTACAATGCTTTAAAAACAATTTACTTTATCCGCCCACTCAGTCCTGTTTTCCCGCAAAAGGACTTACAGTGGATTTTAAAATCTGAAATCTCAGAAATTTTCAAAATCTACTATGAAAACTCGCTCTGTTAAGGGTTCTGGCGATTAGGTTAGTTAAAGGGACGTACAATGCTTTAAAAACAATTTACTTTATCCGCCCACTCAGTCCTGTTTTCCCGCAAAAGGACTTACAGTGGGTTTTAAAATCTGAAATCTCAGAAATTTTCAAAATCTACTATGAAAACTCGCTCTGTTAAGGGTTCTGGAGATTAGGTTAGTTAAAGGGACGTACAATGCTTTAAAAACAATTTACTTTATCCGCCCACTCAGTCCTGTTTTCCCGCAAAAGGACTTACAGTGGGTTTTAAAATCTGAAATCTCAGAAATTTTCAAAATCTACTATGAAAACTCGCTCTGTTAAGGGTTCTGGCGATTAGGTTAGTTAAAGGGACGTATAATGCTTTAAAAACAATATACTTTATCCGCCCACTCAGTCCTGTTTTCCCGCAAAAGGACTTACAGTGGGTTTTAAAATCTGAAATCTGGGAAAATTTCAAAATCTACTATGAAAACTCGCTCTGTTAAGGGTTCTGGCGATTAGGTTAGTTAAAGGGACGTACAATGCTTTAAAAACAATTTACTTTATCCGCCCACTCAGTCCTGTTTTCCCGCAAAAGGACTTACAGTGGATTTTAAAATCTGAAATCTCAGAAATTTTCAAAATCTACTATGAAAACTCGCTCTGTTAAGGGTTCTGGCGATTAGGTTAGTTAAAGGGACGTACAATGCTTTAAAAACAATTTACTTTATCCGCCCACTCAGTCCTGTTTTCCCGCAAAAGGACTTAAAGTGGGTTTTAAAATCTGAAATCTCAGAAATTTTCAAAATCTACTATGAAAACTCGCTCTGTTAAGGGTTCTGGAGATTAGGTTAGTTAAAGGGACGTACAATGCTTTAAAAACAATTTACTTTATCCGCCCACTCAGTCCTGTTTTCCCGCAAAAGGACTTACAGTGGGTTTTAAAATCTGAAATCTCAGAAATTTTCAAAATCTACTATGAAAACTCGCTCTGTTAAGGGTTCTGGCGATTAGGTTAGTTAAAGGGACGTACAATGCTTTAAAAACAATTTACTTTATCCGCCCACTCAGTCCTGTTTTCCCGCAAAAGGACTTACAGTGGGTTTTAAAATCTGAAATCTCAGAAATTTTCAAAATCTACTATGAAAACTCGCTCTGTTAAGGGTTCTGGAGATTAGGTTAGTTAAAGGGACGTACAATGCTTTAAAAACAATTTACTTTATCCGCCCACTCAGTCCTGTTTCCCCGCAAAAGGACTTACAGTGGGTTTTAAAATCTGAAATCTGGGAAAATTTCAAAATCTACTATGAAAACTCGCTCTGTTAAGGGTTCTGGCGATTAGGTTAGTTAAAGGGACGTACAATGCTTTAAAAACAACTTACTTTATCCGCCCACTCAGTCCTGTTTTCCCGCAAAAGGACTTACAGTGGATTTTAAAATCTGAAATCTCAGAAATTTTCAAAATCTACTATGAAAACTCGCTCTGTTAAGGGTTCTGGCGATTAGGTTAGTTAAAGGGACGTACAATGCTTTAAAAACAATTTACTTTATCCGCCCACTCAGTCCTGTTTTCCCACAATATTGATTTATTTATCGGATTACAATAGCTTTCGGAAATGTGTGATTATATGTTTATTGTAGTTCCTATTACGCAATATATTGTAACAGTGATTAACTATAGGACTTATTTTATAAATTTTTGCTTTTTTATCTTTTTTTACATAGGAATTTAATTAATTTTTCGTTTTTTTCCTTCCCAGCCTCAAATTAATTGTTTAACAGAGTTCTGTTAATAACATAACAGAGCTCTGTTAACTGATTGGTTTGCGTCTTGGGAGTTAGATTTTAAAATCTATCTTCACACACATTTTTGTTTTCCAGAAAACAATTTTATGCGCGCATTAGTAACACTAAATGGGAGGGTGGTACGATAAGTTAGAAGCAAGAAAGATAAATCCGAATTTGAAAATCCAAAACGCAATCCAAAAATTTTAGCAGCGGCACATTTGTCGTTAACAGAGCAAAATTTTCTCTTGACTGAAGAAAATTTGTCCTTAACAGAGCACTGTTAGCTGTTTAACAGTACAAGCACACTTCTTTAGGAGCTCATTTTAGGATATACATATACAAAGGCCTCCAAGGCCTCTTAATATAATCAGTAATATAGCCACAAATAAAGTGATATGGTATTGAGAACAGGCTTTGAAACTATCAATTTTTTGCATGAAAATTCTCTAGAAATGGTCAGTGTCCATTTTGGTATATGTGGGAAATAGTACTCCCACCTGACTACATGCAAATGTTAGTCCAGAGGTTCTTCTTTCGAACCATGTTAGTGGGATAGCACAATAGTCTGCAATA
This sequence comes from Sarcophaga caerulescens, assembly GCA_927399465.1. Lineage (NCBI taxonomy): Eukaryota > Metazoa > Arthropoda > Insecta > Diptera > Sarcophagidae > Sarcophaga > Sarcophaga caerulescens. Next base: position 19,643,079 of record OV656867.1, read on the forward strand.
ATTGCAAAGTAGTAGTACTTATTCCTACTGTTAAACAGTTAACAGTGCTCTGTTAATAACAAATTTTTCCCTGTTAAAGGCAAAAAAGTAGCGCCGTTAAATGTGTGGGTTTGCGTCTTTGATTATAACATTCCAATTTAACTTCACACATATAAAAATTTTAATATAAATTTAAAGGGGAAAGAAGGAATGATGGAAAAGCGAATTGTTTAAAACTATATCTATCTACCTATCAACTACACATCCACAACTTCTAAATTTTAACCTGAACACTGCATAAAAAATAGGATAGTTCTATCATTCACCCATTAATTACAATTTTAAGATCCATTATTACAACTTGCCGTTAACTAAAGGGAGGATTTTAACGGGCAGATAAATTGTGTTTCATTATTATAAGTGGACAATAAGGTAGAAGTGAGCGTTAAACTAAAGGGAGGATCATCCTACCTCTAACTTTTAAAGTTAAGTTTATGTTTGTATATTATTTTCAATACGGCAACTTCAAATATAAATAAAGTGAGTAAACGCTACAAAAAAAGAAGCCCTTCGTTGCCACTTAGTTTAAAAGGAACTTGTTTAATTGACCAGTGTTATCGACATTGCTCCGGCATTGCCATATTTTTGAAAAAGTTAACTTTTATTTTATCATTAGGTTGTAACAACAAAAAGAAGTTAAAGGTGACTTTAAAGTTTACTTTAGCTAAAGTTACCTTTAATTAAAACCAACTTTAACGGCAAGTTGTAATAATGGCCCTAAGAATTAAAACCTTTTTCATTAACAACCCTCGCATAAATGCAAATATAAAAATATGTTACTAACAAGTAAAACAACACCAACTACAAATGCTGTATACTGAATAAATTTTTAAAGCAAAGGAAAACACTTCTTATCCTCCCCCTCCCACTCTCTCTCTGTCTCTCTCTCATTTAAATAACACCTACTGAAGATTAAAAGAGAGTGAAACAGGGAATTTGTTTTGCAATTTCCCATCAAAATAAACAAAAAAATGGATTTCCAGGACGACTATTGAAAAAGTCTGGAAAAAAAACTTACAAACTCCTAAGGATAGAGAATAAATATTTTAATTTAATTCTACAAATAAATGTGCATGTATTTTGCAAAAATAGTTGCAGCAATGCATTATTTATATTTGAATTTATTTTGTTAGAGAAGCTATCAGAAAACCCATCATAAATTATTTATTTGGTAGCAAAATGTTAAGGACCTTACTTCGCTGAATTGTACGTTCAACAGTGATAAAACGTGGCAATTTTTAAGGTTTTTAAATAATAATAATAATGATTACTAGAATGAGAGCGAACATACTGAATTTGTCCTGCAGAGAAGATCTGCACATTTTAGAACCAATTAAGTCATTCCACCACTTGTCGAACTCATATCAGAAGTGAATTTTCAGAATGTATGTTTCAGCATGTTTAAGTTCCATGAAATTCTATATACGGACACTTTTTTGACCAAAAAAAGGTAAACTATACAATACTTTTAGTATGACAGAACGACTGTAAGAAAAAAGTAAAGAGTTATTCACTTTCCGATTTCAAAAGTAAAGTCAAATAAATTGCGTGTGCGGATATAAATTCGGATTTTAAAGTTCAAGACGCAAACCATTTTTTTTAGCAACGCCAAATAACAGCGCAAAATTTGTCTTTAACAGAGCACCGTTAACATTATCTATATATACAGTGAGCGTCAAAAGAAAGTGTACACTATGGATAAAATTCTAACAATCTCAACTCAAGTTTTCCACTTAAGGAGAGTGCCCGAAAAAATTTTACAATATTTCCAATTCTTTCAATTTTCTAATTCTTTTCTTCTTGTTTCAATTTTAAAAACTGGCAATATAATAATTTGAAAAAAAATTACGGTAATTTATTAATGTATATTTTTTGAATTGTACACTTTCTTTTGACGCTCACAGTATATAGTTACATTTAAAGGGATATAGTATTGAGAATATCATGACTTTGAAAAAATCACTTTTTGGCATGAAATTTCAGAGTGAATTTTTTAGAATCCCAAAATTATTTGTATGTGAAAATAAATTCGAATTGAACAATGTTAAGTGGTTAGCAGAAAATATAAAAAAGGTCAAAGAAGGAAGAAATCTACTCCATTTCTTAAAAATTATGCCCCACATGTTCCTGAGTGGAACTGCTCTCTGGTAATTAGATAACTCTTTTAAAAATTGAGAAACTTACACAAACAAATTATTTGTTTTAACAAAGTCTGGGGAGGATGATCGGTATTGTGGAAAAACGGGACTTGCTGCAGATATCTCACTATATATCCATGGTATCCAGGATTCCAAAACAGGTTTCCTTACGGTCGGGTGTTACTTAGGACCGGAGATATAGGCAACGAAGCTAATTGTTTTCATCAAAAGAGAAAAAAAAAAGTGTCCTGTATAAATGAGGCTAAATCTAATAAAAAATGGACTTGTGAAAGAAACAGACCTAGTCTCGGACATAGTGGGCTGGATAGCCATGGTATCAAGGATTCCAAAACAGGTTTCTTTACGGTCGGGCATTAATTGGGACCGGAGATATAGACGACGAAGCTAACTTTTTGTCAAATTATTTAAATCGGTCTGAAATCGGAAAAAAATGGACCCAGTAAGGGGAAGTGGACCTAGTGGGCTGGATAGATATAGTATCAAGTTTTTCAAAACAGGTTTTCTTATGATCAGGCGTTACTTGGGACCGGAGATATAGGCGTCGAAGCTAACTTTTTTATATAAGCAAAAAAAGTGGGGAAATGAACTTAAAAATTTTAATAATTCTCATTGAGTTAATATGCATTTATATGTATGTATATATACAACAAAATGTCGTATTTTTCGCAAGTTGCATTACATTGGCAGATGACTTGCATTTTTTTTGGATGATGACTTGCATTTTTTTGGATGATGACTTGCATTTTTTTTGGTTGATGACTTGCATGTTGTTTTTGGATGATGACTTGCATTTTTTTTGGATGATGACTTGCATTTTTTGGGTCGATGACTTATGATTTGCAGTTTTTAGATGATGATTTGCATTTTTTCGGACGATGACTTGCATTTTTTGATATTCGTCGATGAGAAAGATATTAGCCTGCATTAATGTCGACGTCTATATCTCTGGCCCCAAGTAAAGCTCGACCGTAAAGAAACCTGTTTTCGAATTCTTGATACCATGGATATATATAGTGCGATACCTGCAGCAAGCCTTAAGTAAGACTTAGGTCTTCAGCCTGGTTAAAGAATTGTAATTACGAATTAAGTAAGTAAGGATTATGACTGCAGGCTGCAATGTGCACCAAATCGTCACTTTTTCCATGTGCAATGGCGTGATACGACAGAATTTGGATTATCCGTCATATTTTTACTAACGGAAGATATATTTCCAATGGAAAGTGTATTCCGCTGATGCCCAGATCTGACCCCATCCGTCATGCACATTTATAATCACCCTATAATGCCCGAAAAATAGGTACCATAGCATTTTTTATATTTTTAGGATTTCTTCGACTATTAAACGATTCATATTCGCAAATGGCATACATTTCACTTAATAAATGGCACGTCTCGCTAGACCAGCTGACTGGTATCCCGCTCGATGTGGATTTGAATGGCTTATTTGGAAGAAGTTGAAACCGTTTAATTATTTAGAAAACCATGATTATAATTTTTTTGTTTTTGCTCGGATTTAAACTTGGATCACGGAAACGTTTGTACGAGGGTTGCCTTTTATATTTCGGGATTTGGCAACCCTAGTGTTGCAATCTGCCAACTGACAGCTCTATCGTAAAGCTTAACATTTTTGAGGTTATACGTACTCAGAAAGTTTTGACATACGAGCGCTATTTGTGTTGTTTACAGTAACTTAAAAGATTCATCTCGCCCAAAAAATGGAATTAAATTGTGAACATTTTCGTGTGATTATTTTTTACAACTTTCGACGTGGATTAACTCAACAACAGTGCATCGATAAACTTAATTCAATTTTTGGCGATGAAGCTCCATCAAGGACCAGTGTTTATCGATGGTATGGTGTATTCAACCGAGGTCGTAGTTCACTCCAAGACGAATTTCGTGAAGGTCGTCCAAAATCGGTTGTTGTTCCGGAAACGATTGATGCTGTGCGCCAACTGATATTGCAAGATCGTCATGTGACCTATCGTGAGATTGAGACAACCTTAGGCATTAGTGAGACCAGCATACATTCAATATTGCATGATCATTTGACTGTCAAAAAAACTTGTTCGCGTTGGATCCCAAACAATTTGTCAAATGCCTAAAAAAACGCTCGTGTCGATGAATCTTTTAAGTTACTGTAAACAACACAAATAGCGTTCGTATGTCAAAACGTTCAGAGTACGTATAACCTCAAAAATGTCAAGCTTTGCGATAGAGCTGTCAGTTGGCAGATTGCAACACTAGGGTTGCCAAATCCCGAAATATAAAAGGCAACCCTCGTACAGAATTCGAATTTCCAATAAATTTTGAAGAATTTTACATAAAAATTGATCACAAAACATTATTGAAATGTTATTTCTTTTAAAGCTGTAGGTATTAGGTGGGCTATTTTGGTTTTCGCTGTCAAATTTTGTTTTGAAATGAATTTGTTTCTTTGTTTTGAATGGTAATTTCCAAATTATTTCGCACAATTTCTTAAAACAACACACACAAAATGATGACAGTTGACAACGCCATCATCAACTCCACCATCACCACCTTCTCCATTGAAGCTATGTGTGTATACGAGAGAGATCGATGATAGCGAGAGATAGAGAGCAGTATACTCTTTGCGTTTATTGTACCCAATTCGTTTATTATTTTGAAATTTAAGCCAAGTTTTCAAAAGTTTTTTTTTCGAGTTTTTATTATTATTATTACTATTGTTGTTGTTGTTCTTTTTGTTATTTGTTATGATTTTTTTTTGATTGTGATTGTGTTATTCTTGTTTTTATAAGTAAAACTGGTTCTGACTTCAGTTTTATATCGAGTTTGTTGTGATTGTTCTTTTGTGTGTGATTCTTTAAAGTTGTCTGTCTGTTCGTTCTATTTGTTCTTGTTTGTTTTTTCTATCTGCCTTTTTTTGTGTTTGTGTGTACTATGTGCTTGTGTGTATGTCTTCTATGGGTATGTGTATATGTATGATTTTTACTATAAATCCAGTTTCATCTTCTTGCGTTTTCGTATTCGTATTCAAAATATTATAAAAATAACTCTGTGGGTAAGGCAATCACTCGCATGTAGTGGAAGACAGAGAAGACCTGTAGCCAAACCATACGAAACCGGAAATTAAATTTTTTTTGTTTTGTTTAACTTATGAAGAGAAGAAGAAGTAGTAGAAGAAGAGGAGAATTTTACCTGTCGTTTTGTTTTGATTGTTCAGATTGTATTTCTTTAGAACTCAATTGAAAATGTGTAGCATTTTAAACAATTATAAAGGGTTAGCCATTTAACGCTTTCAAAACGAAAGTTAAATAAAACATACGCAAAGCTATGATGGGTCTGGCAGGCAAAACGTGCGCCATAAAGCACGGGTAGGATGAGCGTCTTGTAGAGTATTAGTATTAGTTTATTAGATTCTCAGTTTACGGCCGATAACTATACTTTTGATATAGTCAAGGAATTTATTTATCTTGGCTCCGCCGTTACCACCAAGAATGATGTCAGCCTGGAGATCAAGCGCAGGATCACTCTTTCCAACATGTGCTACTATGGTCTCAATAGGCAATTGAGTAGCAGAGACCACTCTCGTACGACAAAACTAATACTCTACAAGACGCTCATCCTACCCGTGCCTCTTTATGGCGTAGAGGCATGGACCCTATTAAGCACTGATGCAGCAGCCTTGAGAGTATTCGAGAGAAAAGTTCTACGTAAGATCTTCGGTCCAGTGCGAGTTGGCGATGATTTCCGCATCCGATCCAAAAGTGAGCTGTATGAGCTCCTCAACAACATAGACGTTGTGAAGCGTATCAATATCCAGCGGTTACGCTGTTTCAACCATGTCGTTCGAATGGAGGAGGATGCTCCGGCGAGACGGGTATTTGATGCGGGGATCTGCGAAAGTCGGCGAAGAGGACGACTTTGTATGCGTTGGAAGGACCAAATCGAAAAAGCCCTGTCATCGATTGGTGTCACCAACTGGCGTAGACGCACAAGAAGCAGAGTCGCCTGGAAGGATGTGTTGCGGCAGACCGAAATCCGTTAATCGGAATGTTAATGCCCAATTAAGTAAGTAAGTAAGTAGACTCTAACAGGAAGTTGCCGTAGTCTAGTGTGTTGGCTTATTAGACGTGAGGCCACGGTTCAAACCCCATCTCAGACATCTCCAGTAAAACGAAATGTAAAAAAATATTTCTTCGGCGACTTCCTCTGGCTTAAAAGATTGTGTGAGTTACTCTTTATGTAAAGGGAACTGCAAAATCACACGAAAATACGTCATAATGGGCCGTAAGACAAATTTGTGTAATGCTCAGTATTTGCAACGTATTCTCTACTAAAAGCGACATTTTAGTCAGAACACAAGATGAATAGATTGACCGACCATCTTTATAACGATCTTTATAACGAAATCTTGTAACCTTCTGAAGTAGGTCGATTATGACGACCATAATCACACCATAATGATTGAAAAGTGGCCATGTTTAATGGTAAAACTTTCACGAAATAAGTGACACTTCAGATGAAAGACTGTCTTTGGCAGATGGACGATTTTGTAACCACTAAATGGATAACCTGATGTGATTCCCTTATAGTTCTCTTTTTTAAAGACAGTTATTAGCTTCTCTTCCTTTAGCTGATCATCATTATTATCTTTTGTTATAATTTTTATTATTGTTTTGCTGTTTGTTTGGATTTCGTTTTTTTTTTGCACTTTTAAGTTTAATTTTTACTGACTGTGATAAAAAACAAAAAACAAAAAAAACAAAAAAAAAAAAAACAAAAAAACATAAAAACTTGCCACATTAAACTTGTTTTTTATGCCGCAATAACAAGCAGTAACAATAACAAAAGAAATGCAGACCATATTGCAACAAAGACCATAACAAAACAGAGTTTTTTTCTTCTTCTTCTTCTTCTTTTTAACTTCAAATGAAACTTGAACTTTACGAAAAATAAGAGCAAGACGAGCAAAAAAAAAACTAAGGTTGTGTTGCAAATGCAACAAAGCAAAGCAAAGCAACATGTCTTGTTATCGTTTTGTTTTACACATAGAAAGTCATGAAACTGATACAGAGACTGGCTGACTGATGGATGATACCCAATACCTGCCATTTTACCTTCTTTAACCATCATTTTCATAAATCCACACAGTTTATTGCAATATAACCTAAGCAGTATTGGCCAAAACCCATCATCATCAGATGCCATAACAAATTTCTCAGGACATCTGCTGTCAGTCAGCACCTTGAAGTTTCTCTAATTTTTCTCTTTTCACACATGCTTAGATGCGAGTGGGCCTAAACGTTTTTAAACACTATATTGGGTGTGAGTATAAATTCCCATTGCTATTTCTCTAGAGAAACATATGTACATACATACTGTGAGCGTCAAAATAAAGTAAACACCACATAATCTTGTAAAAAAGGTTTTATGAAATATGCTTTAATGATAGAGTTTAAAAAAATATGTTACATAATTCATAAATAACTAAAGCAAAATAGAATTCATTAACAAAAAGCTGAAAAACTAAAGAATTTAAAAAATTAATTCACTTTTAATGGAAATATACCATATTTTTCGCATCAAAATAAAGTCAACAAAATACAAAAACCTTTTCATTGCAAAAGTAAAAATTTAAAATTTTTAAAAGTATAGTATAACACGGTAAAATACCCTTTAAAGTAGTTGGAAGTTTCAAGTTTATTTTTGAAAGAGGTAAAATAGCGAAAAACTTATTGTGGGAAGACAAACTTCAGTTGAGACACTTGGAATCATATTAGATTTACATAGAAAAGGAAAATCCCTGCGTGAAATAGGAGAAATCGTTGGAAGGCACCACTGTACAATAAAATAAATCATAGACAAGTATGCCAAATACAATACTCTTGAAAATTTACCCGGTGCAAGACGGCCAAAGCGTGTAACAGAAACCGAAATAAGAGCTATAGTAAGGGAAGTAAAAGCAAATCCAACTTCTAGTGCTGTAAAAATAGCTGAAAATATTGCAAAAACCTCTGGAAAGCCAGTGAGCGCAAGTACTGTCAGAAGATCTTTACATCAAAATGGATTACATGGTAGAGTAACACGTAAAAAGCCCTTCATATGTATCAAGGTTAACCAAGTCAAACTTTTTGGAATAATATTCTTTTCACTGATGAAAGTAAGTTTAAGATATTTCGTATTAAAAAAACCACCTAAAATATGGCGAAATAAAAACGAAGCCTTCAGCAATAAACATGTTACAAAGACGGTAAAGCACGACGGAGGATCAGTAATGGTCTGGGGATCTATGGCGGAATCAGGGGTTGGTATTTATAGAATCTACAATGAAAAAGGATGATTATCTAGATATTTTGAAGCAAAATGTAGCCCCTAGTGTAGAGAAATTAGAACTATCACAAAACTGGATGTTTCAACAGGACAATGATCCTAAGCATACCTCCAAAATTGTGAAAGATTGGTTGCTTCATCATTGTTCAAAAACTCTGGATCATCCACCACAATCCCCAGACCTTAATCCCATCGAGCACCTGTGGGAATATCTCGGCAAAAAAATTAGAGATAGAAATATTTCTAGCAAGGATCACCTGAAGGCAGTTTTACAGGACGAATGGAATAAAATTCCATCTAATTTTATGAAAAAAAACTTGTTGATTCAATGTCTAGAAGATTGTCAGCTGTGATAAAGTCAAAAGGATTACAAACAAAATATTAAATACAATTTTTTAGACAATTTTAATTTTTTTTCATTTATGGTACATTTCCGCTAAAAGTGAAATAATTTGTTAAATTCCTTAGATTTTCAATTTCTTGTTAATGAATTTTATTTTTCTTAAGTTATTTATGAATTATGTAAAATTTTTTCCAAAACTTTGTCATCAAAGTAAATATAATAAAACTGTTTTTACAAGATTTTAAGGTGTTTACTTTATTTTGACGCTCACTGTACGTAATGCAAAGGTACTGTTTCCTTAAGCCGTCTTATTCTATTCGAATCAACCTGTTAGAGGAACGTAAGCATCATAGATTTTCAAAGTTTCTAAAAACGAAAGTTTCATACTAAAATGGGAGCGCGTTTAAACGTTCGATGCAACCAATCAACGTGCATTTTCTAGGTGAGTTATTAGTCCATTGCTCCTATTTGATGATAGGATTGCTTTCATATTGCCTGTCTTGTTATGAATAATATTTGATTTTTAGGTAGGTTAGATACGACCTGCAGAGCGGAAATGAATTATTCCAACCTCGCAATTTGAGTCCAAATAATGATTTCTTTTTAGGACGGTGCATTATTCTGTACTTACTGTTGCCAAAATCATAGTAATGCTCAGGAAGATGAGTTTTCGCAAAGGAGACGGGCAAAATCTTACTATGAGACGTTCGGAAGAGTATACTCGGTAAAAGGAAAGATGTAGAGGAGCTGAGGTTCTTTTTAAGCCAGATTAGATTGAGACAATCTAAACCTTATTTGTATAATTAAAATAGAAGAGCTTTGAGGCACAAAAGTGGTCTGACATTTTGCCCGGTTACTGTAAACTCAAACAACATTTGTTAAGATATATAAAAAAAATATTTTTGAGATCTACTCAACAAAACTCACAACCTACACTATGTCATTAGCCGAGTGTATTTAATTTTTTTTTATTTTGCCGCATAGTGTTATTATACTGTTATGGATCGCTCAGTGGCCGTAGCAGCATGTTAAGACATTTTATTCTGTCTCTGGTGGAATTGGAAACCGATCGAGCTTTCCTCAAGCTGCAGTGTTGTTGGGTTCACTAATGTTTTCTCCTTTGGAAGAAAAAAAAAATGAAGAAAGTGTAGGAATTCTATGGGTTTTGATACTTGCAGTCTATACAGAATGATCCCGGCATGGGACCTAATGGCATTCTTTAAATTATCGAATGTCTGTAGAATTTTATCAGGCGGTAGTTTTTCAATTTTGCATGCTTGTAAAATGTTGAGAGTTCGGTAAAATTACAATTTATTTCCGAAAATCAAAAGCTGCAATTAGCAAAATGATATCGTAGCCCAGTATCAACTTCGGTCTCGAGATATATCGACATCGTGGGAAATGGAAAAAAAATGATGGGAAGGGTCTCGAGATGCATGTGGAATTTGTTATCTCTTGTTGTCAAGGGTTTCTTTACGTAAAAGAGACAGGACACTAATGTGATGTTTTTGTAACACAGGCTATTTCACTTGCCTGCCTGTTTGCATGCAAAACACAAACAAAAACACTCAATTTTGTTTGTGTTTCCCATATAAACAGGCAGGCGAGTGAAATAGCCTGTGTTACAAAAACATCACATAAAACTTCTGACTATCCATCGCCGCCTTATTTTTGAACTTATAATTCTATTCACAGGACATTGCGTCATACAGAAAAAATGGGTCTACTACCCTTTAACCTCTACTACAGAAGCTGTAGTAACATGTCTGAGACAAAACACATAATCGTACAATTTCTCTTTGAAAGAGCAAGTCTGGCAGCACGGTGATTAGAGTTCTTTAGAATATTTTTTTCCAATGAATCCATTCGATCTTCTGCATTTCGCTTTGTATGAAGTATCCATCACTCTTGGAATAATACCAAAAACTTACTTTAAATGGTTAAATAGATTAAATAGCTAACAAACCGAATCATCAAAGTACAGACCAAAAACATTAAAAACATTTTCGTTTAATGCAACGTAAATTTTTAATGACAGTTTTTCATAATTTAAGTTGTTTTCATATTTCAGACTTGATATGACAACACTGTTAAATTTTTTTTTTTTTGCAAATTATTAAAAATTAAAAGTTATTTTAAAATTTTTATAAATCAAATACAGATAAACAGTAAATAATTTAAATTTAAAAGAAAAAATAGAAAATGTATGAATTTCCTTACCTGCCGGAAAGAAATTATTCAAAAACGTTGACATTTTTCCTCAAGCAGCACACTTCACTTGCAAAGAGTATGAGAGGAAGCGACAGATGAATGTTGAGCAGATGAACTAATTCACTTCAGAAAAACGCAGATGATTATGATGGTGGTGATGATAACGATGTTAGTTTGCTGTTTTTGTTGTTTTGTCTCACTCAAATTCTGTTTTCGATAATTATTTCAATGCAATAATTATGATGAATATGTGATGATACGCGCGCACTGATAATGAATTTAATCAATTACTGCAGCATACAGCAGCGTGTGTATGTAGTAGTATGTCATACATTTGCAAATGTATTGTAAGTTTCTGTTTCTTAATTTGCATTACTAAAGCACTCTTATCAAAAAAAAAAAAAATAAATAAATAGAGAATAGAGTTTCAAACTCTTCTTTTTTTGTTATTTACAGTTATAAAAATCTTTAATTACTCTCTACACTTAACAGAGAGAGTAGAGTGAGTTGTTTTGTAGCTGCTGATAATTGTTGTAAGAAAAACGACGAGCAAATAATGATGATGATGATGACGATGATAATTGTTGTTATCGTTGATTTTGGTGGTCAACACTGTTTGTTTTGAATTTTGCTTAAGGAAAACTCTTGCAGTCAATCATTTGATTTTGTTTTTGCACACCCTTTTGCCCTTGTTTATAGTTTCTTGTTTGTTTTCTTATTTTCTTTCTTATTACTTATATGTACATACAAACATATATTTTCATATGTTGAATTATTTTCATTTTTTTTTTCTTTTCTTATTTGTCATGCTATTCTTACCAACACTTATACGTGCCTATGTACGTATGTATATGCAGATCGATGTTGTTTTTGTTTCGATTCGATTCGATTTAAGTTTTGTTTTATTTTCTTATTACAAAAGAAAGAAAAACAAATGGATTTGTGTGAGTAGGTATAAGTTTTAATTTTCTTTTCTTGTTTTCCTTTTTTTCACTTTGCGTTTATTATTACTTTACGAAGACCATACCAACAACAACATATCAAACAATAGAGTTACCAATATTTTCATTAAAACGTATTTCATAAAACATGAAAATAAGTGGAAAAACCAGTTGTTTTCATTATAAATTTCTAATCAAAAGTAAAATCGTAAAACTGTGAAAAAAAATTTTTAATTTTTTGAAAATAAATTTATTTTCCTCTCATTTATATCAATGAGAGTCATTCGGAATTAAGAAATTACCGGGATTTATGGGATCCTGGGAACTGATAATTAGAAGAAGTATGTACGAGTTTTCTAATTCGGTAAAAAATTGTCGGTGGATGTTTTCAAAATGATGTGTGTGTGAAGATAAATCCGAATTTGAAAATCCAAGACGCAATCCATAAATTTTAGCAGCGCCACATTTTGCATTAACAGAGCACTGTTAGCGGTTTAACAGTATCCATCTGAACAAGCCCACTTGTTTAGAAGTTAATTTTAGGACAAATATTAGGTCTGTGAGTACCATATCATACTCAAAGGAAGGTTCCAAGGACTCTTAATAAAATCTGCAAAAAAGCCCCATATAAAGTGATATGGTATTGTGAAAATTGGCTTTGAAACTATTAGTATTTTGATTGAAAATATGTACTCTAGAAGATCAGTGGCCATTTTGGAACACATAAGAAATAGTACACCATACAGACTATATGCAAATGGTAGTCTAGAGGGTCCTCTTTCCAAACGCTGTTATTGGAAAAAATAATGAAACTAAAAGCACGTACTTTTTCTCTTATTTCTCGCAAACGCTGTATAGTCTTTATTTACCCTACGACCCTGTCATTAGGGCTCTTTGTGCACTTTCACATGATATTTGAAGAAGACCCTTGAGCTTTAATGGATCTTATATCTTTTAGAATTTCGCATTTCGAATATCAATAATTCGGTATCTGCTATCCACTTTTTAAAGTACGATTAATATTCAAGAGAGGTTGGAGGGAAAAAGAAACGTGCTTTTAGTTTCATTATTTTTTCCATAAAAAGAGATTTAAAACGGTAGAGGAGTATAAGAATTTTGAAATATTGGCAAAATTTCTGACACAAATAAATTTATTTCCTCCACATAAACAAAGAACTTTGTACTGTTTAAGCAATTTTTCTTAAATTTAAATACAACACAACAGTACTAAAAGCTTGACAACACTGTCAAATTATACAGGTTCTTACACTTTTATATCCTCTTCTTATTCAAGCCAGCCATCCATCCACTGTCTGGTGGTGTTGTTTTTTTTTTTTTGGAGTAGAAGAGTGGAGATGGTAAATCAAAGAGAGAGAGAGATGTTTGGGAAATTTTTACGGCCATAGTCGTAGTTGTACAATAATTATGATGGTATTGGTCAAAGTAGAATAAAAATAAAGTTATATAGAGGTCGAAACAGATGGTTGGCTGACTGGTTGTTGTATTGTTGTTGTTGTTGTTGTTGATTGCTGTTGTTGTTTATTATTGATGAAATCAAGATAAGAATAAACAAAAACAATTTTTTTTTCTTTTCTTTCTTTCTTTTTTTTTCTGGGGTTTCTTTTGTTTTTTTTTTTATAAAGTTTAAGAGAAGAAAGATAATATCAATAACTGAGAGAGGAAAGCTCTACATTTGCTCTCATAGCTTGGTTGGTTGTTTAGCATGTAAACATCACTTACTTTTTGCTTTTCAATTACTTTTCAAACACTTTTTTCACTTTAAAACGAATTTAAAGATTTTCATTTCAATTTTATTTTCTTTTCTTATTTTATTCGGAAGATTTAACACTTTAATTATTATTATTATTTTTTTTAATTTAATTTATTTTTTTATTTGTTTGTTAATGTCGTTTAATATTTCGAGAATATTATTTTAGATGGAATTTTTTGTTAACATATTTTCGTGGTTTTCGAAAAGGTGTTCTATGTAGGAAAAAAAAAGAAGAAAAAAAAAGTAAAAAAATGGGAATTAATTTTACGTTTTTAACAAAAACAAGGGTTGCCATTTCTCAAAAAAAAAAGAATTTTATACAATTTACTAACATTACAATAAAATTAAAGAGAAATATGTAAATAAAAGTTGCAAAATTGGTCATTACAACTCTTCTGTCCGGATTACAAACTAGCTACTCACACCACTTATATTGTGTGCGATTAATTTTATACATGAGTGGCGGGACCCACAGTTTAAAGTCGATTCCGAACGACAGATTTTTTGAGAAACTTTATATGGCAATTTTATTTGCTCTCAGAGTTTTTGCCAGAAATCTGCTGAGCGGAAGTAGCTGAATAAATATTTTTTCATATTTTAGTCTTGATCTCTGATCTGGGGTTTGAACCGTGGTCTTACGTCAAATAAACAAACACACTACCTACTAGACTACGGCGATTTCCGAATATAAATTATTCAGAAGCAAAGGATTATCCGTTATTCGGTTTCAAAAGTAAAGTTAAATACAACACGCTTAAACCTATAATTTCACTGCAATTTTTATTCAATTATAATGCTCGGATATAGCTACTGGAAACGAAATACTATGGCCGCCTCTGTCAATGGCATCTTAACAAATGTTGGCATCGCCTAGATGTAGATCTACAAAAAACCTGGTGGCCATTTGTCCTCAACAAAACTTGTCATGCAATATAGAAAAAAATATCGGGTCCGCCATCTAACGTTTTTTTTTTCAACTAGTGCTTACATATTTCGTGAATGGTAACACTTAGCTCATGTCTGATTTGACAGATAATTAGTTTTATCCTTCCGCTGAAGGAATATGGACCATCCAATGCGTTTTCGGTTCGCTAAGTGTGCCTGCGATCGACTTACAGAATTATCTTTTCAGATGAAACTCATTTTGATCTTGGCGGGTATGTAAACAAGCAAAATTGTCGCATTTGGGGCACAGAAAACTAGCACGCATGCATTGAAAAGCCGACGCACCCAAAACGAGTCACTGTTTGGTGCGGATTTTGGTCCAGAGGCATAATTGGGCCATTTTTCTTCGAAAATGAGCAAGGAGTGGCCGTTACAGTCAATGGCGATCGTTATCGGGCCATGTTGAACGAATTTTTGTTCACAAAAATTGAAGAGGAGGATATTGGCAACATTTGGTTTCATCAGGACGGCGCTACGTGCCACACAGCCGAAGCTACACTCGATGTTTTGCGCCCTGTTTTTGACGATCGCATTATCAGCCGCAGAGCTGATGTCGTTTGGCCACCTCGGAGCTGCGATTTGACACCGTTGGACTATTATTTGTGGGGTGCCGTCAAAGATAAGTGTTACGCCGACAAGCCAGAGACAATTGACGCTTTAAAGGACAATATTCGTGAAGCCATTGGTGAAATACAGCTGCATACAATCGATAATGTGCTTAAAAATTGGAAAATGTGCATGGCCAGCCGAGGCAGCCATTTGAATGAAATTTTTTTCCATTATTAACCAGAAGGATTGTACTTTCAAATAAAAAAATAGAAATTTGAGAAAATATTCGGTAGTTTTTTTTTAAAGCATTTTCAAAAAGAAAAAATTTATAAAAAATTATTTGGCGGACCATATAGAAAATATGTGGAGCTCAAGGTACCGTACAGTTCATCATTTTCAATTGCAAACCAAAAAGAAGTGAGTTATCGAATTTCAATAGCGCTCTAAATTGATGGCACCGGTTCTTCCAGCATCAATTCCATAATGAGAACCAAATAGGTATTTTTTTCCTATCACTTCCGGGTTTTACGAGTCCCATATGAAATAATTTTGCTTGTTTGCAATGTCAAGTAGTGAGAAAAGAACTTCACTGCTGAAGATTTGAAGAATTTTTGTTCAGCATTGAAAGCCTGTTACTCTGGCAACCAATTAGAATATCTAAATTGTTGTAAATGGTCAGTCGGCTATTAATTGTTGCATTAGTTAGGGTTTATATGGATGGATACTCTTATGATATAACTTTAAGAAACTTCATGAATCAATGTGAACAACTGCTACAACGAAACAATTTTTAAGAAAAATAATAATGGACGATGAAGAGTGTTCGAAGCAACCTGAAGCTTTGCTGATAGTAGCAAAGCCTTCACTGACTAACACCAGAAAAGGTAATGTCGTGTGTTTCTAGTGGGGTTGGAAGGGAAAGGGAAGTCTGCATATCATCCATTATGGTTTAAATTTTAATTCTGTAGTGGCCTATAAAACCTATTTGGATAATTTTTTCGCCCATTACACTAAGAAATTCTATGTTGATGAAATAATTGGCAAATGATATCAACTAAAATGGCACAAATTTTGATTAATGAAACTTGTTTGGAATATAAGACCCTACACACTCTTTTCGTACACTCTACACAACTAACGTCTACACAGTCTACACAAAAGGAATTTTGTTAAATTCGTTTTACTACTTTACGACAAAAGAAACACAAAGCCAATCTACGTAAGTTTGACGTCTCATAGGTACAAAGTTGTCACTATAAACAAATTTTTCGATTATTTTTAGTTAGCAATGGCAACCCTTTGATGCAAATAACAAGGATATATTAAAATTGTGTATTAAATAAACGCGGAATAGACAGTTAAAAAGAGAATTTGAAGTTGAGAGCATTTATAATTTTTCTTTGCTCTCTATTTCTTTTTCTTTTTGTTTTTTTCTTTCCATCGCGTGGAATATTTTTCACAACATTTGAACGCTTTATTGTTGCTTTTTAGTAAAGTCTAGCACAATGTAGTTTAAATTGGGAGAAGGTTTTTTTTTTTTTTTTTTTTAAATTCACTTTTTGCCTTTTTCTCTTTTTTTGGGTGTTTGTTTGTTTGACATTTTCATTAATTTTTTGTTTTTAATTATTTACGTATTTTTTCGGATTAAACCCTGAATTTTAACACTATTTTTACGTACGTTTTTATTGATGGATACACTTTTCCTTTTCCTTTTTCGTTTTTTTTTTAATTTTTTTTTTTTTATAAATTTATTATTTATGATTAATTTTATTATTTAATTTATGCTTTATACAATATTACATAGGTATATAATTTATATTTATGTAAATGGCGTGTGGATTGAATTTGTTATTTTTATTTATTATATGTTTTATTACATTTTATTAATTTTTTATTATTGAAAAGTTTATAAAAAAAAATGACCACATATTAAAGCTGAAAAAGAAAATAAAAAAAAATTTTTAAATCAGAATAAATGCATAAAAAAATTCTTTAATTTTTAAAATTATTCTCTACACAACAAAAGACTGGAGGACATTTTATTTTATTTACAAGAATTGAAAAGAAACCGAAAAAAATCGCTCAATTGGTTTCACCTAAACGAATAACATTCTCCTGAAAGGTATGAACTTCAACTAAATGTACTGAAACACACACATTTTTGACTGTTGTTGGTTGCTATTGCCGTTTTTGTGCTGTAGCATAAAAAAAATAATTGCAAAAAACAACAGAAAGAAGGCACAACACACACAGTTAGGGGATCATTATCTTCATTATTAACAACTCAACGTCATTTACATGCTCGCTTTCGCTCTCTCTCTCCCACAGTGTTTTGTTTCACTTTGCAAACGTACAGAATGTTTGTTTTTTTTTTTTTGTTTCTTTAGTTTGGTTTGTTTTGTTCTGATTCTCAACTGTTTGGTTTTGATTCCTTTTGCTGTTTGTTTTCTTTCTGGCCAGACAATAATAAAAGCCAAATAAAAACAAACACAAACAAAAAAGAAAGGAAACTAAATAAGAAATCTAACATTAGCCGTATGTATCTATACAAAAACAAAAACCGCAAAGAAAAATTGGAAAAATTAATGAAAACAGAAGAGAAAATAAAAAAACACAGACACACATGCACGCACACATAGCTTAACAAAAGAAAACAAATCAAAGAATTCAAATTGTCTATCTGACTGCGTGTGTGTGAATGTTTATGCATATGAATGCGTCCACTTGTATTGTATTAGTTTTGTTGTGCAAATCATACTGTCTATTTATCACAAGTCCACTCTACAATCTCCATGGGAGCGCAAATAACACTTCACAGCGAAACATGCATACATACACACTTATTCACCAGCTGGGGTTTGTAAATAAAGTATTTTTCTTCGTATAATATGTAAAAGGAAAAAAGAATTAAATATTGAAGTGTTAAAGCGTAAAGCAGAGAAAGAGAGAGACAGAGAGCAGGAAGGAGAGATAGGAATAGTGAGTGTGTGAATTCTTATAAAAGTTAATATGTAGGAAATTATCAAGTAATAAAAAGTAATTGAAGCGGAATTCCGTATAGAGTTGCCATGTTAAGCTTTTGTAAAGGGTGAAATTAATTTAAGGGCACAAATATCTGTGCATAATTATTTTTACAAAATTTTAAAAATAGAAATTCATTGCATAACGAAAACAATTTTAAACAGATGGTTTGGGGCAACTCCTTCTTTTCCAAATGATATTTAGTCAAGTCATCTTGGTCTCAAATATTGTGTTTTCAATTTTGATGGTCCAGATGGAACCACAATGAAGATCAAATCAAGTACTTTACGTACTTGGTGATACAGGATCTACAGAATTGTTTTGAAATTTGTATAAGAACTTTGTCGACTGAAAAATATAGCATCGAGTTTTTTTCAATAACGAATAGACGGCTCATAGAGCAATTTTGTGGAATAGAAGCCTTTCTGAATGCGAAAAGGTGGCGCTATGTTGCTGGGTTGGTTTACCACTCGATTGATGATTGTATGTGTTGTTCTCTCTACTGTTCACAATTAACAACACTGAAGCAAGTAATTCGATTAAAGTAGCCAGAATTGATCAACATTACAACGCCAGAATGTACTCATCTTCAATAAGTCGACCCAACACAACCTGAGAGAGCAACAGTGAGAAATTCTGTCGAATTCAAAATACAGTTCAACGTTGCAGTGCTCTCCACATGGTTTAAATATAAATTCCGTAGTAGTATGCAAAACGAAATAGGATAAAGTTTTTGGCACAGAAAATTCTAATCATTTCGACGTATGTCTGTGTCGAAGATCATTCTAAGGTAACTCTTTCGAGTCAAAGAATATTGTCGGAAATTGCATTGCAGATGAGTATGTACGTCTTGGGCTCACTATCTCCAACATTTTATAGTGCATAGGTATTCCAATTGCCTTAGTTAAAGTGGATATTGTCCTCTCGTTTTACAAGTTCGAAAGTCCTTGTAATATTGCTAAACTGTACTGGACTTTTATGAATAAGAAAAGGGTCTGATTTATTGGAAGGCATTCCAATTGATTTGGCATTTCCTCGAATGACGTTTGGAGGAGCTGTGTGTATGAGGAGTACGAGACTATCTTTGAATTCGATTTGTGCCATGAAGTAGTTGACGTTCTGGTCTTCTCATTTTCTATCATACTTAACTCAGCTCTATAATATAAAGATTTCCGCAATAGTGAGATTAATTCTTGACTTAGGTTGATTTCCTTCCTTTAGGGGAATGTGTAATACTCGAAACGAGATACGGTTATTAGTTTAACACTGCCTTTCAAAAAGAGGCCGTCACGTAACCTAAATTTATCAATGAAAAACGATTTAAACTTGGTTTAATAAAACTTATTTTATATACAAGAAAATAGTGTGTTGACATGGCAACCCCATAATTATCCCAAGTTTTTTAAAATGAATGTATGTTGTTGTTGCTGCCTAAAACACAACTACAATACAAAATACGAAACAGCTGCAAATTAATAACAACAGACGCCATATTTGATTGAAGTTTAACCAAAAAGGATGATATACGGTGTAACACCACAAAAAGGAATAAGAAAAATAATAGATTACGACAACAACAGCAAGCAGAAGAAATATATATAAGGAGTGAGAGAGAGAGGAGAAGAAGAATTCTATATAAATGACAAGTTAATAAAAAAAAAAATTGAAAAGTTGAATTTGTTAAAAACAAGACGTCGGCACCAATGTCCCTCAGGGGAGAATATTTTCTTCGGCTTTATATGTGCATATGTATGTTCTCTTTGTGCCGACGACTGTTAAAAACAAAATTAAGAAAATGTGTGTAACAAGTGAATTTGTTTGTTACAAATTAAATATTAATTCTTAAATTAAATATTCAAACAATAATAAAAAAGAACTGGTTTAACCAGTAATTTGCGTGTTAGTGTTACCCTAAAAAAAAAGAGTAACAGGAGTTGGAAGGCAAATAAAAATTAAGACGCAAAATGTTAGAAGCAGCGTAAAATAAATAAAGCCGGGCAAACGAAATTTTCTTTTTAATAATTTGCTTTTGTTTTATGTGTTGTTGTTGTATTTGTTTTAATTAAAACCAGAAAAATTATTTGCATTTTAATTCATTTAAGCAATAATAACAACAATACACCACTGTTTGCACACGGTAAATAAAAATTGTTTTTGTTTTGTTGGAACAAAACCAAACAAAACGTGAAAAGGAAAAAAATAAAAACAAAAACATACAAGAGAAGAGAGCGCCGCTTTGGTTATTGCAAAAACAATTTCATTTCATTTTATACTCGCCGTAATAACTTATTGTCGTGTGTGTGGTGCGTGTGTGTAAGGAAAGTATATACTAAATATGTTGCTGCTCTCTTATGTATTCAATTGTAAACATTTCGTTTTATAGAAAAAAAAAGAATAATTTTTTTGCATTTATTTTGTTTAACAAAAATTGTAGTTTTTTTCTTTCCTTGAGCATATTTTTTTTATATTTTTGATTCAAATTCACTTCTTGTGTATATTAATTTTCTTTTCTTTTTGTTATTCTTTTTGCACTACTTTTTGGCTTTTTTTCTCTTTTTCTTCATTTTTAATGCCTTTGGCGTTTAAAGCTGATATTTGTTTTGCACTTTTAAGCGGTTTATTTGCAGTATTTCATTAATATTTTTATCACACTTTATGCTAAACACATTATTTTAAAGAAATTTATTAAAATTTTCTTTTTATTTACTTTTATTTGAGGTAATTTTGCATAAATAATCCGCTGCGTCTTTAACGAACAGCTGTAGACTCCATCTTAAAAAATATACCTGTTAGTGTTGGGTAAAAAATTCCCTCAAGTAACCGATTCCATCATTATTTACTTTTTTTCGTGATGCAAACGTCATAATCAAAGGCGTTAGTACACTGTAGAGAAGGTCCCATTCATGGTATAGTGAATGGCAACATTTGCTAAAGCGTAGAGAGTTGTAGTTTTGAGTGTTGCCATTGTTTAAAATATTTTATTTTTTAAATTAATGCTTATAGTGAGTTTCTATTCACAAACAAAACAACTTATTTTGCGCAAAACTAGTTTATTAAGTGTTTCCGTTATGCGTTATTGGTTTTTATTTTCGATTTTTCGAAATTATTTGAACGTTTGTTGTTGTTTAGTTAGTTAGTTTGATGTTGTCAACAAACAGAAACAAAAAATAAATTGGTGTTGAACCAAATGAAAATTTATTGTGAAATAATTTCAAATTATTTACAAAATAATTTAAAATTTATAATTTTTTTCCCTTCACAATATTTTTATAACGAATGGCAATACTAACTAACAACCACTACGTTCGTTGTATGTGCTTCTTTGTTTCACAAAACGAGATTAAAATTTTTTTTCTTAATCCAAACATAAACAATACAGTTGGTAGTGCAGTTCAAAGTAACGACATGTCGGTAGCCCAAATATGGCTCCGCTAACGGATGTGAAAATTACTTATTCTAGACATACACCTGTTAGGTCATCACTGACAGTACATTGATTTATAGTAATACAGTACCTATGTGGAATAACGACACTTTGGTGAATTTCAATTTTATTCAAAACACCGGACGAATTCACCACACTTTGGAAAAAGTCACCACTCTGGAAACTCACCACTCCGAAAAAACCCCCCCAAAAAATTAGAAAAAAAAATTTCACGTCATCCCGTCTAATCCGATCAAAAATCCAACAATAAACACACACATAAACTACACACACCACTCACCTACATACACACACACACTACCTTCCACAACGCACACCACACAAACAACCCACCATATTTCATCAAACGACCTCACCCGAACCACACGCATAAGCAAACAGACCACAGACACTAGTGTTGCAAAATTTAAATTTTCAGATGGTACTGATGTATAACTGAAAGAGTACTTTTTTTCGTATCAAACGGTACTTTTGTAAAAAAATATTTATTTATATTTAATACACGTACGACATGGAACAGGAAAACTAACGGCACATACAAAACAAAAAACAGCCGATTCGGAAAATAATAGAACGTAAAATCCCTGTTTAATTCAAACGTCGACGGAACGTGTGTTCGTTTTTAGCATATGAAGAGGGTTCTCATTGCTTTTCACCATCTGAATACGAACGTTTTTTCTAGGTCAGCATTACGTCGATAATGAAAAGAGTACTGAAAGCGTTGCAGGTGTACTGTGGTATTTTTGAAATGGAAAAGTACTAAAGTATTGAATTTGTCAACACTTCTACCATACGTCCGTCTCCCCATACTAAAAGTTGCAATAACTATGCGTACAACGTTTACATCAAATTCATTCCATTCGAAATATGTTTATTAGATTTATACTCACTTAGATTCCTATGTTCGAGTGAATCGAACCACTTAACAAAACTTACAAAAGAAAAATAGAATAAAGACGCATAAGCAAAAAAGAAGAGAGCAGCAAGCTGAGCAAACACACAATCATCTAGTCACTAGAATCTATTGAGTATTTTAGTGTTCGTCAGCGAATCATACTTATTTTGTGTCACCTGCCTCATCCATATTGAGTTAAGGAGAGTCGAAATCAACAACAACATCATACACGTTGTTAGGTATGAATGTGATGTGTTGCTTCAAACTTTGATTGATATTTAAAGAAAAGTATGAGTGCGTAATAGTATGAGTGAAATTATAAGTAAGATTCGATTCTACTCATCTATTTGAGTGAACTCATTGCTGACCTCTGAGTGTATGTGTGTGTCTTGTGTTGCTACCATACCTCCTACCATTATACCAAAACTTAAATTAATTGTTTTTTTGTGTTACTACAGTGTAACATAGCATTGTATGTGTTAGAATTAAGGAAAAAGAGTAAAAGTATAATATTTCTCCTCAGCCAGAGGCACACAAACACTGAATAAATAAATATAAAATTCTATTTTGTTGCTGGTCAATAAATATTGTTACGCAGATCGAAACGACCTAATATCGTTTTACATAAAAACAATAAACAAAAGCTACCAGCTACAGTAACACATATGTACACCGAACCATACATAAAGCAACAATAACACAGTATGAGTATGAGAGAGATGAATAACCCAAACGCAACATAAGCGAACACAACAAGAAGCAATGTGTACACAATACACATTAACAAATACATCGAATATCTTCTAAATAAGTCAACAGCAAGCATGAGAGCAAAAGGGATGGACAAGTAAGCATACGCAACAACAAGTAATGCAGTCGGCATAGAGTTTTCGAGAGTGCGAAGCTGCGAACGTTCTTCTTCAAGAACGTTCGATGTACTGTTCGTGTTGGACTATAAAAGGGCAAGACAAAGCAGACGAGCGAGTCAGTTGTAATTGAGTCAGTCTTGAGTGAAGTTGCGTGTGAACTAATCAGTCGCGGTTTGAAGATATCCGTTGTGAGCAGTATAGCGAATAGTTGTGTGTGAATAATAGTGAACCAGCAAATATTGTTGTATCGGTTAAATTTGAACAGTGACACAAAATTAGTGTGAATAATAAAGAGAGTTCAATTAAATAAAACAAATATTTGTTTTTACTTGGTTTGCAATTAACGAACTCATATTTAAACGTTTTTAAAAAGGTAAAAACGTAACAATATTAAATTTGCATAGGCGTAAAAAGAAAAAGTTAAAAAATTAAAAAAAAAAGAAATGAAAATAAAGTAATTTAAATTAAAGAAACAATAAAAAAAAAAATAATTTAACTTTAAAAAATACTTAAAATATTATTAATAGGTACCTATAAAAAAGGCAACAAGCTTAAAAAAGAAATTAAGAAGAAAAACATTTCAACACAATAGAGGTGTCAAACTAGCGATAGTGCTACTATCGAAAATTTTTGATAGTTCATAAAAAAATATCGATATATCGAATCTAAACTATCAGTTCTTATACAAAATATCGATATATCGGCAATACTATCGTAACACTATTGAAGTCTCTCAAATAATACATTTACATATTTGAATTTAATAGGTTAAAATAATAAATAACGCATTTTGTATAAACAAAAATAAACAAAACCGAACTTTATTTCTTAGTTCAAAAATCAAAATATTAAACATGAAGTATTTAAGATGAATGGTCAGTCAACCAATAGATTTTGGTTCAATGAGCGACGGATGACTCCGCTTTAAATGACCCATTAAATTTGACGTGTTTCCACTCTCTTGTAAATATTTTTGCATGTTTGGCACTTCGCATGTTTTTTTATCTTCTTTGATATTGACTTCTTTGTTTTTTTTTCTGTTTTTATCTTTTTTCGGTTGGGGAACCTGAAAAAAAAGCATATTTAGCATTTAAAGAAAGCAAATTATTAGAAATGTTTGTAGCTTACCAGTTAATGTCCTCACTTTACTCTCCATTTTATAATAATACTGTGGGAATCACCAGTTTATAAATGCAAACAAAAAATTTGTGGTGGAACATTTACTATCGAAGGTGGCAAAAACTATCGATAATAGTTAAATGTTTATATGTTGTAAAAAAAACATCGATAGTAACGAAATATATAAGCTATCGATACTATCGATAGTGCCATCGATATTTTGACACCCCTAGTATTTTAAATAAAATTTAAAGAAAAAATTACAATTTTATGGAATGAGAAGATGACTTTTCAAAAAATTCTTTTTATTTTCATTTATTATTTTCATACTTAAATTTACGATTCTCAGTTTATTTTTTAAGATTTTTCATTATATTCAGTTATATTTTAACTTACAAGCTATTTTCTTTCTTTTTATGTTTACTTAACAACAATTCTTTTTTTTTACTAAACAATTTTCTGGTTTAAATAACTCAAAATGAAATGAAAATAATTAAAAACGAAAACGAAAGAAAGAAAAAAAAATTCAAATATAAACGCAAATTTGTTAATGTTGCGAGACTGTATTTATCCCACTAAGGATTTAGGATAAATTTTATTTCTATTCATTCATTCTATTCTTTAAAAAACATATAAAAAAAACAAAAACAAAAAACTTTTTTAATTAATATTTCTTTTTTTTTAACAAAAACAAAAAATGCGTTTATATTAATTAATTAACACAAAATAAAATGTTAAAAAATTTATAAAAATTGAAATTTTTAGCTACACTTTTAACCATTATAAAAGAAAGTACTATTTAACAAAGGTGACCGCAAAAAAGGATCTTAGAAAAAAAATCAAAGTTTTAAATACATAATATTAGAAAGTACCATCCATGTGTCTGCCTATTATTTTTTAAATCAATTCAACTTTTTTATAAAAATTTTAAAAGGTACTTTTTTTTTGAAATATGTTGTATAAAAATAAGAAAGAGTACCTTGCCAAAAGAGAAAAAATAAAAAGAATTAAAATCAATTTAAACTTAATTCTTTTATTTTCTAAAACTTTAAAAAAGTACTTTTTCGAACTTAAAAATATACGGGCATGTTCTGGAAAACGCAAATCGCCTAAATTTTGCGTTTTCGTTTTATAAACGCCAAGCGAATGTTCTGGTGAACGCAAATCGCTAAAAATTTGTTTATGCGATTCGAAATCGCCAAATAGGTGTTCTGGCGAACGCTTAAAGCTAAAAATTTACGATTTCAAATCACAAGAGAATATAGTGCAGTGAACTGATGAAATATGTTCAAGCATAAAAAGAGTAAAAGATTTATAGCATTATTTAATAACCTAAAACGAGTCTTTAAATTGCCTATAGTTCTTTCAACTATATTTCGTGCGGACGAATGTCTTAAATTAAATTTATGTTCCATTGAACCGAAAATAGCAGATTTGTATGGTACTAAAACATACGGCTGTAGGGCATATGCAGAATCGGTCAGTAACCAGTAATCACGGTCTCCTTTGTAATATTTTTTCGAGTAAAATGCGTTGGCATTACTTAAATTCCACACAAAAGCATCGCGACATGAACCAGGTCTAGATGCGTCGACAGCTCGTATCTTCGTTTGGTGGTCACAAATCTACATGCACAGTAAATCAAAAACATTAAGTACATCCCATAACATTTTACACAATGTAGAACGTCCCATACTGACATTTATGTCATTGGCAATCACGCCTAGGAAGGAACCGACCGCCAGAAATCTTAAAGCGCTCAGCAAACCTATCGTGTCTGGAATAGTACTTTTACAGCAGTTTCTTCATAAACCATCCTAAATGCAGTTTTATTCAGCCGGTAAAGCGCTATAAAACTTAACACAAAATCCACATATACATACATTACTCCTTTATATGTAGATATGTTTATACTATACGCCTGCTCCGGAACGTCTAATGGGTTAGAATAATTCCTCAGGACACGTCTTTTTAATATTTCTTTTCTAAATTGCAGCTATTTTAAACAAATTATGCTTAATAAAAAACCTGTAGGCATTTTTGCTCTTTATTTTTTAGTAATGCTAAAACATATGTTCTATTTTTTTCGCAAACGACTTCGAAAAATCGAAAATCGCAAGTAAAACGCGTGAGTTTCAGAACACCCAGAAATAAAATTGGCGTTTTTAAAGTCACTTGCGATTTCAAATCGTGCGATTGTCAGAACATGCCTGATAAATTAAAAAGTAACGTGTAAGCATAAATAAAGTGTACCGAATTAACTAAAGTGGATGGATCTTAGTTTAATTTATTTTAACTTTCTTATAAAGTTTTAATAAATAATAGTTTTGTCGAAATATTATTGGAAATTTAAAAAAGTCCCACAAAAAGAAAACTGTACCACCCACCAGTATAAATAAAAAGTACCTAATACATATTTTGTACTTTCTGATCTTTATTTTGGTTGATCTTTTCTAAGTTTAATTGGATTTCAAAAGGTATTTTAGTATTCCCCTGATATAACTAACACTTACACCTGAGAGCAAATAGCCATGTATCATTCAAGCTGCTAGAATTCTATTTATCTTCTCATTGATAGCACTGGCTCGTATTTGATGGAATGCCGGCTAGATCGATCATCTTCTTCAATTCTGTGTGGTGAACAAAGTTCTAACTTGCTGGCGGGCCCTCGTGTCACTTTGGGCTCACTGCTGAAGGAAATCGATCCGCAGCAGACTTTATAGACATAGTCAAGAGTCGCATTGTAGCATTAAGTTGTTAGAGAAACAGGTCATTGACTTGCCTGAGTCCTGTAGCAGGCCAGATCAGTAGAAGAGCTTTACAAAATATGAAAGAGGCGTACATTGTTGGATTATACGTTTTCTATTAGGAATTAATTATCTGAAATTGAATTGCCTCAGTTGGTTATGTCTTCTGGATGAGACAGAGTGCGGTCTCTGTACAGCAGACTTTATGAACATAGTCAAGAGCCGCATTGTAGCATTAAGTAGTCAGAGAATTAGGTCGTTGACTTGCCTTAGTCCTGCAGCAGGCCAGATCAGTAGAAGAGCTTAACAAAATACGAAGAGGCGTACTTTGGTGGATTATACGTTTTCTATCAGGAATTAATTATTTGAGGTTACGTTGAGACAGAGTGCAGCCTCTATACATTCTATGGAATCACATTGTGCGCTGTTCAACTTCTTGCTACTTTTTCCAATAAATCTATTGTATCGCATTAATGGTAAATATTGGCTTCAAGAGTTTGCTTTTTATCACCATGACCCAATGACTTAACATATCCCCGTGAAAAGAAATCCAGAAACGTTTAATCGCACGAATGAGACAGCTATTGAACAGGACCAATTTCGGAAAATATTCTTTCCTTTAAGAAATATTTCAGCCCTAAATTGAATATTGATTGTGGTAATCACCGTGGGTCTAAAGGCTATCCCTAAGTGGTGGAGAGGTTGCGACCACCTAGCCTAACCTATTTAATTATTTTATTTGAATAAAATTTTATGAATGAATTTTTTTTCATCATAACTTTTTAACTCATCTGGTTTTTTTTTTTTGATACTTTTAACTGTAGACAAAGAAAAGTATGTACCTTTTAAAATAATTTTTTCAATCATTTTGTGAAAAATGTTTTAAATTTTCTTTTAAAATACAATACCTAAGTAATTTAAATGTTGTGTGTGTTACTTTGGTACTTTCTTTTACAATTAAAATCCCTTTTAAATATTTTTTTATTAAATTTTTAAGAATGTGTGTTACTTTGGTACTTTCTTTTATACTCAAAAATTCCTATTTTATTAGCCGAACGAACATAAAATGTAAAAATATTTAGAACTCTTAGTAATTATCCTTCTTTAGCATTAAGTTTTCAGTAACGATGTTATGAGTTTTAATTGTTGTTGTGTTGCATGTTTGTTGTTTTGTTCATTTATGTTTTTTAAATATTTAAATTTTTAAAAATTTTAATTTCTTCACTTAGCTCTCTGTTACATTCATTTCTGCATTAATCTTTAATTCACTTTTTCTGTTTTTTTTATACAATTTAGGAGTATTGTGTGTGTGATTTAAATTATTTTCTGGCTTTCTTTGCTTTTTTTTTTAAGAAATTACATCTTTTTTAAATCATACTATTATAGAACAATAGTTTTTAATTAAATTCTTGATTTCAATTTAATTTTATTTGTTTATTTGTTTTCCATTTTCCATTATCCTTTTTTTTTGTTTTTTGCATTTTTAAGAATTTGAATTTTTTTGTTTGTTTTACAATCTTCAAATTAATTTCTTTTTTTTTAACATTTTCATTCTTTTAATTTAATTAATTTCTTATTTTTTGTTTTCTTTTTTTTTTGCTTCAATATTATGGTTGCTTTGTTTTAACATGTTTTTAACGGAAGTCTATTATTTTTTTTTTCTTTAAAAAATTTTTGCATTTTTTAAGTGGAAATTGTTTTTTACAGTTTCTTTGGTTTTTTAAGTGTGTTACAGTGTTTTTTCTTTATTGAGTAAAAAATTAATTTTTTTTTTTTAATTTTAAATTATTTTTTGTTTTCTTTTATTTTTCTTATTTTGGCAACTTTATAGTAATTTAATTCTTTTACTATCATCTCACATTTTTTAAAACTTTTTTATAAATTTTTTCTTACATTTTCTTACAGTTTTTTATAAAGAAAATAATTATATTTCGAAATTATTTAATTTTTAAATTAAAAAAAAAATTAAAAACCTGAAAACTATGAAATAGTTTTGCTTTGATCTCAGAGAAAGAATACTCCTCCTTTCGATTAAAACCTGACTTGAATTTAGTCGCTTGAAATTCTTTTCTGATAAAATTTTTGCAAATAGTTATATAGTACAACGACTTCTGTAAAAGCAGATACACCTTCCAGCCATAGGTATTAAAAGTCTATACCGCCATATATAAGGAGTGCGCACAAAAAAATCTGGACTTACACTTTTCGTTATAGAAATAAAACTAAGTGGCGAATTTTTTCGTTTTATATTTCAATTAAAGTAAATAATATTTCAATTCTTTTCTGTATAAAATTTTTTTCTGACAAAGGTCTCAGAGCATCCAACTTTTTGAGCCAATTTTCTTCCAGACATGTTAGGGTGTTTTTTGAAAAATACGTATTATTTTACTTGCTTTGTTTTGGTCGGCAAATCCTTTTTTTCTTCCACTTCCACGCTTTCACTCAATACTCAAAGACTCCTTATATTGTTTTAAGTATTACCTTAGAAACTGTTTTTTGGTTAACACCTGCGAGCCTAGCAATCGTTTTTTGTAAGCAGCGCGGTTTTTCATTGAAAATTTCAATTATTTTTTTACGACATTCTTGTTGGGTGCCCATTTTCAAAAAAATAATTTTGCTATTGCAATGACATTTAGCACGTGGATTTTGAAACAGATGACTAACAAAAACAATGTAACGGTATTCATTTTGATAAAAGTTATAAGCTTAAAAGTAGGCCCATTTTTTTTTGTGCGCACTCCTTACTTGTCTGGAAGGCTTAATATAATCACATGATATCCTCTAAGTGCTTTCAAAAAAGGCCGATCTGTCATTTATTTAGCGAAAGGTTTGATATTTTCAATCGATTATGGATTGTGCAACAATCGAAGAACTCGTAACAATAGTTAAAACCGACTTTGATTCAAACAAGGTTACTTTTCATTATAAGTATCATTGGACCTTAGTTTTTCGAAAATGACTCTGCAAGAGTCATCTCTTGTGTAAGCCGAAAGTTCGGTTCTGTCTGGAACCAGATGAAACCACATGTCAAGTTTTGTATTGCAAGAATTGCTGAGATCTATTAGAAATCAGTTCTGTTTCTATCAGAGATTTACTCGAGTTGAATATACCTGTTTCATTCTCTTCATGGTATATTTGAATGGGTTGGCAACAGTGAATGATTGCGTTTAACTAGGCATTATTTGCTGAAGAGGTCGCATTTACAATTGAGTGGATAGGATCATGTGTTGTGACTAAAGTAGGGACCGAAGATTTTTAGACTAAAATTACTGTCTTTAATAATTTATTGATAATAATAATAATGGCAAATCTGCCCTAAAACTTTATGGACGATACGGTTAAGGTCTCTGCAAGCGAAATAATGAATATTATGCCAAATTATTGCGTCTATTTCATGTGAAGATTTAAAAAAAAGAAAGAAAATTCCTTTGCACCATCCCAGACTGGGGAAGTGGCCATTGAAGCCGTATTACGTGGGTGGTGTCAAGATAAATGAACTTTAAACCAGGCTATGAAAATTCACACGGCAAACATCAATATATTCACACTGAAGCAGGAACCGACTGAAAACGGCTAATAATTTTGTAGACTAGCAAGCATCGTTACAAGCAATGAAGGCTCCACAGAATCCTGACAAGTATATGGTGTGTAATCCCTAGCAAACTTCGTGGCCTACTTAGCTAAACAACAAGAAATGAAGGTTCCACAGATGACCGACAAGTCTATAGTGTGTAAGCCCCAGTAAACTTTGTGGCTTACTTGGTAGTCTAGAAGGTCCTCTTTCGAAACATGTTAGTGGGATAACTTTTCAGTTTTGGGTTTTATTTTCAAACTTTATTTCTACAAGTGGTTCCATGAAAAGATATTTGTGACGAACAACGAAATCATTTCACAAGAAGATACCCTTTTTGGAGAATGGAGGAGAAGGAGCCTTTCCGTTGTAAAAATCTATAAATTAGGCTACGAATTGTTCTTCCATCTACACTTTCGACAAAAACATATGAAAATTCTCTAGAAGATCAGTGGCCATTTTGGCAATGGAAAACAGTATGCCTACCCGATGATATCGATATGATAGTCCAGAGAATCTTCTTTCGAACTGTGGTAGTGGGATAACTGGAATAATTTTTGGATTTGAGGAAATGAATTTAAAAAAAAAATCGATTTTTGGTAAAAACATATGAAAATTTTCTCGAAGATCAGTGGCCGCCATTTTGGAACATATGGGAAATAGTACACCTACCCGATTATATGCAAATGGTAAAAGATATTTGTGATCAATGACGAAATTGTCTCACAAGAAAATACGCTTTTTTGGAGGATGCAGGAGGAGGAGCTTTTCCGTGGCAAAAAATACATGAATTAGGCCACGAATTGTTTCTCTAATTTCTAGGTTAAGACACGAGTGATTACTTGTTGTTCTCTCCAGACTTAGTAATAGAAATAGTGAAAGCAGGACTACAAGACCTTTTATTTTTGAAAACTATAAAGGAATTTGGAAAAAAACGTTGTAGAGCCCCAAAGGACTACTAAGGGTATATTGAAAAACCCTGTGCATTTCATTGCACGTACATATTCAATCTTTCATTTAATTTGTTCCTTACATTTTTGTTGTATTGAATTTATTTTTACATTCTAAATAATTTATACTACTTTAGCTTTATTTTTTTGTTGTTTTAAATGCAGTTTCTATTTAATTTAGTTTTTAGTTTTGAATTTTTGTTTTTTTTCTTCAACATTTTAACAAATCGAAAATCAATATTTTCATTTTCTACTTTCTATTTTTTTGTTATTGTTTTTTGTTTTGTTTTGTTTTTTAAATAAAAATTATTTTTTAACCATAACAAATTAATTTAATTTAAGCTCTTAAAATGTTATTTTTTTAAAACTACTTATCAAAAATAAGTTTTTTTTTTTTCTTTTTTGTTTGTTTAATTTGGAATGAAATTTTCTGTAATTGAAGTCTTAAATTACTAAAAAGGGGGGGGAGGAGGGTAACCCTTTTAGCCAGGGTTACCAAATAACGTTACTTTTATTTGTATTTTTTTCTAGCTTAAAAATGTATGTTACTTACGCATTACGAGTTAAGTTTTTTTTTTTTAAATTTTTTCATAATCTATAGTAGAAGAGTATATAAAGAGTATTTGTTTGTTTGGTTTAATATCGTATTTAAACTATATATCGACTATTTTTATGAATAATAATTTTAAATTACAACCAATTAGCTTTTTTGAAATATTTTTAATTAATCTGTTAATTAATTAATTATACAATTAATTATTTAATTATAAAATGGAATTGTATTGTTTTCTCTTTAAATTTTAAATTTTGAAACGTTGTGTGTTTTTCAAGTGTTGTTATGCACTGTACCACCCCACCCACCATACAGTACAGTACACTACAATTGTGTACAGCAGTGTATTAAGGTAGTGTTGTTGTTGTCTTTCTTGTCTGTTAGGTGAGTATATGAAAAACAGTGTGTAGTAAGTAGTTTTAATGTTTAAAATTTTGTTTATGAGTTTGTGGAGTTTCGTTTTCGTTTTTTTTTTTAATTAAAATTTATTGTAAAACAAGCCAATTTTCCTTTTTTAATTTTTTGTGTTTTCAATTTTTTTTATTTTTCAAAGAAAATCTAACGACTCTAGTCATCTGGGTCTAACCCGATTAGTTCGGCTTGCAAACGGCCCTTAGTCTTACAGCATATTGTTAAGCAAAATACTCTGAGAGCGATACGAAATTGCGGTGACATTGTGGTCATAATAATGATTTTCCAAAATGAATTTAAAACACCAATCCAAACTACGCCAAAATTAATGAGAGTACTTTGTATAACATCACCGGTTGCCAATTCGTATAGACGCAACGATATCCATGGCAACCATGACATCCAGAATGCAAACACTAATGCGAATGACATCATATGACTTGGATTCGATAAATTTTCAGCTAATGCGGTCGCATACTCTTTATCATGTATCGGTTCGCCCGATTTTATTTTACGCATCATTATGAAAATGTATGTGTAATTATGAACAATGGATATAACGCTAGGACCTAAAACTAATATAGCTAATGTTATACTATATGCGGCTATATTGCCCCAATCGAGCATACATATGTGCGCAACATGATTTTTAATCGGTGCCGTATAACCTAATATCGGTGGACTGCATAACAAGGCAGCAGATATCCAAGTGAAAGCCATCCAACACTGGCATCTATGATACGAAGAAAGAAGAGTTGAAATTTTTAAACCAAAAAAAAATTTTTTTTTTTTTTAAGATAAAGTGTAGTAAAAAGAAGTCCATGAAATATGCAATCCTTTTTTGTGTGGCAACTTAATAGATTTGTATTTTTAGTCATTGAGTTACTTTAAGGAGCACAGAGGGCTGTTAAAGATATAAGTATTTCATGTGGTAGGAGAAGCTAGGTTGTAATTCTGAGTGGAAGTTTGTGAGTGCCAATTATGTATGTGTTGTTTAATAGCTCCTGCCATTGCTGAATGTTGTTTCACGTTGAAAACCTTTCGAGTCTATTGTGAGTTGTTACAGTTTCATTAACCAAGTATCTTAGTAGAGTGGGCCTATTGTAAAATGTTCTCTGATATAACCGCTTGCTGTTGCTTAGGATAATGTCTTCTGCAAAAATCTATTCAGTTGTTGTATGGTCTAGAGGGAGATAGAGTTGTAACCTTTTCCAAGGTGAGACGCTGTCTATCCTTTCTATTCTGATCGCTGTAATTCTTACTGGAAGTTCAGGGGTTTCTGAATGAATTATTTCGAGGCGTCTCTCAATTTTTAAAAATTCGAGAGAACAGTGATGAAAATTTTTTGACTTTATCTGGCATTCGAAATGCCACTTCACCACTCCTTATCCATTTTTAGATAATTCCTCAAAACCTTCTCTCTTGATTTTTTCCAATTAAATCATTCGCTTTAGACAAGAACAGATAGAAGTCCGGTGGGATGTGTCTATCCTTTCTATTCTGTTCGCTGTAATTCTTACTGGAAGTTCAGGGGTTTCTGAATGAATTGTTTCGAGGCGTCTCTCAATTTTTAAAACTGTTCGAGAGAACAGTGATGAAAATTTTTTGTCTTTATCTGGCATTCGAAATGCCACTTCACTACTCCTTATCCATTTCTAGATAATTCCTCAAAACCTTCTCCCTTGATTTTTTCCAATTAAATCATTCGCTTTAGACAAGAACAGATAGAAGTCCGGTGGGATCAGGTCTGGGCTATAAAATGTATTTATAAGAATCTCGCAATTAATCTTAAAGAACTTCGCATCTGTTGACTAAAAGAAACAGATCTTTGATTACCAAAAGCTTGTGTTTTCATGAAGAAAGCTTGTGTTTTCATGAGTTACTGCCTCAGAAAACTTCAAAGTACTAAACATTATCCAAAAATGCTATTTAACGTGACATACATATGTATGAAGTCGCCGTAGTCTAGTAGGTAGTGTGTTGGCTTATTAGACTGAAGGCCCGAGTTCGAATCCCAGGTCAGACATCAAAACGAAAATATGAAAATATTTCTTCGGCGACTTCCTCTCAACAAATTTCTTTCAAAATCTCTGAGAGTAAATAAAATTGCCATGAAAAGCTTCTTAAAAAACTGTAGGTCCCGCCACTCGTGTATAAAATTAACGCACACAACATAAGTGGTGTGAGAAGCTAGGTCGTAATCCTGACTGAAGGGTTGTAATGACCAATTATGTATGTATGTACATATGTATGTATACCAAATGTCACTAAAGCCCTACAATTTAATTGTTTTTATTTCATTTATTTATTATAATTAACATAACACAATAAGATATTAATCTTATAAGTGATAGTTCTATGTTTAGAAACAATAAGATATAAAACATAAAAAAATTAACATTAATTAAAAACGAGTATAACAAATTAAGTAAAAAAAAAAAAATATTATGTATAAATATTAAATTTAAAAAGAAATAAAAATATAATAATAACGCAATTTAAAAAACTAAAAATACTATAGAAATAAATAAAAAAAGTTAAAAGATAAAAAATTATAAAAATAGTAATTATTTGCAAAATATCGGTCAAAAAAAGTAAAAATAAATATTTAACCGATATAAACCTAAAATAAAATCACAAAATTTATAAAAAATGGAATTAAAAGAGAGCTAATAACGAACGTAAAAACTTTTATTAAGAGAACAATTTAAATAACTTCCTTTTGAACGCATTTGTATTGCCTAACTTTTGAATGTAATTTGGTAGGGAATTTCAAAGACTTGTGGTGTATATAAAGCTGTACATCAGCATACATATGAGCATTACAGTCAACTAAAACATCTGGTAGATCATTTATATATATACAGAACAACAGAGGCCCCAGTATTGATTCCTGGGGAACACCTCTACTAAGATTAAGCGGATCTGTAGTACATATTTCCATTTAAATGAATCTTTTGACATCTGTTTAACAGATAAGAATAAATTAGACTACCGACAGAATTAGACAAAATTAACCAGTTTCGGGAGCTTATTCAATAAAACTTTGTGATCGACTGTATCGAAAGCCTTGGTGTGATCAAGAAGAACTAAAAGCGCTACACCAATATCAACTAGCTCCGACCTAAGATCATCAACTACATTTAATAGAGAGGTAGTACAACTCATACCTTTCATGAAACCAGACTAACTAACAGTTAAGTAATTGTGACTTTCCTGATAAATTATTGATTTGCCTAGCTATATTGTTTTCCATTACTTTTGACAAAAAAGGAAATAGCAATTGGCCTGAACTCATTGTTAGTTCTGGGAATCGGAACGATTTTAGCTAGTTTCCGTTCATCAGGAAAAGTAGATTTAGGCTGTATTAAATAAGTGGGTATAATATGGCAAAAGTCTAGATGTAAAAACTTTTAAAAACAAAGAATCTAAATCACCAGAATCAATTGCATTCGATTTTACCGCTGAAATACATTCCAAAACTTCGAACTGATATACGCAATGACAAATTATAATAATCATGGATAAGGATAATAATAATAATAAGAAAAATCATGGATTTCTTTTTACTACATCTTATTATATTCAACACTTACCTCGTCTTTGTCTGTACTGTTTCGTAACGTAATGGCTTACGTACTGCCAGATAACGATCAACCGATATCCACATAAATGTATATACAGATACCGCCCATAATGTAACCTCTAAATATCCGGTAAAGCGGCATAAATATTCTTCATGCAACCACTCTCCGGTTAAGGCAGGGTAAACTGAAAAGGGCACCACCAAAAGACCGCATAATAGATCTGCCACAGCCAAAGACAGCAGATAATAATTTATGACTTCAGTGGGACCTATTTATTGTTGTAACATTCACACGCACGTACAGTTAAAGAAGAAAAACAATTTTTGTTTTAAAAAATTATTAGTTTTTTGCTTTTTACTTAGGTTACATTGTTTTAAAATAAAATTACACTGTGCTACAAAAAAAAAAAAAAAAATATGCCAAGATTGGTTTTAAACAAATTGATTAGTTTTTTCTTTTTTTTTTCATAGAAAAGCTTTAAAAGTTTTTGGCAATTATAGTCTAGGGATGGATTCCCTTTAAAGGTCATTATTATGAGAACCTTGGCATATTTTTTGTTTGTGTAGCTTTGTGTTTTTGGAAAAAAGCATTCATTTTATTTCCCTTCTTTTCAACTACAAGCATTATTAACATTTTTAGTATTTTTTTAATATTTTTTTGCTTTTTTTTTTTCATTCCAATTTATTTTTTTTTAATTTTTATTTGTTTATTTAAAGTAAAGCTTTTTATTATTAAAAAATGAAAATTAGAATTGACTACAACACATTTACCTTTTTGATCCCCATATTCATTCACTTATATTCTCACTCACATAAACACAATATGTATGTAGTACGTACATATATATGTATATGTATGTATGTATGTATATAAAAATCTATATTTGTATTGGTCAAATTGGTTTTTTTTTCTGGATTTTTTCACCAAAAAATAGTTTTTTTTTTTAATTTTTTCTCTTTTTTTCTTAGCCGTTTGCACGACTCGACTTACCTTTAAAATTGGCATAAGTGGCTATAATGAGTAGATTGGAAAGAACAATGGCTACACCTAAAATGGAGATGAGTACAGATTTGGTAAGTGCCTCCACTTTAGAATTATCCTGCAGATAATTCATTTCCTGCATTTTTGTAATATCTGTAAAGAAATGTGGAAATCATCATGAAAAAAGTTCTTTTTATATGAAAAAAATTAAAAAATCCTGGAATATGAAATCTAAATTATATTAAATTATTTAAAAATCAAAATTTAAATACTCGAAATTTGTTTTTTTTTATTAAAAAAAAAAGTATTTTTCAGTAAAAAGTACTTTTTCAAACTATTAAAATTAAATTTTTTTGGAACTAATATAAGAAAACCAAACTTAAAAATAAATTTCAGAACTATTAATATATCAAAAAAAAAAAAAAAAAACCAATGAAATAAATAGTACTAAAATTTTTTTCTTTCAATATAAAAAAGTATTGTTTTGGTACTTTTTTTAAAAACTATTCTAAAAGAAAATTTTAATGCTTTTTCCTAAAATGTATTTTTATGGGGCAATGTTTAAATTTTGGCATATTTTGAGAAGTAATAAAATTTCTTCATCGTACTTTTGAAATATAAAGAAGTACTTTCTTTGGTACTTTTCTGAAATTGATTTTTTAATTACTGTTTTAAAGGAAAGAAAAGTTTTAAAACATTTCCTAAAATGTATTTTTATGGGACAATGTTTAAACTTTGGCATATATTGAGAAGTAAAAAAATTTCTTTGTGGTACTTTTGTAAAGAATAATTTTTGTTTTATAAAATCAGAAAAAGTTTTTTTTCTTGGAACTATTTTGAGAGAATGTTTGTGTCAGTTATACCACGAACGTACGTTCTCTTTGTAAAGTCTCAAAAGTTTTATTTTTACTCTTTCCAATAAAGTACCTTTCTAGTTACCTCCTTGAGAATGAGTTTTACAGGCAATTATTTGAAAAATTTTTTCATAGATTCTTAAATAGGTTGAGCTGGTTGAAAAGTTCTAGGGTTGTAGTCACGCTCTCTTGTGTGTTTGTGGTCCATCTTTTTGCTACCTCTTCTCCTTTTCTAATTTCCCTTCGTCCTTCTATCTCTCTCTTTCTCTTCTCGGATGAATTTACAATGGGTCTTTTTGAGCTCTGGGTGTTGTACTTGTGTCAATGACAAGTACACATTCTCGAACCTAACCTAACAGAATATCACATAAAAATGGAACGGCTAAATTCTATGATCGAATGGCAAGCTGAAGCAGCTTGAAGGTGGAATACATGGAGTAAAATTTGAAGTTTAATTAAAAAAAAAAAAAAAATTGGAACGGTTGATGGCTATTATAAAAACATAGGCATGCAGTTCTTATTATAGATAGAGTGTCCAAGCTATTCAATATCACGGTAGTATATCGAGTTCAAATTTATTACGTTTTTCGTTTGATTAGCTAAATTCGGGTTATTCCTGGTATTTTAAGGCTCCACAGATCTCATCCTAACCATTACAGCGCCCATTATAGCGTCCATATTTGACCTACAACGTCGGCCAAGAACGTCATGGCCTCAAACAACCGTAAATCAGTTACGTTCTCATGCTTGCAAGCTAAAGTTTAGGGGAATATCATCATCGTCATCATAAGCAGATCCAAAAAGAAGTATGTTTTACTGCGTCACAATATATTGTCAATTGACAGATTTCTCTTACATAGTTTTTTCTACTTAAAGCTCTCTCTCTCTCTCGCTCTCTCTATCTCTATCTCTCTCAATCTAATATTTACTTGTAGCGATATTTTCTATAAATTAAAGGAACTTGTTTGTCACCCACCTCTACTAAATTCCATCATTTCAGTATCTGTTAGGAAATGCTAACAAAAGTTAAAAAATATTTCCAATTATTGTTAGACTAGGAAATGTGAATGATAGAATAGGATGTCCATGTTAGCATTTAACGGAATTATTTAACGAGTGGTTGTTTGAATGCGTGAATTTATTTCACAATATTTTACAATCTACAAAACGAAATATTCAATATTCAATAGAATGATTCAACATGTTGATTAGGAAGCATAAGATGGTTTAAGTAGCTAAGCTGAGTTCAAGTCCTAGCAATGTTACATAAGGTTAGGTAAGGTGTCTCATATAGCGCATTGGGTTAACCTGTTTGAGGTAAACCCCTCTTGTCATGATCTGTTGGTGGTGGGTTTGAACCATCTCAAGCTCCGGATGAAACCAACTAGCTTCCTTAGTGGCACGTTCGCCATCATGCTCAGATCTTCAAACGTTCTGCCATTCAAAAAAGGTTTTGTTCCGACTCCGTTTCTTCCACGTTCTGGCAGCAGGCAACCAGGTATGTTGGACCACCTATGGTTTGTTGAATTCCATGCTGCTTTTTTCAATTTTAAAAAGTATTCTTGTAGGGGGCATATATCTCCTTTATCGTCTCCACCTCCGACATCTCCGATCACTTCCATGCCAGTTTGTTCGTGTTTTGGCTTCCCTCTATGCCATAGAGGCGGGTGTTGTGTGGACGTAAACAGTGTAAAGAGTTTATACAATCGCCGACGCCTTTTGATTTGACAAAATGGGATCTCAGGGCTTTGATTTGCTGCTTGACTGTCCACGCATATTATCACGTTCGAATCACACGTGCAGCAAAATCTAGACTAGGTAGTCTGTAGTCGTTTAGTGCCAGCTTATTGGAAAAGACCCCGGTTCCGCATTCTAATGCCCATTAATTAACTCCAATTTTTAAACAGGAACTTGCTTATTTCACTTATAGGCTATTGCAACTCTAAGTCTAAAGCGGGAACTTGGATATCAGAAACTCATATAGTCCTGTATTACTGCATTGTAAAAGGTATTGCTTGATGGCTTGGGCAAAAAGCCACTTCCTAATGCGGTATATCAGCTTTTTTTTAATTAAAAGGAATGTGGTCGCACAATGGGCGTAATGGATTGGCTTTGATTGAAACTTTTACTGCGATATAATGCTTGGACTTTGCCATTATAAATGAAATAAAATGTCGTTGAAATGACCGCCTCTGAACCTCACTTTTCGGGCGATATCTCGACAATAACTTAAAATGCTTTTCAAAATCGGACATGTTGTGTAGCTCACGGTACCTTGTTAAACCAGTTCATAACCATTTTTTGCAAGATAGGGTCAGTTATCTTACGGCCATAGGATTCTTTCAGGGTAATTTCCGAAAATATAAGGCCTCCCTTATGCTAGAATGTTGCAAAATGTTGCTATAATCACCAAGTGTGAATTGGGTTTCACTAAAGAAAGTTTTGTTCGAAAACTCAGCATTGCAAGACTGTTACTCCAACACCCAATTAGCATATCCATGGCTTATATACATATATACATATTTGGTCAGTCATTACAACCATTCAGTTAAGATTACGACCTAGATTCTCACACCACTTATATTGTGTGTGTTAATTTTATACACAAGTGGCGCGACCTATAGTTTCTATATTTCGTTCTGTTGGAGATGTCTGACCTGGGGTTTGAATCGAGGCCTTATGTCTAATAAGCCAACACACTACTTACTAGACTACGGCTGCTATCCATTGCTTAGAATCGTCCAATTCGGATTATCCGCCACACTTTTTCTAACAGAAGCCATGATGCGCAGCTGTTACGCTTCCTGTCTCTTCATACTTCTTGTCAATTCCTTGCTTACTTGGTCAATTGTGACAACCATTATCACCTTGTATGGTAATGCTCGAAAAGTGGATATGTTTTGGGTTAAATTTAATGCTTTTTACACTTTCTTTGGTTGTTAAATTAACATATAGCCTTGCGAGAAGTCGCTTGAAGTAGCCGTAGTCTAGTAGGTAGTGTGTTGGCTTATTAGATTGAAGGCCCGAGTTCAAACTCCAGGTCAGACATCAAAACGAAAATATGAAAATATTTTTTTGGTGACTTCCTCTCGGCAGATTTCTGGCAAAAACTCTGAGAGTAAAAATTACCATGAAAAGCTTCTCAAAAATCTGTCGTTCGGAGTTGACTTTAAATTGTAGATCCCGCCACTCATGTATAAAATTAACGCACACAACATAAGTAGTGTGAGAAGCTAGGTCGTAATCCTAACGGAAGGGTTGTAATGACCAATTATGTATGTATATACATATGTATGTAGCTTTGCCAGATTGCTGTTTTTTTGTACACTAAACGGATAAACGATCCGTAATTTGTGATTCTGAATAATTTTTTCAAATTTCAAGAACATACTGCCAAATTAACGATTATTTTCCAAAG
This sequence comes from Sarcophaga caerulescens, assembly GCA_927399465.1. Classification (NCBI taxonomy): domain Eukaryota; kingdom Metazoa; phylum Arthropoda; class Insecta; order Diptera; family Sarcophagidae; genus Sarcophaga; species Sarcophaga caerulescens. The sequence goes on from OV656867.1 coordinate 19,684,773, forward strand.
TGCCGCCTATTTAGTCTTGAATTGAAGGCGAAGGAAAAGTCTAAAATACTTCAGCTCATTACTTTCGTTAAACATTTACTGTCAAAAAAAAAATAAAAAAAGGAAGAGTGAAGTTCATTACAATTTAATATCCATTAAATATTTGAATTTTTTTACTGTTTCATGAACAATTTTTGATTGTGAAGGCTACATACAGAGTAACCTTTACCTTAAGACAACAAAATTTTAAATTCACAAAAATACTCATACTCATAATCATGACAAGTACGAGTACAATATCATATTTGTACTCTGACTGTTACTGGTGGTACTTCGGAAATTTCAATAAACCAATAAAGCCTAAAGAAAAATTAAAAAAAAAAAAGAAAATACTTGGCACATCAACTTGTACTTGAAATTTAAATAGACAGTAACAAACATAACATATGTTCGTTTTTAGTTTTTCCTGTCCCGTTTAGTAGACCCACCCCCTTTCTTTCGTAATAATGCCTAAACGGAAAAATTTCATGAATGTCAAAGTGAAAGAAAGGGATAACAAGTGCAAGAGACAGTTTATATTTTTTTTAAAGGAAATTCTTAAATACCAACTGCTAGGAAAATGCATAAATTTTCACACAAAATACCAAAACAAGCGCCACTCATTTTCAACAATTTTCATGTGTTTTGTTGTTGTTGTTTCAGTCAGACTGTATTTGAAAAAAATTTATGTCCGTACAACACATATAATTAGAACGAAAGGATATTTATTTTGAATGCTCGTCGAACTACAGTGGGTAACATAAGCGATAAAACAGAAGTGTAACCTCTACAACACAGAACTTTTTGCCTTTCCCTTGAGAAAAAGTGGTGTCTCGCTTCTGTTTTCCCAGTAAAGTCGAGCTTCATTAATTCAAGTTTTTATGTTGGTTTACAGGTTGCCATCTGTCGTTGCCTAGCAAGTCCGATGGGAAAATATAAAGGATGAGGAACTTTGCTGTTCTATACTCTTTCTTAAGAGGTGGCACTATATGGCCTTTCTATGATATTCTTTGTTGATGTTAGCCTATATTAAAACTTGGGTCCCATGCATGGACTTTTTGCACCCTATACATCGGCAAAGCGCTCGCCTCTACCGGTTTTCGTTCCATAGAGGGAAACGAAAATGCGGACGTACTGGCAGGTAAAGTTTCGGAGATGTCTGAAGAGGAGATATATGTATGCGCCCGTACAAAAATACTTTTCCAAATTGGAAAAAACAGCATGGAATTCAATAAACCGTAGGCGGCCGAATTACAAAAGTGTTGTGTTCAGCAGTGGACAGCAAGAAAACCAAGGAACTACTTGAGTTCGACAGGAGAACGGTACTCACTCTAACAGGTATTCTAACGGGGCACTGCGGCAATTTAAATGGTTAGCTAGGTTTGCCCCACCAGGATTACTGCAGAAACTCCAATGATGTGGAAGAAACGGAATCGCGACGCAACACCATTTATGTGAGTGTACCTGCACTTCAAAACATACGTCATCGGTTTTTGGGTGACAGAACCAGCGTTGCCAGAAATTTTTTAAAACTTTTTTTTTACAAAAAAAAACTTGTTTTCTACAACAGTACCAAATTTTTTAAAGGAAACACCGCAGCCCGGTGCTCTCTGTTGGTGTTTCTTTGCTTCTTTTGCCCGGGACTAATAAAATCCACAATATTTTATTTAAAAATGTAAATACATACATACATAATTGGTCATTAAAACCCTTCAGTCAGGATTATTGACCTAGTTTTCTCACACCACTTATGTTGTGTGTGTTAATTTTATACATAAATGGCGGGACCTACAGTTTAAAGTCGACTCCGAACGACAGATTTTTTTTTTTGAGAAACTTTTCATGGCAATTTTATTTACTCTCAGAGTTTTTGCCAGAAATCTGCTGAGAGGAAATCGTCGAATAAATACTTTTTGTATTTTGTTTTGATGTCTGGCCTGGGGCTCGAACCCTGGCTTTACGTCTAATAAGCCAACACACTACCTACTAGACTACGGCGACTTCGAATGTAAATATTTCTTGTAATTATTATTGAATTTATTGAAAAAAATTTAAAATTAATAAAAACTTGTTTTGTTAGAAAACAAATTTAAAGAAAACTTTTCCGCATCTCAAAAAACTTGGAAAAAAAGGGAAAACTTCGCAAATGGCAAAGCTGGACAGAACGTTTGAAGATCTGGGTATACTGGCGAACGTGCCACTAAAAGAACTGACCGGTTTCATCCGGAGCTCGGGGTGGTTCAAACCCCCCCCTTAACGGATCGTGATCCTTAAAGGATCATGGTAACACAATAGGCCATATGGACTACCGAATGAACTTGCCTGTGAACGACAAGCTACCCGCTAACCTAACCTAACCTATAACCCAGGGATGTATTATTTAGAGGAAAAGTGAACTGTTTTAATTTTATAAACTCGATATCTTATGGCGAAAAATTGTTTGTTTTCGGCTGGAAAATTTGAGTTTATAATCACTATACCACTGCCTCAATTAACTGTATAAGGATGACCAATTTTATCCAATTCATAGAGATTTTCCATTTTTTAGGATTGCCCACGTATCTGTGACTAAGATTCCTTTTTTTCCGAGGAATAATAATGTTTACTTGGAACAGGATAGGTTTAACCCGGATAGGAAGGAAAGTGGCTGAAGTATTCTATGTAAAGACTTTTTGGGTGCTGCTAGTGTAAATGGTTATAGAAGAGATTTGTAGACGGATATGATTGAATATTAAATGACTTGTTGTGAGCACAGAAAATAATAGGAAAATAATAAGAAAAAGAAATTGCGAGTTTAGGCATTAACAAGGATCAAATTACGATAACAAAACTACATAGAAATCTCATGAGAGAAAGAAAAGAAATAAAACAACAATAGAAAGTCATCAGTGAGTTCTAGAAGTTGCCAGACTGAAAATAAATAAAAAATAAATTGGAAGAACGTTAACGTTGCCAGTTAGTTGGAGTAAAAAGCGCAACGTACACACTGTGGGGCAATAAAATTGTGAAGTTTAATCAGTATATGTAGTAAACGAATCTTGTAATAAAATTGAAAACTCAGTGTAATCAATTAAAGTATGTTGTTAAGTTTAAATAAATACATAAATTTTTTCAATAACTGAAAAAATCTGTCATTCTTCATGGAATACTTGCTTTTTAAAAGTAAAAGATTAACAGTATAAAGCAATGTTTGATCTTTTTTTCCCTTAAACAGCATTGGGAGAATGCCGGGAATCTTTAGACCAGGATGGAAAAGTTTTGTATGAAAGTTCCATGAAGCACAATTGTGCCAATCAGCTTGAGGATATAAATCACGAAAAATGGATCTCAGCGTTGAGTAGGTGCCAGCAATAAAACTGAAATCAATCAGAGAACAGATCCGACCACCCATAGAACTTTTGAGTGTTATTGAAAGGATATTATTTCACATTTTATATTAATTGGGATACAAAATATTATTTTATAGGAATTATAACAATAAAAATAGATAGTAAAGACACTTTTGGTATCTTTAAGGCTGTCTAAAGTAGAACTCCTGTTTTATTAATACTTCGTTCCTAAGCTTTATTTCAGTTTTGTTAATCAAGTTTCTTCATCTAAGCAATTGATTTTTTATTCTAGTAGATTCTAGGATGATAGGGTTGCCATCTATTGTTTCTAAAAAACATCATCCTCTGTGAAAATGATGGGTTGGATTGTTGTATTGGGCAAATTGATGAAAAACCTTGCTTATGAAGCCTAATCTTGTCAAAGAAGACCTGTTCTCCCAAGAATCAGGGTTAGGGTTAAGGGTCTTCCTGGGTGGATTACTTGGAGGAGATCGAAGTCTCTTATTTTAAAATTTGAATTTTTAAACAAGTAGCCGGTATCACTATCATATTATTAAAGAACTAGGTTGCTAACAATGTTTCGAAATGTTTCAGATTCAATGTGTGGACTATCGTATCTGAAAGACCAACACAATGTATTAGTCAAACATCTAAAAATCTTAATCTGGAGAACTTTCTAAGCCAAACAGATAATAATTGTTTATAGTGTTTATGTAGCAGCCACTTTATATAATTAATATAGACGTCAGTGTCAAAGTCCGTGTGGAGCAGCTTCTTTTCTCAAAAAAAAAAAAAAAAATGTTTGCAATGAAAATGATGAAATTTATACTCTTTTAAGCGATGTAATAATGAACCACTACACTTAACTTGTACTTCGTATAGTTCCCTTAGCTTGACTCTACTGCACTTGAACAATAATTAGCCACGAATGAAATGTTTTTTTTTGAAAATTTACTATCGTTTCTAAACTTTTTAAAACAAAAAAAAATTGTATGGAAAATTGAAAGTGTGTGTCTACTTTAGAAATTGATTTTAAAAGAAAGAAAGAAAAAAAAAACTGGAAAAATACAAGAAGAAATAGAAAAATTACCACTTACCGTACATCCGGTCATGACGCTCTGGCAAGATTTATTATTGTTGCATGGAGACGGCCAAAAAATACGAGCAAATAGACACCAGAAATATAATAAACACAGTCACTGCAGGAGTATAGGAGTATAGGCAGCTGTAGGAGTAGAAAAGAAAATGGGGTGGTACGGCTAGCCAGCCGTTTACTGTTATGTTAAAGGAAATTGTTGTAGTCGGTGTCTACAAGACAGTTGCTGTTGCCATAGTTGGAACTTGTAACAACGTTGCTTTGTTATTGTTATTGTTGTGTGTTTTAAAACATTTTTCGTATACCAATATGTCCTTAAGGTGTTGGTAAGAGAAATCCTTTTTTTTATAGTTTCACAGCCTTTTTTTTTGTTTGTTTGTGTCGGGCTGGTCTGCAACACGCGAAGGTCGTTGCTGCCACACACAGTTGTTTGGATGCGATTTGCAATTTAGGCGTTTATAAATTGTAATTGTTGTTTTTGTTCTTCTTGTTCTTCTTCTTCTACTTTGGTTTTTGAGCCAAAATGCTTTTAAATGTCCTGTTCGAAGAGCCACAGCGGCAGTGTGTGTGAGAGAGAGAGACAGAGAGAGGCTATAGGAGTTGTGTACTGAGTATGTAATGATAGCGTTGCCAGTACATGTGTTTAAAGGTGTCTCTGTTGTAAGTTTAAGGTTAAAGTTGAAACTTGAACCCCGTTATTTTATTATTACTGTTTGTTGTTGTTGTATAGTACCAGTATTATTATTTTTGTTTTTAATTCTCAATTTGATTTGAAAAGGTTTTCCGTTTTTGTTTTATTTTTTGGATTCTAATTTGAAAATTGATTTAATTTGTCTTTTTTAAATAAATTCACAACACTTCACTATTTAGTTTACGTTTTTGTTTTAATTTGAAATTGAATTTTAATTAATAAACTTGTTTAAATACTTTTTGTTTTTATTTTAATATATTAAGACAGACGCTTTCAATATCACTATGATTTTAATTCTTTTATATTTTAAAGTATAAATATTTTCTTTTGTTTTTTGTTTTTTTTTTTATAATAATTTATGGAAGATTTTATGATTAATTAAAAATCTATTTTATTTTTTAATTTTATTTTTAATTCTTAATTATATTAAAAATATTTTTAATAATTTTAAATACGGTATTGTAACACAGCATTTGTTTTTTTTTTTTTTTTAAAAGTTTAATAATTATCTCTCTATCGTATGGTATGATTAGTTAATAATAGTATTGGTTTTGAAATATTTTTAATTGTTTATAAATTTCTTTTTGTTATCTATAATTAACTAATTAATTATGCTGAGTGTAATATTTTTAATAAATTATTTCCGAAGCTGTTAATTTAAATTGCAAAGTAGTAATCTGTAAAAGAAAAAGAAGAAGAATATTTAATAATCAAAATCCCAATCGAATAGAAGGAGCTTCTTAAAAATCCGTAGTTTACCCCAATAAACAAACATATCGTTAGTCTCATTCGTAATGGTGTTAAGTCCACTATTTTCCAAAATTGAGATTTTAATGCAAAAATATTAATATTAATAATTAATTAATAATAATAATTAACATTATTAGTTATTAATATTATTATTATTTTGTAAAAATAATTGCGTTTAAACAGTTTAGAAATTTTAAAAACTGAAAAAGCTACTATGTTTTTTGTGTCTCCTGTAAAATTTTAAAAAAGGGATTTAGCACCTTTGCGAATGAGACTAACGATATTGTTTTTAATTTTTTACTGTTTGAAACTAAAAATAGTTAAATTATTTAGAACTCTGACCAACACCAGGATTACATATGTTAAGGTTTTTGATCTGAGATGGTAGTTTTTAATGTGAATATATTTTATATAGAGGATTAGAGCTACAGTATCCCTTTTTTTAAACGAATGTTACGTCCTAGAATAGGGTGGGTGATTTAAAAGTTTAAATTTAAATAAATTAATTAATTAAATAAACAAAAACGGTTTGAAATTTTGCCAAAATTATATTTTTGTTGTGAAGTACTATTACTCCGGTTAGTACCCTATTCAATCGAACCAATTTTCATACACTTTTTCGAGTGTATAGGGTCGTATCTTGGTAATGGCATCACAAATGTTAGCCTTCAAATGCTCAATTGTCTCTGGTTTGTCGGCACAATACTTTTCTTTAACGGCGCCCCACACAAACAATAGTCCAACGGTGTCAAATTTCAGCTTCTTGGCCAATTGACGTCACAATTTCGGTTAATTAATTGGCCATCAAACGTTTGTGGCAATAAATCGATTGTGACATGTGAGATGTGTAGAAAGTTGCACCATCCTGTTGAAACCAAACATCATACATAATTGGCCATTACAACCCTTCAGTCAGGATTACAGCCTAGCTTTTCACTCACACCACTCATGTTGTGTGCGTTAATTTTATACGTGAGTGGCGGGACCTACAATTTAACGTCGACTCCAAACGACAGATTTTTGAGGAACTTTTTCATGGCAGGTTCATTTACTCTCAGAGTTTTTGCCAGAAATCTGCTGAGAGGAAGTCGCCGAAGAAAATATTTTTTTTTTTCATATTTCGTTTTGATGAATGACATGGGATACGAACCCGGGCTTTACGTCGAATACGCCAACACACTACCTACTAGACTACGGCGACTTCACCAAACATCGTTCACATCAATACCATGAAGAGCGGGTACAAAAAAATCGGATATCATGGTGCGATAGGTGTCTCCATTGAACGTAATGGTTGCGCCGTCCTCATTTTCAAAGAAATACGGGCCAAAGATGCCTCCGCTCTACAAGCCGCGCCAAACAGTCACTCGTAATGGGTGTACTTTAAAAAGTACCGATTTTTTACTTACACGTCCTTTGTATTTTTATACACATTTTACAAGAATTTAATAATTATTTTGAAGTAAAAAAAGTACTAAAATAGTACCCTTTTAACCAGCAAGTATTAATCACGTTTGTTTTTTTTTTTGCTAAAAACCTGACATTCGCAATTTCTTTTTTCCCCCATTTGTATTATTTACCATAAAATTTTATTGTTGCGAAGCCATTACACCCTATAATTTCAGTGTTCTCCCTCTTTGCCATATTATTAATGGCTTACAGTTTATTTTTCCCATAATTTCAACCATTTAGTGTGACCAAGTGACCAAGAAAAATGTAAAAGGGGAAAATAAAATATTTTTTCTTTTTTTTTTTATATATTTTTGGCTTTAACAAGTTGATGAGTTTTTGATTATTTTCTCTCCACAGCCAAGTAAGCTTTTTACAGTTAAAACTTCTTTTTTTCGCTCTTATCAAAATTTACTGTGTATAATCACCCGCTTAACTAATTTCAATGTATTTAAACATATTTTTCTTTCCTTTTGATTCTCCTTTAAGCCAATTTATTTATTATTTTTTTCCTTTCATTTCAATCATTCATTTTTACTTGGTTTACTTAGTCAGTTTATTGAAGTCGTTTAGACATTTCCACTGTTTATTCAGTCGCCATGCCATGCTTTAGTCATTAATATTCGTTTCATTTTATTTCATTTCATCATTCCATTTCATTTCATTTTTATTTATTTGTTAACGAAACAAAACAAATTATTAAAAAGCCAACAGAATGAAAAAAATATTGTCAACACCCAGTATATACTATACATACATACAGACATACAATACATATTTACAATTCTATAGTTAGTATGTGGGTTTAGTTTAGGTAAGAGTGAATGTGGGAGAAAGAGCTCAGTTTTGCAGACGTAGTGTTACGAGAAAATGTCAATGACACCGTAATTACGTTACGTATCCATTCGTGCTCTTTCATTTTTTTTTTGGTTACGACTGACTACCCCGTATCGAATTTTATAAAGACTTTAATGCTCATAAAATAGGGTGATGTAAACAGAGACAGTGGAGCGTATAAAGAGAAATAAAAATCCTTTTTGCCATGGTTTTAATGATTATTTATTTACAAAGGAAAATACTTGGGGATGGGGAATTTTAACAAATTAATGAAAGAGATGTGGTATCACGTAGTATTGGGTAAATGCATTAATTTCCAGAGCTTTTAAATTGTCCAATTTTAAAACTTTCTTACATAGAAGTAAAGGGTCCGCCAAATAACTTTTTTTTTTTGAAAATGCTTTAAAAAACTACTGAATATTTTCTCAAATTTCTTTTTTTTATTTGAAAGTACAATCCTAACGGTTAATAATGGAAAATAATTTCATTCAAATGGCTGCCTCGGCTGGCCATGCAGTAGCCTACACGATCGGTCCAATTTTTAAGCACATTATCGAATGTGTGCAGCCGTATTTCACCAATGGCTTCACGAATATTGTCCTTTAAAGCGTCAATTGTCTCTGGCTTGTCGGCGTAACACTTATCTTTGACGGCACCCCACAAATAATAGTCCAACGGTGTCAAATCGCAGCTCCGAGGTGGCCAAACGGACATCAGCTCTGCGGCTGATAATGCGATCTTCAAAAACAGGGCGCAAAACATCGAGTGTAGCTTCTTCGGCTATGTGGCACGAAGCGCCGTCCTGTTGAAACCAAATGTTGCCAATATCCTCCTCTTCAATTTTTGTGAACAAAAATTCGTTCAACATGGCCCGATAACGATCGCCATTGACTGTAACGGTCACTCCTTGCTCATTTTCGAAGAAAAATGGCCCAATTATGCCTCTGGACCAAAATCCGCACCAAACAGTGACTCGTTTTGGGTGCGTCAGCTTTTCAATGTATGCGTGCGGGTTTTCTGTGCCCCAAATGCGACAATTTTGCTTGTTTACATACCCGCCAAGATCAAAATGAGCTTCATCTGAAAAGATGATTTTTTTTTGCCAAAATCGGCATCTTCTGTAAGTCGATCGCAGGCCCACTTAGCGTTATTGTTCAAGCGTATACACAACCATATTCGTTCAGCGGAAGAATACAACTAATTATCTGTCAAATCAGACATGACCTAAGTGTTACCATTCACGAAATAAGCACTAGTTCAAAAAAAAAAACTTTAGATGGCGAACCCGATACTATCATTAGGTCTCCTCATTAAGTTGAATTTTACATCATAGAAGCCACACAATTCTTTTTTTTCTGGAAAACACTTAAAGACGCTTCAAAATGGAGAAAAGTTTTGAGAATATAGAATAAAAGACTTGGCTGGTTTCAGATTAATTTAAGACGCAAAATATGGTTTTTATTAAAATACTAAATGTATGTATTTAACCCTCAAATGCACAAGCGTTTATTTCATGTTTTTAAATTTTACTACAGTGTAATTGATAGTGTTGGTTTATTAGACGTGAAGCCAGGGTTTAAGTCCTAGGTCAAACATATCCAACAAACTGAAATATGAAAAAAAAAAAATCTTAGGCGACTTAATCTCTCAGTAGATTTCTGGCAAAAAGAGTAAATAAAAAATAGCCATGAAAAGTTTCTCAAAAATCTGTCGTCCGGAGTAGATTTTAAACTGTAAATTAAATTAACACACACAACATAAGTGGTGCGAATAACTGGATTTTAATCCTGACCGAAGGTTTGTAATGACGAATTATGTATGTTGCCAAATAAAACAAAATGGAACGCAAAAATTAGTAGAATGCAGTAAACTAAAAAGCAGTCTTGTGCATTAGAAGGTTAAGGAACATAATAGTTTTTTTAAGCATTTCAACATTTTTAATCGTTTTCGGTTTCTTTTAGTTCATCATGTCATGTCATCACAATACAATACAATGCATTCTAAGAACCGCTCTATAGTCTTAGATACCATACCACTCAGAGTGACTATTTGGCAATGACCACTAATAATCACGCCAGTTATCGCATGTAGAAGACTTATGACGTTGCCATAGTCTAGTAGATAGTATTTTTGTTTATTAAATGAGAGTTTGTAGTTCAATTGCTGGCTTAGACACCTCGAACAAAACGAAATATGAAAAAGTACTTCTTTTGGAGACTTCCTCTCAGTAGACTTTTGGTAAAAACTCTGGAAGGAAAATAAAATTACCATGTAAAGTTTCTTCAAATCTGTTGTTCGGGTAGGGTAGGCCACTCTACCCACACAACATGATTACAGTCTAGCTTCTCACACCACTTATGTTGTGTGTTTTAATTTTATACATTAGAGGCGGGACCTACAGTGTAAAGTCGACTCCGAAAGACAGATTTTTGAGAAACTTTCATGGCAATTTTATTTACTCTCAGAGTTTTTGAAAGAAATTTGTTGAGAGGAAGTTGCCGAAGAAATATTTCTTCGTATACCTGGGGTTTGAACCGTGACCTCACATCTACTACACTACTTCACAAGGAATTCATTGATATAAATATTCCAGTCTGATATTTTATTTTTTCCTTCTTCAAAAAGCCAGGAATATTATCAATGGCTTAACTGCCTTAGCAAACGAAAACAGTGAAATGTAATGTACAAACGATTTCGACATCACAAACTAAGAGTAGTTGTATGATCGCAATCAAAATGAATTCCAACACTTTAGGGTTAAACAATACGATGAAATTGATATTCACGCTCTAAAATCGGAAATTAAGTTAATTCTCATGTAAATAACAGAGTGAAAGTTAATTAAGTCGACTTAAGGCTGAAGAAGTCTTATACAACCAATTAGTATTTTTGAAATTAACAAAAAAAAAACACGTGAGGCATAACTGATCCCAACTAAAATTTACACGTTTTGCGAAAAAAAAAAAAATTAAAGACAACTCATCTAAACGGTAATAATTGCCTAAGTAATCAATTTTTTTTTCCAATAATTTGCCAATGAGAATATCTGTAATAAAACACCATAACTGTAATAAAACACCATAACGTCAAACGTGTGAGGTGTAGGTCTTCCACATTAATTTTTATGGCGAATAATTAAGCAGAGCTGGGCGATTGGGGTACTGAAGATACACTACGTGTTACCAAGGCGAAATTGAAGACAGTTTCGAAAATGTCATTAAAAAAGAAGTCAATTTATTCAATTCAAATGTATTATTTGAATGTATAAATAAATAAAATTTCTAAAAATTAAATATGACATGAAGAAGATTAATAACAGACAACTCTACTGGGAGAAAGAATTAAACAATTCAGTCAGTCCATCTCCATCTGAGTGAGGTCTGAACTAATTTTGTTAATTTAATTTATTTTGCTTTTACATATTTAAATTTGTTTTTAAATTAATATTCAGAAACGATCACTATGAATTGATTGGTTGGCAATTAAAATACGGAATAAATTATTGACAGAACAAATAAAAACAACAATTCGGCGAACGTTTGAAGATGATCGTCAGCATTTCACATCTGAAACATTCACTTTTTCTACTACTTTTTCTATTGTTTTCATCATCATATTCTTCTTCTTTTCAAAAATTTATCTCCATCCGCTTGTCTGCTTGGCTAAGCATATGCGTGAGCGTTAACGTTTAACCAAATGAGAGAGCGCGCAGATGAGTGCGTAATTTTTGTGTGAAACTTTTACAGCTGATCGTCCCATACATTCACTTACGAAGATAACGATCAAGTGTGAGCATAATAACAGTTGTTGGTGTTATCTATGCTTGAGCCAAAGTTTGAGAAGCAGCTTTGCAGCATTCGCAGTTCAAGAGATTTTGTATAAATAGTTTGCACAGGATCACAATACAACATTCTAGATTTGGATTTACTACTGTAAACATTCAGTTGTACAGTGTAAAAGTCGTTGGATTATTTGATTGAAATATCATACAAACATCGAAAATGGTAGGTTCATTCTCAGAAAGTGGATTAAAAGCCGTGCTGTGTGCTAAATTTTCATTTCCCGTTTTTGGTTTCTTCCATTCCCATAGAAATTTTTCTTGATTGCCTTCGCTGTTCTTGCGGTAGTAGCTGCTGATGTCAGCCACTTGCCATCCAACGAATACTTGCCTCCCGTACAAGAAGCTGCCCCCGTTGAAGTTGCTGCCGTTCAACAAGTTGTAGTTGAAGAAGCTGCCCCTGCTCACGAATTGGCTGATGATGGTTACCGTTACAAGACCAACCGTCGCGTTGTATACCGTCGCAATCGTCGTGATGTCTCCAACGAATACTTGCCCCCTGTACAAGAATCCGCTCCCGTTGTCGAAGAACCCATCACCGTTAATGTAGTCGAAGAAGCTGCTCCCGCTCATGAATTGGCCGCTGATGGTTACCGTTACAAGACCAACCGTCGCGTTGTCTACCGTCGCAACCGTCGTGATGTCTCCAACGAATACTTGCCCCCTGTACAAGAAGCCGCTCCCGTTGAAGTTGCTCCCGTCCAACAAGTTGCCAACGTTGTAGTTGAAGAAGCTGCTCCCGCTCATGAATTGGCTGCTGATGGTTACCGTTACAAGACCAACCGTCGTGTTGTCTACCGTCGCAATCGTCGTGATGTCTCCAACGAATACTTGCCCCCTGTACAAGAAGCTGCTTCCTTTGAAGTTGCCCCCGTCCAACAAGTTGTAGTTGAAGAAGCTGCCCCTGCTCACGAATTGGCCGTTGATGGTTACCGTTACAAGACCAACCGTCGTGTTGTCTACCGTCGCAATCGTCGTGATGTCTCCAACGAATACTTGCCCCCTGTACAAGAAGCTGCTCCCGTTGTCGAACAACCCATTACCGTTAATGTAGTCGAAGAAGCTGTTCCCGCTCATGAATTGGCTGCTGATGGTTACCGTTACAAGACCAACCGTCGTGTTGTCTACCGTCGCAATCGTCGTGATGTCTCCAACGAATACTTGCCCCCTGTACAAGAAGCTGTTCCCGTTGAAGTAGCCCCCGTCCAACAAGTTGTAGTTGAAGAAGCTGCCCCTGCTCACGAATTGGCCGTTGATGGTTACCGTTACAAGACCAACCGTCGTGTTGTCTACCGTCGCAATCGTCGTGATGTCAGCCACTTGGGCGCCTACGAATACCCTGCTCCCATTGAAGAAGCTGCCCCCGTTGAAGTTGCTCCCGTCCAACAAGTTGCCACCGTTGTAGTTGAAGAAACTGCTCCCGCTCATGAATTGGCCGATGATGGTTACCGTTACAAGACCAACCGTCGCGTTGTCTATCGTCGCAACCGTCGTGATGTCAGCCACTTGCCTTCCAACGAATACTTGCCTCCCGTACAAGAAGCTGCCCCCGTTGCTGTACCCACCAACGAATACTTGCCCCCAGTTTTCGCTTCCGTTGAAGCTGCCCCCGCTCATGAATTGGCCGCTGATGGCTACCGTTACAAAACCAACCGTCGCGTTGTCGTCCACCGTCGTCATTAAATGAGAAATTACAATCATTTCGCATTACATCTCCATTTATTTATTGAACAAATTATTTATTAAACAAAAAACAGAAATAATTGTAAAGTATTTTAAGACTTCTTATATCGGAAAACGAACATCAACGACTAGAAATTATAAGAAGAATAGAAAATAAATAAAAAAATTAACATTTAATAACGAGAAGATGCCTTTTGTTTCACTCACGCCAACTTTCAATGCCAACGCTTGATTTAGAACCATCCATATAGGCCACCATATTTCATCTAGATTGTCTTGTGGCTATACATTTCTGTGTATAGTGAATATTTACTGTCAGTATAGTGGTGTTGATCTGCTAATTCCCAGGGGTTTTGGGAATATTTTTTACTGTTATATCAACAGATAGTCAGGTTTAAAACCACCAAGACGAGAAGAGCTGCTGGGTTCGCAGGCCAACCATTACATACTGTTTCTATCGGCCCGTGGCGAAGCCAACCGTGCTTCAATGTCATAGAGTAAGCAGGCAGTCAACTATTCTGATTGTCAGTGCGCTCTGTTCCACTTCAGCGGAGGCATTATGTGCCATACTTAATTAATCTCCTCTGACCTTTTATTAAGGTAGAGACCTGAGTTGATGGTTGTACGAACTACGGACATGCCGCTAATCGGGGAAGATATAAATGAAACAGGGTAGATTATATGATTCTTTACAACTTTCCAAATAGAACATTTGATTTTAGAATTTGAACAATGACCTTCTACTCTGAAGATCCAGACTTTCCCAATGGGACTGTTAATATTTACACTGATGGCACAAAGACAAGCTCACGGCTAGCTGTGGTATATTTATTAAGGAATCAAATATTAAGCTTTCTTATAGGCGCCCAGATCGAAAGGGGGGGGGGGGGGGTGTTAAATTATAAATCGAAGCTTATCAGTATTTCCGTAGGCTATGCTAAAAAACCTTGTATATTTTGAGTGAAACACAGCAATAGCGTTTTAACAAAAATTTTAAATGTTTAGTTCATGTTTTAAAAACCAATTTTCGTACTTTTCATCTTTTATCTCTTATTCTTATTTTCTTTTTTTTTATTATCAATCACATTTGCTCTACTAAAATGTAGGTTAAGAACTCCAGTTATGAGAGGAAAGAGAAGCCGTTAATTAAGCAATATATCCTGTCCTGAAATCAAATTCTACAACCATTTCAAGTATTATTTAATGTTTCCCTTGCATAAATTCAATAAGAAGAAAAATGTTTTTTTATTTTTTATTTTATGTGAGAAATTGTGTTTTTTTCATTTTTATTTCTTTCTTGTTTGCTGACTGACTGCCTGAGCCATTCATTCATAGGCAGAAATGGCGAAAGGCTATCGCTGTTTCCGTTTCATGTCAACATAAGTGTGAATTCATGTTTAAACACATGCATACATATGTGACAGTGGATAGGTGCTGGGAAAGGGTTCAAGTATAAATAGAGAAAATCTTGATTATTTCTTTTATTTTCATATTACTTTACATTTCCTTTAATGCTTTGATTTTAAATGATTTTTATGCGTTTACACCTCGTACTCTTATACGTATTTAACTATGGAGTCCAGGTGTTTACACGAGGGGAATTTAAATATAAAAACCGGATATAAAAATGATTACGTTTGAATCAAGGCACGCACTTACAAGGGAATTTTCTTCTAGCATAGCGTTTTATTAACGATTAAACGCTCCTTAAAACTAAACGTATTAATACCTAGAGGAAGTCAGAAATAAAGAAAGAAAAAAAAATATGCCGCAGTACAATAAATCTATTATTTCTTCAATATTATACACCCATCGTCAAAATACGCTTTTAATGATTGAAAGTTACGCATAGCTAAACAAGTAGATAAAGTAAGTTTCCCCACTAAAAAGCATAGACACACGTAAGTCAATGTGGTTCGTAGTGATACTACAATGAAACTCTTTCCCAAAGCTCTGAAAGCATCTGAAACTTTTAATAATAGTGCTGAGTTTCTTAAATTCTAAAATCGAATGTTCTAAACATGTACCCCATAGAGCAAGATCGGATTTACCACTGCCCGATAGAGCCAATGCGTTATGGTTGGTCTGGTACAAAAGATCTAGTCTACGGTCCTTTTACAGATGTAGAACGTTATTGCCTCATCAATAATGTTATCCTTAAGATTACACTGTACTACCAAAAAAATATTTGAGATTTCATAAGGAGTAGAATAGTAATAGGAATGGAGCACCATTATTGTCCTCTCTTCCTCATGGTTGAGTTTCAGAGTTTTTCGTCTTTACGCTACCGTGAATGCGCCGTGTTACAGACTAGTATTCCAATAATGGCACCGACAACAATGCTAAACATGGTCTTCTGCAGTTTAAGCAAGCTGTCCGTGTATTGCGTATATAGCTTTGGCGAGATTCAATCTTTCGCAAATCGAAAACCGTCGATGCAGGCACTATTAGAACTAATGAAGCCTAAGCTTATAGGTTCTCAATGGCATTCTCAATGCAAAAAATGTCTGGACAAATACTCATATGGTATCAATGTTGTATTGCTCAAGCATCTCGTTAAGAGTACTCCTCCTAACATAAGGAGGTCAGTCTGATTAAACGTTTGTGAAACAACAAGTTCCTCACTAATATACACAGTGTGATATCGTTGTTTCTAGGCAACGAGAAAGGGCAACCCTATCATCCTAGAACCTGCTGTAGTAGACTATATCTGAAAAAACTTGATGAATGTAACTGAAATAAAACAAAAAAATATTAATGTGATGCAACCCTATGAACCTTTCATGCAAAAATAAATGGACGAGGGAAAACAGATGTCGTAGAGTATTAGTACAGAAATAGTAAGTCATCAAAGCTTTAGTTCCATGAATATTGGAATGTCGGTGTAGTATGCAGTAGAAACGCAAAATTTTCTTAAAAGTACTGTTCGAAAAACTATCAGAACCTGCAATTAGCATGTGAAGTAGTATACGAAGGAGTTTTCGGACAAGGAACATCAACAGTCAAGCAGCTTTATGCGTTAAAGTTGAGTTGTAAGAAATGTTTTCAATCCTTTGATCGCATCGACAAGAAAATCAATTCCCATGGTTTCTGCAATTTAGGCACAATAACGAAGCATTCTAATCGCTAACTTCCGCTATATTAGCAAGCATAACTTCTGAGGTTGTAATTCAAGAAGAGATGATCGGTACTCTTCACCTAAAAAGTGCAGTGAAACTAGGAGGCTTGCTTTTCGCGATGATACTCAAATTGGTTTTGAAATTAAGGACGCTATTAGCTGTGAATGATATTGTAGTGACTGTGCCTTACCATAAATGAAGGATTGAAGAATTGGCTTAAATAGTCTGGGTGCTAGAACAGACGTAAAATATAGGTGAGTGTATGTCCGAAAATGTATCGTACTTTGTTTGTTTTTTTACAACAGCCATCATCTTTTGCCAATGAACTGTTTACCAGAAAAGAGAATTCCGTTACCTTTTCGTGCTCTCTCAGGTCTATCTTGCCTCTAAAAGAGTTTAGAATGTTAGGCTTGATGCTGGTGTCTTGTATTTACTACTACATATCACCAAAAACAATTGTTAGGCCACTAACAGACACAGCTAACACTCTAACGGTGGTTTCCACGAGTTTAGTGAGTGGTTAGGCAAAAACAGACTAGATGGCACTTTCCATTGAAGAGTTCCTTTCTCATGACCTTGGAGTTACCGATGAATGAGAATATAAAGCTTCTGTTGAGACACATACAATGAGAGTTTTCATGACATCAGCAACACCTAACCTCGTGACATTTTTGTTTTGTTTTTTTTTCTTCAATTTATTTCCTTAATTTAATGATAAACGCGTACTATGTGCAGCAAAAAACAAATCTTATGATATTCAGTCAATAGCAGCTACACTCGTAGACTCTGTCTACTCTCTGTCACTTTTACCACAGAGTACGGAGGCTCATCAATTTTTTATGTGAAACAAACGCAAACAATATTAAACAACAAAAATCAATAGGAACCCCAACAACAACAATATTAACAGCAATATGAAAATATCAAAGTGAAGAGAATTTATCTTATGCGTTACAGTTACTCCACCACATTCATTCCTGGCAAACACTTACACTTGTAAGTGAATCACCAATATTTTCAGTACATGTGTGTGCATGTGTGTGTGTGTGTGTGTGTGTTGAAATCTTTATCAAATTTCATTTAGTTTTAATGTATCAGTGTTAAACGCACCCACACAGCCAGACACATGCTTCTTTAGATAATCTGTCATTTAGCCACTTATTCAAGACAGTGTTACAGTGTTCTATTGTTACAGAGAGAGCAGCAAAGAGAGAGAGAGAAAAGAGTGAATAAAAGTGAGAACATTTTATGGAAAAAAAAACTAAATTCCTACACAAACTATTGAGTATGCATTGTGAGAATATTTACGATGATACACAACATGTGCATGCCCAGCAAATCTTTTTTTTTTCTTTTGGTCGCTGTTAATTCTATAACAGTTATGCCAAGTTTTCATAAACTAAAGTATGGCTTTCATGTTAAATTAATGTTACCTTGAGTGACAAATATGTCGCTATAATGATAGTTAAACTGAGGTAGGATTTTAACACATACATACATACATAATTGGCCATTACAACCTTCAGTCAGGATTACGGCCTAGCTTCTCATACCACTCATGATGTGTGCGTTAATTTTATACGTGAGTGGCGGGACCTACTGTTTAACGTCGACTCCGAACGCCATATTTTTGAGAAACTTTTTCATGGAAGGTTTATTTACTCTCAGAGTTTTTGCCAGAAATCTGCTGAGAGGATAATCGTGGAAGAAATATTTTTTTTCATATTTCGTTTTGATGTCTGACCTGGGATGCGAACCCGGGCTTTACGTCTAATCAGCCAACATACTACCTATTAGACTACGGGGGCTTCTAGTAAGTAGTGCAATGGGAGTGGGTTGGGTGGCTCATCTATAGGTTTCAATTAGAACCATCGGTTATTTCGAATCTCGGAATACTTATGCCATTCTATTCTGTCACAGAATTCAGTATATTATCTCCACTGAACGTTATGGATCGATTTACGCTTGTTCCAACGAGAAATTGCACGATGATGTCGATTTTGCCAAAAAAAAAAAAATCATTTTTTCCGATAAAGCCTATTTTCATCTGGGTGGGTACGTTCATAAGCAAGATTGACGTATTTGGGGCTCAGAAAACCCAAATGTGTTCTAACAGAAGCCAATGCCCCCATTACAAGTGCGGTGTTTGCTGCGGCTTGTGGATCGGAGACATCATCGGTCCATATTTCTTTGAAAATGAAGGCGGAGCAACTATTACAGTCAGTGGAGACACCTATCGCACCATGATGACCGAATTTTTTGTACTTGCTTTTCATGGGTTTGATGTGAACTATGTTTGGTTTCAATAGGATGGTGCAACTTGTTAGACATCTCATGCCGTAATCGATTTATTTCGTCAAACATTTGATGGCCATTTAACTAGCCGATATGGTGATGACAATTGGCCGCCAAAAAGCTATGTTGGATTATTTTCTGTGGGGTGCCATTAAAGAAAAGTGAAAAGTGCACGAAAATTGGTCCAATCAAATGAGGTACTGTGAGGCCAGCTCCAAATGAGTCTCTCCATTGCCATATTTCATTCCATATATGTCTCGTCTTGGGAACTTCTTCTTTAACTTGTCTTCTGCAGCCCATAGCATTCTATTTGGGATTGTAGAAATTTCTGCAGAATTCCTAGCAAGCATGGCCTTAAAGTCGCTTGGGGCTGGTTTTATATAAAATACCTGACCTGATACTTTGGCATTCGTTAATATTGATGTTGAAAATGCTCGATTAGCAGACTTAATATTATATCCTATATCCGCTGAGAAGCAATCGAGTTTCGTTAGAATGCTACACAGGTGGACCATTTTCAAAGATATATGGCCCATCCGATACGATGTGTTATTTTCTCTGTGTTCATACAGTTTGTTGTTGTGTTTGTTCACTTTAATTACGAAATTTCAAAAATGTTCGTCTACTTTTAGACTCAACTGTATCATATAGCTGGCATTCATCCAATTTGCAGCTGTAATAACAACATAAAGAAGAGCAGAGAATGGTAAGGAATCGATATTGCGTTTAATAACCTCAAAACAACAAACATCGATAGTGGATCTCATTTTTTTTTTTTTTTTTAAAGGGGCACGTAGATGACGACAATAGTGGCCCTGGCGTTAAATTTAAAAAGTGGCTGGAATTTATTTTTCATAGACAACATTGAATGCAATATTGTAGCTTCATTACGTTTGGCCATCAACAACCTTAACGAACAGAACCTCAGCAATTCTTGTAGGAGTAAAGGTAAGTCAGCAATACTTCTTCGTTTTGGTTTCTTTTTTGTCTTAAAATACTGAGAATTCCATCACATGTTTATTTGTTATAAATTATTCTTCTTGTTCTTTTTAAAGGTCACCTCCTTACCAGTTTACCAAGAAAAATTAAAAAAAAAAAAAATTAATTTTCATTGGAAAATATTTTGTTTTGTGTTGTGTTTTCCTTCTCTAAACTTTTACTCTTTAGCCTGCCTGACTGGGGGGGGGGAGGTGGCTGTGGTATTTGCATGCTGTTTTATCATAAACTGCAGTTGATTTTTAATTAAAAATCACAAAAACAATGTTGCATGCCGCATGCATTTCTCCGGAAATTTTCAACATTATTTTGCGTAATTTACCGCAAAATATAAACGTCAAGGACACATTGTTTTCCATTTTGAAATTGAAATTGTTTTTCTCTTTTCTTTTCGGTTTCTCTTTACCTCTCGTTTTGTGCATCAATTATTTACGAGGCTTGTGCATAATTTAAGAATTATTTCCTGTTAATGGTGAGGGTGTTTTCAGGAGAGAGTTTTTGAACACAATTTTGTATTTTGCAATAAAAGTACCAAACTTCTTGAGAAAGTTATTTTTCTTGGAATTACATCGTATTCAGATTTTGTAAATTTTAATCATTTAAATATCAATGTTGAAAAGTACTATTTTGTAAAGTACTTTTTTGTTTTTTTTTTGTTTCACTTGAAATAAAAACAAGTCCCTCTACTTTACACCCAATACAAGTTCACAGAGTGCGTTCTTTATAGACAGGGACTGAGGGACCTTCTCCTGGTAAGCTTATGAAAGAAAAATAATAAACGTATGGACAGATTCTTTGTGACAGTTCAACGTTTGTTAAAGGAACGAAAAGGAATAGCTTAGGAATAGCCATAACCTTCTTGAAGGGTAAGATCCCATCTACGCCCATTACGACACCATAAATAAATATCCAATACGGGGATCAAACACTCCTTATAGGAAACAATCGCCTTTTAAGAGTTTACTGAAAGATTTCAGAAATTGAAAATGTCGTAGCATGAATCGGGCACTGACAGTTTATCTCTTCCTCGTACTTAGATCCACAACTCACGCCAACATTCATTCGAGGGCACATCAAGTCTGTCGGTATGCCTTTTAATAACACAGTGGTCATAGGACATCATAATAGGGCGTGGGATGGCCATGCGATTCTCATCTTCTTCCATCCAACAGAACCCAGCAATATTGCACGTAACCTCGTGCTGCCAAGGATTTTGAGACTCTTTGTAAAACTACCGGAACAGTTATGCTCTGTAAAATGTTGGAGATTGGAAACTCCGTGCCTGAACACCAGCAAGCAAATTCCGACGATATTTTTATGACTTGGAACCAATACAAGTGCTACTTTGAAATGATCGCTAACTAAATACATACATAATTGATCATTACAACCCTTTAATCAGGATTACAAACTAGCTTCTCATATCACACATGTTGTGTGTGTTAGTTTTTATACATGAGTGGCGTGACCTACAGTTTAAAGTCTACTCCGAAAGATAGATTTTTGAGAAACTTTTCGTGGCAATTTTATTTACTCTCAGAATTTTTGCCCAGAAATTTGGTGAGAGCAAGTCACTGAAGAAATAATTCTTCATTTGTCGTTTAGTTGGAGATGTCCTAACCTAGGGTTTGAACCGTGGCCTTACGTCTAAGAAGCCAAACACACTACATACTAGACTGCGGTGACTACAATGATTACAAATTACCTAGAAAAATTCCTGGCCTTCAACGTTAAGAGATTTTCAGAGAAAATTCTACCACCCAACGAACATTGCGTCGCTTTTACTGCAGTGGACAGATATACAATATGAAAATCTGTCAACCAGAATGTATTTTTTAAATATTCCACAGCCTATTCTACACAGCATTTTTGGACCATCAGCATACACCTCCTATTATAATTGTCAGACTAGAAGTTTATAGTTGGAAACCTAAAGTCTAACCTTATCTACTTAGTTAATTGATAATTACATCCCTGTAGTCAGGATTACAACCTAGTTTTTCACATCACCCATCTTGTGTGTGTTAATTTTACCCATGAGTGGCGAGATCTATTGTCGACTTCGTACGATAGATTTGAGGAACTTTTCCTGACACTTTTTCTTGAAAGCAAAAGTTGATTAAAAAATCTCTTGGAGTTGCTTATGCAAAATTGCATGGTGTAAAGATGACATAACTAACACTATTTCTCTAAAATCTTTTAAATGTTGTCCAAAAAACGAGTGATGTACGTATATAAATATCAATAAATCAGGAATAAAATTCGCATTTGAAAAGGCCAACAATTATCAGACGCGCACATCTTTTTTTCTACGAATAGGGGGGGGGGAGTTTTCTTTTAAAAAAACAACAATAATCGTCAACTTTTTGTAACTGTTTGTTAGTTTTTCCGAGTTAATTTATCTCTGTCTTTTATAGTTGTTGTTGTTTTTTCTATTGTTTTTGTTGCAATGACTGATTGACTGCATTGTGTGAGTCTTTATCAGCGCGTGTTCGTTTTTCCCATTTTATGCTACAAATGAATTTCTGCTCCATTTCTTGTTTTTTTAAAGAAAAATTGTTGTGAATGTTGTTGTTGTCTATTTGTTATAAAAGAGGATTAGAATGAAAGAGGAAATTTGTTCTCATTTGCGGCCTAATAACCCTAATAACCCCATTGCATTAAGAGCTATGCTGTTCTAATAACTTAAAGCAGAATGCCTAAGAAGGAGTTTTTATCTTGTGAATCAATTAAAAATCAAGTGAAGCTTAATATGTATATACATACATACATAATTGATCATTACAACCCTTCAATCAGGATTACGATCTAGCTTCTCACACCACTTATGTTGTGTGGGTTCATTTAATACGTGAGTGGCGGGTCCCAACAGTTTAAGTTGACTTCGAACGCCAGATTTTTGAGAAACTTTTCATGGCAATTTTATTTACTCTCCGAATTTTTTCCAGAAGTCAGCAGAGATGTAGTCACCAAAGAAATATATTTGCGTATTGATGTCTGACCTGGGGTTTGAACCGTGGCCTTACGTCTATTGAACCAACATACAACCTACTAGACTACGACGACTGGAAACAATCTAATAGATAATCTACAGTCACAGAAAAAAGTCTACATACAACAATGTAATGTTTTTTGTTTCTTGCTAATAATTTCTAGGCTATATTTTTTGATATTCGTTTTTGTCTTCAAACGTTTGTAATTTTATCATTTCATTATCATTTTTCAACATGATAAAAATCACCGGGAAAATAGGCTACATACATACAGCGGTGTATGTAGACTTTATTCTTTGACTGTATACAGATAAGGTATAAGGCAGCTTGTAATTTTAGAGTGGAGGAAAAGGCATCTCGTATTATATCACCAATAATGGTTAAAATATATGTTAAAATATCAACGAAAAGAGGTATCAAATTACCTCTAATAAAAAAAATTTCTGAACCTTGCCCTTTAAATTTTCATTTAAAATTTAAACCATAAAACCTAACTGTTTAGAAGAAAATTTAAATACTATTTAAAACAAAATTTGTTCGTCCTACAACTTAACGGCTGTCTATCCGTTTTATCCGTCATATTTTAAAAACAATTTTCCAACTTTTGAATACATTTTTCTTCTTGTTCTTCTTACTTTTCTTATTTTTATTTTTAGCAACTTGTAGACATTTTAACTTTTTAAGAATATTTTTTCCATTGTAATGCGTTTTTTTTTTGATTAAAAAACAAAAAATAAGAAGAAGAAAAATACGAGAAACATAGAAAGTTTTCAGTTTTCGTACACAAACTTAATAACTTCCTTGGCAAACAATGCCAAAGTGATCACTTGAAATGGGGTAACACGGAGGGGAGGGTAGACAAAATGTATGCAATTGTAATTAAAAATTTATAACGAGAGAGAAAATAATTTTTCTGCTTTTCTCCTTTTTCTATATGAATAGTAAGAAGTCCTTTAGAGACAAGCAGGAAAAGTAAGCAAAAAAAAAAAAAATTCATAATAATTGACACAACTGTGTTATGCAAAAGGAAATATGAAGGGTATATTGCAAAAATTTTTGTCTCTTTTCTCGTTACATTTCTTATTTATAAGGAATAATTAAATTAGAAAAAGTACCTTGAAAGAGTACCTGGCGTTTTATTCACTTTCTTATGGAAATCTTTTCGTTTTATTAGCCGTTATAGGAAACAAAAGTTCTTAAAAAGCAGCAAATTTTTTAATAAGATTAATTAAGTAAGTCGCCGTAGTCTAGTAGGTAGTGTGTTGGCTTATTAGACGTAAAGCCAGTGTTCGAGCCCCAGGCCAGACATCAAAACAAAATACAAAAAGTATTTCTTCGGCTATTTCCTCTCAGCAGATTTCTGGCAAAACTCTGAGAGTAAATAAAATTGCCATGAAAAGTTTTTCAAAAAATCTGTCGTTCGGAGTCGACTTTAAACTGTAGGTTCCCGCCACTTATGTATAAAATTAACACACACAACATAAGTGGTGTGAGAAACTAGGTCAATAATCCTGAGTGAAGAGTAAATAAAATTGCCATGAAAAGTTTCTCAAAAAATCTGTCGTTCGGAGTCGACTTTAAACTGTAGGTTCCCGCCACTTATGTATAAAATTAACACACACTACATAAGTGGTGTGAGAAACTAGGTCAATAATCCTGAAGGGTTGTAATGACCAATTATGTATGTAATTAGGAGTTAAAATAGTACGTACCAAATTAAAAATGTACCAAACTTTAAACCTCAAATCTTTTCCTAATTTTGTAATGTAAAATCATTGCGAATTTAAATTAAACAACTTAAATTGCCATTCGTATAAAAAAACGCACCATAGTCTAGTAGGCAGTGTGTTGGGTTATTAGACGAAAGCCTGTGATTCAAACTTCAGCTCACACATCTCGAACAAAACGAAGTATGAAAAAAAATATTTCATTTGTACTCTGAGAGTAAATAAAATTGCCATAAAAAAGTTTCACAAAAGATCTGTCGTTCGGATTCGACTTTAAACTCTAGGTCCCGCCATTCATGTATAAAATTAACACACACAACATAAGTGGTGTGAAAAGCTAAGTAGTAATTCTAACTAATGGTCGTAATTGCGTATGAATGTATGTACTTATGAAATCAATATGAGTTATTGTATTCGTTCTAAGATGTCCTTGGAATATTGGAATTATCTGCTACTTATCTCCTTCAAGCAGCAAACAATTGAAAACTTCTATGTGCTTAATGTTTAACTGAGCCTTCAACTCCTACACTCGTAGATAAATATCCAGTTTAACTAGTCAGTTCTTGAGTTTCTTTAGGAGAAGGGTAAAGAGAATGGAAAGGGATACGCAAGTTCTAATGAAAATTTGGAACAAACTGGTGAAGTACACCAGACGTGAGTGAATCATGAACCCATCGAACTACAAATTAAACAACAGTTTGCATTACTTATTCGTAACATTCAAGCACGTATGCGTTTGACACTTACTCAGTGTTGCATGATAAGTTGGACATCAACACTCTCTCATACCTAAATTTCATTACTTACGGGTACATTTTATGTATGTGACCCATTAGATTTTGTCTAAAGTTAGTCTAAGAATTCTGATTCCTTCATATCCTATCCTCAATTCTCAAAAAAGAATTGTTCAGAGCCAATAAGTTTATTGTGTACAAAAAACATTTTCTTTAAATGGCTAATGACCCATTTCAAGTAACTCCTCTCATCTCATCTCATATCCTCTATCATCTCTTACTGCCACTATTTGTTTTAACTTTACGCAGCCATAACAGAGAGAGGATGTCATACGTAAGATGAGATAAAAGTTATACAAAAAGGAAAACCAAAATAAAAATGAAAATGCAATAAAAAACATTATGGCGTCGCCAACATGTCTACACTCCAGTTTTCCAAATTATTTCATCGCTACAAAATTTATTCCATCGATTACTTTACTTTTGGAGAAGAGTCAGTAAATTGGCAATAAATTACTGAATTTTCCAAAGGCATTCGAAGTTCAATGACTTCACCGACAGGGATTTACAGTCGTAAGAATGAGTCTCTAATGATTCTGTGGCCAAAAGAGAATTTGGAAAGTGTTCAAAATGGTTTGGCAAGGGAATGCTACATTTGCAATGAAGACGTCGAGTGCGGTTAAGACATATAAAGGCAGTTAACTACAGTTTTTGAATATCGTCACTGATATAATGCGTATGATTTTGGACTGATGTGGAAGTGGCAAACCAAACATTTTTATCCTGGTATGCGATAATCAGTGCGTCTCAGACCTGGTAAGCCTTGTAGAGGACCCATAAAAAACAAGCCAACACGATCTTTTTGTCGATAGACCTATAAGGGATAGCGTTTTTCCCCGCAATGTCTGGACTCGATATTCCTGCGAAGCTGGGAAATCTATGCAGAATGATGTTGAAAAAATCTTGCTGCTCTAACATGGTAGAAGTGAATCTCTCCGAATCTTTTGATGCCGTGTACGGTTTCAGGCAAGACGATTTCTTATCATACGACGTCTTCAACTACGTCATGTAGAGTATCCTACAGAAGGCGAAACTACATCGCAAAGGCACGCATCGTTTTTTGACGACATTGACGTCAGACGTTGGTGCCATTAAATGAGGGCAAAGTAGGGACATTTCGCGTATTATTATGGACCATAACTATACTTTCGATGTTGTCGGTGAATTTGTTTATCTTGGTTCTGCCGTTACCAGAAAAAATTATGTCAGTCTTGAGGTTAAGCGTAGGATCACTCTTGCCAACATTTGAGTAGCACAGACGTCTCTTGGGCGACGAAACTAAAGCCCCGGTAAGAAAAACGTCCACGGAACGTACGTTCGTTTTTAGAATACAAAAAGCAATGAAAGCAATCACTGAACCGTAATGTAACTTCGTAACAATTGAGTAGCGGAGACCTCTCTCGTACCAGGAAACTAAAGGCCCGGTTAGAAAAACGTATACGGAATGTACGTTCGTTTTTAGAATACGAACACAGCAATGAAAGCAACTACCGAACCATAATGTAACTTCGGTAAGTATTTACATTGCTCTTGATGTGCTAGAATAAACGTACTTTCCGTGGACGTTTGGCTAACCGGGGCTTAATACTCTACCAATTGCTTATCCTCCAAATACTTCTCTATAACGCAGAGCATAGAGGCTACTAAGCACCAATGCAAGGGAATTGAGAGTATTCGTGAGAATACTACTTCGTAAGATCTTCGGACCCTCTGGCTTTGAGGAACCATGAGAAGGTATATTAATCAGCTCACTTTCTTTCTGATTACGAATGTATTGCAATCGTAGCGCCCCACGCTATTTATGGTTTACGAATTTGAAAAGTTAATATTTTCAATGTCTGTCGAGTGAATCTCCAATTAGGCATTTCTAGTGCTTTGGCAACCCAGTTATACCTTTCGTTTTGGAATTTTTTGTTAATGATTTTCAAGGTTTTCTCAACATTCCCTTCTGCTTATTATATTTTCAAATTTTTGATGATTTTTTTCTACTTTTTTAATGTTTTTTTTTTTTTTTTTTTTTTTGGGAGAAACGAAAAATGAAAAGCAAATAAAGTTTTAACATGATTCGTGACTATAGAATATTTCCTTTTTTCTACAGGCCATATTTACAAGGGCTTCTCTTCTTTGCCGACAGTATAGGAAAGAAGCACAAAAAATCAAAATCATTTGGCCTCCATTTCTTCTTCACTACAAGAGAAGAGAGAAATAACTTAACCAGGCACACACCTTTTTTTCACCAAAAAAAAAAAAAAATTCTCTAAGAAAACGTCTGTAGTTTGTAGGCTTAAAAATCAATAGAAAATAAATAAACCTGAGAATTTTGTGTGCCTGTGTGTGTGTTTATGTATGTGTGCAAAGATGAGAGTGTATTTAGTTGGTTTATCGTATCTAAATTTATTACGTTTAGTATTTTAGCAAATCATTTCCAAAAAGGCTTTACATGATTGGCTTGGAAGAGATGAAGAAGAGAGAATGGAAGAAAAAAACAAGACTGCAAAAGAAAATCCTAAAAACAAATGACTTTCAAGGATAACAACATCATTAACACAACCATAGTCATCATCATTATTATTATTATCATCATCAGCGTCGTTATGAAATCTATACAAGGATAATCCAATACGCAATAATACCTTCTATTAATTCAAATAAAATTCCAAAAAAAAAAAAACGATAAAAAAAATATGTGAAATAAAAGCCAGAAGGCAAATAAAATCGAAGAAGATTGTTAATCTTTGTAGTCCTTGAAAACATTCGATATTTCTCGTATTTCTTTTGTTCTTAAAAATGCTAAATACTTTCTTTAAAGATCCTTGTGGAATACTTTCTGTGTTTAATTTCATGATTTCAAAAGATATTTTATAAAAAGGGTTTTGGTTAGCCTGTCAACGACTTATGAGGTAAACTAAACAGTGAATATGCATACATACATACATAATTGGTCTCTTGAGTCAGGATTACGACCTAGCTTTTCACACCACTGATGTTGTGTATGTTAATTTTATACATTAGTGGAGGGACCGTCATTTTAAAGTCATCTCGGAACGACATATTTTTGAGAAACTTTTCATGGCAGTGTTATTTAAGCTCAGAGTTTTGGCCAGAAATCTGCTGAGAGAATGTCCCCGAAGAAATATATTTAAATATTTCATTGCGTTCCTGATGTCTGAGCTGGGGTTTGAACCATAGTCTCACGTCTAATAAGCCAACACTACCCTTCATGAATATGACATCGTTGCAATGGCCGACACGGCTTCTCTAGGTGGAGCGCATCCGAAATGTCCAATCTTCACTAATACTTGATACTGATTGAATTTGACCACTGGCATGTTTTATGTTGGCTTTCAGAATCGCTATGGTTTGTGGTATATGCGCATACACCTGGGTGTTAAGAAAACCCCTTAAATAAAAGAAGTTTAACGCGCAGGACGACAGATTTGAGACTCTTTATGGCAAATTTATTTTATTCATAGAGTTTTTGCAGGAATACTGCTGGGAAAAGGTCAACGAAAGAAATATTTTTTTCATATTTCGTTTTGTTCCAGATGTCTGAGCCAGAGGCTCAGCCGCGGTTTCTCGTCTAATAAGGCAACGCACTACTACTACTACTACTAGAGTACTTAAGCGTATACCGAAGACATTCTCAACAGAATAAGGGAAATGGTATAAGGACGCGTGAAACTTCAGAGTGTATGGTTTGGAAAGGTACAACTTTCCCACCGCCATTTCATAAATGATTGCAACTTGCAGAACTTCTGAGTTCAATAATACCATTTGCTATGCCTATAATAAGAATTATCTCTTCAGACGTACTGGCGAAATTACTTTCTGAGCTAATTCACATACAAAATTTAATTAAAATCGGCCCAAGCATTTAGAAACTATAGCCGTTCCTATTGCCGTCCTCTTACTGTGAAATATTTCTTTGGCACAGGACGTATGATGAATATTTATTTCATATGAAATGTAATATTACTCATACGCCTATGAAGCTTAATAAATTGTATTAAATTTTGCGAAAAGGAAAATTGCTATTAAATCATAATTTATAAACTTTACAGTGCGTAACAAGTAGTAATTGCTCACGCAAAAAAACAATTTCAATAATTTTCCCATCAATTATTCATTGAATAGGCGGCCCGGCCCACAAACAGGAAAAGTCATAAATTTTTTGATTTAAATGATATTTTTTTGTTGTGCTTTTGTATGTAGAACAGCAACTAGAATTTGCCTCGTCTCTGTTGCCCATAACGTCTGTTACAATGTAAAGATAAACAGATTGTGTAACCATTGGTTTCATATGCAAAATGGATGTTTGACAGTAATTTGTCTATGGAAAATGATTTACAAGATCAAATTTAAATGGATGGGAGTGTGACTTTTTTTTTGTGGATTGTGAGGAGATAGATACACAGGCTGGTTTATCTTTATTTTTGCACTGTCAAATGCTGTTCGTTTATGCACAAATATTGATTTTTTCATTTTATTTGGCCATAAACTTTATGTCATAAACTCTATTAACGTTCTGGGTATGTGTTACAAATTTTATTTAAAAAAAATTGTTTTTTTTTTTTTTCAATTTTATTAAATTTTTTCCTTCCATTTAATGTGGTTATTTTATTATTTTTTCAGCCATTTTTTTCGATTTTTTTTCTCTTTATGTTTTTGTTCATAAATAGGTTATCTTTTGTTTTTTTTTTTCTGTTATGAATTTAAATACGTATACATTTATGCCTGTGTGTGCAGGTGTATTTGAGTGTGTGGTAATTGAATTATTTATACACCAATACATCCAACACACTCATACACACAAATACACTCTTGTATTCATTCATATTCTACTTAAATACTCCCGCAAACACTCTCATTCGTTTATGTTTTCCGTTATGATGGCGACAAAGAAAAATAACGGGATTTTTTATGACCATTATAAAATACAAAGATGGTTAACTATTTAGTAACGGAAAGTGATTTTATTTTGTAACTTTCTTTGTTTATATCGGGTATTTAAAAGCAAAAATTGGGAGAATTGTGGAAAATTTCTAACAAAATGAAACCTGAAAAATATTTCTTTTGGCGGCTTTCTCTTTGCAGTCTACTAGCAAATACTTTGTGAGTAAAATAAAATTGCCATGAAAAGTTTCTCAAATCTGCTGCACGGGATCGACAGTAAACAGTAGGTCGAGCCACTCATAGTAAAAATTAACTCTTACAACATGAGTAGTGTAAGAAGCTTGGTTGTAATCCCCACTAAAGAGTTGTAATAACCAATAAATTAAGCAAGCAAGTAAATATTAGCTATCGTTAGCTATGATCTGTTCTTTGATTATCTAATTTTGCTTGGCTAAGAAGAAATCTAACTGAATTCTCATACTCATACCAAAGATATTCTGAACGGAATAAGTGAGGTGTTATAAGGACGCGTTAAGCTTCAGACTATATGGTATGGAAAGGTAGAACTTCCCAACCGTCATTTTCTAAATGGTTGCAACTTATAGAACTTCTGAGTTCAGGTAGTTTTTTTTTTTTTTTTTTTGATTAATTCTTCTCCCTTGGTCATCTAGTCCGAGTTCTGGAGCCAATACTAGTGCATTACTTAATAAAACACATTATCTACGCAATCTTCATTATAAGAACAAAACCCTCCTAGGATTGACAACACTGTACAAGATTGCATTTGAGATCTATTACCCGCGTTAAATAGATTGTAGAAGAAAATCTTTGCAGTCACACTAGTTTACAAATCATTCACATTGAGTGTGTACAGAAATGTTTCTTAACCTGCCGTCAAACTCACACCACTTATACTGTGTGTGTTAATTTTATACATAAGTAGCGGGACCTACAGTTTAAAATCCATTACGAACGACAGATTTAAAAAAAAAAACTTTTCATGTCAATTTCTTATTTACTCTCCGAAATATATTGAGAGGAAATCGCCGAATAAATATCATTTTTTCATTTTTCGTTTAGTTCGAGATGTCTGATCTAGAGTTTGAATCTTGGCCTCACGTTTAATAAGCCAACACACTACCTACTAGACCACGACGACTACAGCAACCTATTATCAGCGGTAAATAGATTGCAGAAGAAGATCTTTGGAGTCACACTAATGGAAAAGAATTGGGGGGTTGACTAGCTTCAAATAAGATTTGTGTCGTCATTGGAATGAATTCAATGTAAATATGAATTTTGACACTCTTTGGCTTTAACTCATGTTGTTCACAGATTTGTTTTATTATATCTTTTTACATAAAGATGTTTTGAAATTCCTGCTTAAGTGGCTCCCTAGCTTTTGCTTGTGTTTGATAACAACTTCATTGCGTCAAATCATTATTTTCGAATTTTTTTATTTGAGCTTTGTCTTCCATGTTGAACCTATCAGAAAACCACTTGTGGTCTTACAGAAACCAATGCACCCATTACGAGTGACTGCTTGGTGTGGCTTATGGAGCGGAGGCATTATTGGCCCATATTTCTTTGAAAATGAGGACGGAGCAACCATTACGGTCAATGGAAACACCTATCGCACCATGATAACCAATTTTTTTGTACCCGTTCTTCATGGTGCTGATGTGAACGAAGTTTGGTTTCAACAGGATGGTGCAACTTGCCACACATTTTATGCCACAATCGAAATAGTGATATCATTTGGCCGTTGAACTAATTTCTGTAGGGGCTCCGTTAAAGAAAAGTGTTATGCCGATAAACAAGATGCAATTGAGCATTAAAAGGCCAACATTCGTGATGCCACTGCCGAGATACGACCCCATACACTCGAAAAAGTGCACGAAAATTGGTCCGATCGAATAAGGTACTGTGAGGCCAGCCTCGGCAATCATATAAATGAAATAATGTTTCATTTTTAAGCGAAACAAGTGTACTTCACAACAAAAAAAAAATAATTGGCCAAATTTCAAATTGTTTTTGTTTTATTGCATTTTTCAATTTAAACTTTCAAATGGCCTACCCTATACATTTAATATTAATTTCCTACAACTGCTATTTATATGCCCAGCACTATACATTTATTATAAATAAGAGTAGAGTATCTCTGTTTATTTGCTTTCTTTGCTCTACAATCTTTTCATGTTTCATAAGCTTGATATGGAGGCTTTTTAAACACTATTTTTTGTTGAGCAACTACGCAGTTTTATTGAAAACAGCCTACCTCAACATGTCCTGCATACACATACACTCTCATAGAGGGTGGTAAATAAAAATTAACAGTAGTATACAAGACACAACCAAAATCTTCTTTTATTCATAGAGAGATCAACCCATACGCTTACATAGTTGTGTATACATATACACACAGCTTGCCATGTCGATTGCTTTCATTTATTGAAAGAGTATTTGTTTGTTCATTTTTCTTTCATTTCTTTGTTTTTATTTTTATTTTTTTTTTCACAATTTAAGACATGTTAAGCAAGAAGAATAAAAAACACAAAAACATAAGACTTAGAAAAGAAACAATTAGAGAAGGGAGAGAGAGAGATAGAGAGTCGAAATAAAATTCTGTTGTTTATGACTTTGAATGTTGGATTAATGTTGGGTTTTTGTTTCTTTTTGTTAGTTATTGTTGCTACTGTTTTCTTGTGGCTTTTTTCAATTTCATAAACTCAAGTAAACTTTGAAATGTTTTTTGTCTCTCTATTGTCTCATCCTTTATTTAAGCCCAGAGACTTATTAAGAGAAACTTCTTTATGAATTTCATTTCAACAATAGACACCACGTTTAGACAGTTTTAATAGAATTTTTAACTGAAAAATTTTGTGTTTTTACTACACATTAGAGATGAGCGATATTTTCAAAACTGTGATTTAATCACGGTGATTGATAATTCACTGGTAACTACAGTGATTGAAGTTGCCAAATAACAGTTACTAATAATGTCGTTCTTTCAAAATTGTTACATACTCAAATTTATTTCATTTTATTTTGAATTACTATTAGATGATGCTGATTATTTACTTTTGTCTTTTATACATGAACTTTCTGTGAAACTTAATTGTCAACCTTCATATAAAAAAAATTACATTAAAAATAATAACATTGATCGCCTCAGTAATGTAGAATATAACGATATATTAGGAATAACTACTTTTTTGATCCGAGATTTAAAACGTTTGCCTTTTGCGATCCGGCTTGTGCAGAACGCATTAAAGAAATTGTAATATCTTCTGTCTCTTTAATATATAATTCTGAATTAGAACATCAGATACAAGAAGATACAATTATGGAAGATGACACCCCGAAAGAATTTTCAATATGGAACTCTGTTGATTCGAATATTTCTCACTTTAAACCAAGAAGAACAGTAGCATCGCGTGCTATTAATGAAGTACATAGTTATTTAGAAGTTGATGTTATTCCACTAAATAAAGACCCATTAAACTGGTGGCGTACTAATAAATTAAAATATCCAAAACTTTGTAAAATTGCTCAAGAAAAACTTTGTGCCCTTGGTTCTTCTGTACCATGCGAAAGAGTTTTCTCAAAAGCTGGACAAGTTTTAAACGCGTTTAAGTGACAATAAAGCAAAAATGTTATTGTTTTTAAACTCAAATTATAAATATATTTAATAAGTACAATGTACATATTTAAGTAATTTTTCTTTGTATATATTATTTGGTAATGTACATAAAGTTTAAATTTTCTTAATTTGTATGTATATTTCTTGTTTATTTTACATAAATTTATATGTATTTATTGAATTTTTGTTTTGTTATTAGTTTCCGCCCTTATAGTTATTTTTTATTGTTGGAATAAAAATAAAAAAAAAATTTTTTTTGTTTTCTTTTGGAAAACAGTGATTAACAAATCACGTTCACTGAGAACAAGGTTCTTCAAAAATCACTGAATCGCTCATCTCTACTACACATACATACATAATTTTAAAAATAATTGAAAAATAATAAAAAAATTTATAAAATTAATATGATTTTTTTTTATACAACAATCGTTCAAAAATAATAAAATATAATGGAGTATAGATGCTCTTGTCAAGATTCTTCATGTCAAGTTAACTAAACTACAAATTTATTAAGCTGAACTCACATTTGGATACGTGAGTCAGTCGTTGAATAAAAATTAGAATGAATAAAATTTAGAACACACAACATGGATGGTATCTGAAGCTAGACTATATTTTTGACTTAAGGGATTGTAATCATCAATTAAGAAAATAACTCAAGAACCCTTCCAGGATAAATGAGAAAGAGAAGCCAATAGGCAGTAAGGCAGCGAGCAAGGTTGGAATACCAGCTGAAATTGTGTGGATTGATATTGAAGTCGCCGTAGTCTAATAGGTAGTGTGTTGGCTTATTAGACGTAAGGCCACAGTTCAAACCCCAGGTCAGACATCTTCAACAAAACAACGCAAAAACTCTGAGAGTAAATAAAATTGCCATGTAAAGTTTCTCAAAAAAATCTGTCGTTCGGAGTCGACTTTTAACTATTGGGACCCGCCACTCATGTATAAAAATTAACACACACAACATTAGTGGTGTGAGAAGCTAGGTCGTAATCCTGACTGAAGGGTTGTAATAACCAATTATGTATGTATGTATGCATGTGTTGCTACAAAAGAAAGTTCAAAAGATAATTGAAGAAAATTAGGAAAGTTGCATCAAGTAAATCGGCACTATAGGGCGATGTGTAGTCATGTAATAAAATATTTTCTAATAATCGGTTCACTGCGTTTCCAAAACTATTCTAAGGTAAGGCCTATACTAGCCCTTGAGCGAGTTTATCTTTCTTCCTTATGACATAAAGCTAGAAGTCACTAGAAACCATCTTTGATCTCTACATCCCTATTTTTCAGTCTTCGAAAACATTTTCATAATTTAACATTCCCAAGCAAGAGGAAATCAATTTCTATTAAAAAATTCAATTGATTTACAACGTCACACAATTCAGTTTGTAAAACAATTGCTCTTGTGTCAATCATATTTCAATTGTGAACATAATGTGTGTGAGTGTGTGTTTTGTTTAACAATTCCTACGCACGTGCTGCATATTACATGTATGTATGTGTGCATTCGAATATGCTACACATACATCACACATGTTTTAATTCAAGAGTGTTTACCTTGACTGTTTACCTCTTCGTACTGTTTGTGTATGTGTATGAGTAGAAGAGAACATTTTTGAATACATCATAACGGCAACATATGGTGACATTATTTATTGGATTTTGTTTCTGTTTTTTTGTGTTCTTCTTTCGCGTTTATTTTTAATGTTCTGGTTTATTTTGTCCAGCCATTCATTAATTCTAGTGCTCTTGTATATTTTTCTCTCGGTAACTAAGCTTATGGTATTAGTATATATGTATATGTATGTGTGTGTGATTATGTTTATTTAACTGCTGTTATATGCCATATGGGGCGTATGAGCGTAATTATTTTAAATTGAAATATTAATTATACGCTGAAGTGGACGAGTTTCATTATTTTATGGCAAAGGTTTACTGCTTAGTAGAGTGATTCATTTAGAAGAGCATGGAAAACTTTTAAACGTTTAATCTTTAATGATTTGCACTTATTTTTGTTGTTGTTGTTGTTGTTTATTTATGTGGGTCAAGATTTATTATATGTTACACCATCATAACGGTAAAGTATACACTAATTGTGCTAAGGTTTGTAGTGTTTGTCTAAACAAAACAAGTTTTAGTCACATTATTCGAATAACTTCCAGTTAGACGTACTGTTGAGATATAAATAATAGCCGCCTAACTGGAGTTATTAATTTAAACTGGCCGCCTGACTCTCCAAACTACGAAATAAATCGAACAGAGACGAATAAGTAGTGATAGTACACTATCCGGCCTGTGCTATTGTCCTTGCTTGTGTGTTATTGCACCCTACAAATGTCAGAATAGAAAATCCTACCATCTTTTAGAGACTGGCATACGCTAAGTACAAATAATGTGAAATTCTTAAAACCTATTGAGGTGATTCAGTCAAGTTTCCTGTAAAGAGTTACATTTACACAGAAGGCGTTGTACCAATTCTTTTTCTTTATATATGTAGGTTTAGGTAATTACGCCCATAAAGAGTGGCCCGTTTACAGAAGCATAAAAAGCTTGACTTGAAAGCTTACATGAGTGGCGGGACCTAGTCGACTCCGAACTACAGATTTTTGAGAAGCTTTTCATATCAATTTTATTAATTCTCAGAGTTTTTCCAAGATATCTGCCGAGAGGAAGTCGCCGAAGTAATATTTTTTCATTCTTCGTTTTATTGGAGATGCCTCATCTGGGGTTTGAACCTCACGTCTTGTCATATTTTGTTTAGTTGGAGATGTCTGACCTGCAGATTAAACCGTGACCTCACCTATAATCCATAAATTTTATCACCCCTGTAACTTGCTGTAGGTACTGAGACGCTTTATGTGGCGTTCTCGCGTATGCAGTGTCTTCAGAAATGATAGGAGTGTGAATGCGATGCTGAAATAAAAATTAAATACAGAACAGATAGCAAGAGATACAACCCTATGGCGTACCGGAAAAAAGCCCATGGTTATAGCGATACTATTCCCTTTTTTTAATTTGCGAAAGCTAATGTTTCAGATTTTTGCAAAAACGCTGAAAGTGAAATAAAATTGGCATGACAAGCTTCTCCAAAATCTGTCAGCCACTCATCAATAAGTAGTGTGAGAAACTAGGTCGTAATCCTAACTAAAGGGTTGTAATGATCAATCATGTATGTAAGGATCTATGGATAGGTATGCCCTTCAACAAAACCCATAGCATACCAGAGAAATAAATAAAAAGTCCACCTTTTAATGGCATTTCAAATAAAGGAAAACATGTACTCCAAAAGTATTTACCAGACGTTAGGCTACCCATTCCAGCGTTCATTGATAACCTTGGCCATATGGTTTGAAATTAAATTTGATTGAAAAACAAAAGGATGATGTAAGCCACACCTAGTCTAGGTTCGCCTGCAAATATGAATGGAATGAATGGAAATAATTTATAAAAATTAAACACTCCAAAGAAATTATTCCCTTAAGATTTACTCCCCCCCCACAATAGAATAGAAATGCAAATAAAAGCAAACATTTCAAATTAAAATATTTCCATTTGAGAATGTATTTAATTTCTGTTTTTTTTTATTATGTATATATGTATGTGTTTGTATTTGTAAGTGCATTTGTGTTTAAATGACAAGGTTAAATACAAACAATACCATACCATCCATCTATCCATTCACTATCTATTCCTTTGGGTTCTGGCTATAAATAGCAAATGAAAGACCGCCAAAAACGAAAGGAAATTTTAAACTTTTTAACCACAAACAGCAGCAATTCCATTAAAAAGAAAAACAGAAAAGAGAGGAAAAACTCATAAACTTAATAAATAATAAAGTTTTCTTTTTGTTTGCTGCTGTTGTAATCCTTTCTTTCTTTTTTTATTTTTTTGATTTAAAATCATTGAAGGATTGAAAGGAAAAACTTCATCTATTAGGGATTTGCGGTTCAAAGATTGTTTTGCAAAAAAATGTTTAAGGCGGCCTTGAAAGTTAAAATATATTCGACATGCGATACTTTTGTAACTAAAAAATTGGCAAAAACGCCTTCAAACCATGACGAACCATTTTATAGAGCCAAAGCCTTCGAATAAGTCGATGCATTTTTGCAACAGATTAAGCGAGAACAGCATACAATCGATTAGGAGATTTAAAATCGACTAGCTATTCACAAATACGTAACTTGTCCCACTACTTAAGACCTCGAATCAACATCAAACAAAGTTATGTTCATGGTTTGATGGCTTATTAGACGAGAGCCCACGGTTCAAACCCATCTCAAACATCTCGAACGAAACGAAATATAAAAAATATTTCTTCGGCGACTTCCTCTTAGCAGCTTTCAACAGTCTTCTGTCAAAAACTCTGAGAGCTAATAAAATTGCCATGAAAAGTTTCTCAAAAAAAAAAACTGTTGTTCGAACTCGACTTTAAATGTATAAAATTAACTCACACAACGTGGATGGTGTGAGAGGCTAGGCTGTAATCCTGACTAAAGATTTGTAATAACCAATTAAGTAAATAAGTTTGGTTGATTTAGAATGGAGT
Source organism: Sarcophaga caerulescens (assembly GCA_927399465.1). Classification (NCBI taxonomy): domain Eukaryota; kingdom Metazoa; phylum Arthropoda; class Insecta; order Diptera; family Sarcophagidae; genus Sarcophaga; species Sarcophaga caerulescens. Next base: position 19,723,470 of record OV656867.1, read on the forward strand.
TATTGGATCTCTTTTTGGGCGGCCAGTCCTTGAAAAACACAACAGACTTTTAAGAGATAATGCGAGCACTAAACGTTACCTACATAACTGTTTACGATTTGGTGGAATTGTTAAGAAGCTAGTCAAGATTTATTAACTTTTTTTCATTTTTAAGACCAACACTGAGGGGATAGCCCCTACCTATGCAGTGCATTATATTGGAATTAGAAAAATAGGCTATGAAAAGTAGGAAAGAGGGAGTAGGGTTTGGTGGACATTAGGTTTGAAGATTTTTATATTATAAGCGTCAGGAAAGTCCTTTGCAGGAAGGAAGTTCCACATACGGACTTAGTCTGGCTAAAGAACGAATTCTGTCTGTAATGCAGTGCGCTATCCACTGGCCAATCGATCACAAACGGGTGTGCTATGCGAGAAAGGCGGATGTTACGTAAGAATATATTAATTTCAGGAACGAGTCCTTTTATCGTGCCAGAGAAAAATCTGTTGTAGTATACAGTGAAACACAAGCCACATTGCAACGATGCTGCAATGAATCCATAGAATTGGTATCCTATGGATATACGCGGTCGAGAATTCTCTAAATAGTTTTAGAGTTACCTCCCCACACTTAGCACACTTTCGGATTGCCAAGCAGCATTAAAAGCTCTATCTCGGGGATTTTCCACTAAAGAACTAAATGCCGACGTGACTTGATAACTGAACTTACGTGCAACTTCTTTATATTGGGAGTTCCATTACGAACCTGCCTTGAAAAGCTTCGATTACGTTGAAAATATTGCGGCAAAACTGGTCTACACTAGATAATTGTCTCGCTATTGGAGCCACTTACTGGACTGTAAAGCAAATACTCACCTACTGGGTGCAGGCTTAATGTTATGTTGACGTTTTCAAATTGCTTAATGAGTGGCTTTCTATGATTTTGCAAGCATTTCTTGAGTTTGATAACAAACTTAATAGTTTTATGCTCTCAATTCGTCATATTCGCACTTTTTTGTGGCTAACCTATGCGATTTTTATTCTCCGTGTGAAAATCATGACTTTTCAAGACCTAATCTAATCTGGGATTGATGAAACATATTCAGGATGAGCTTTGGTAATCAATTGATATGCTCCATTATGACTTTCTTACTTAGTTGGTCGTTACAATCCTTCAGTCAGGATTACGATCTATGTAGCTCCTCACAACACCCATGTTGTGCGTGTGAAAAACAACGGATTTTAGAGAAATTTTTCATGGCAAATTTATTTTGTTCACAGAGCTTTTGTCAGAAGACTGCTGAGAGGAAGTTGCCGAAAGAGATATTTTTTTCAATATCGTTTCGTTCGAGATGTCTGAGCTAGGATTTGAACCACGGCCTCACGACTAACATGTCGACACGCAACCTACTAGAGTACAGCCATTCCATTAAAGCATCTTTTTAAAATTGAGGAAATAATGAGACTATGTTAGCTCATAATTCGGGGTTCTCCTTTATACTGGAGTAGACGGTATGGTGTAGCGTTTAACGATACAAATGCGAGCTATCCAGGTTTGAATGCGGGCGAGAACGAAGAAATTTTCGTAACTGTTTTCGATTTTTTTTTTTTTAAATTCGGAAACTCTATGCCAGCAGAATAATCATCATAAGAAGATTAAAAAATCTGTCGTTCGGAGTCAACTTTAAACTGTAGGTCCGCCACTCATTTATCAATTTAAAGCACACAACATAGGTGATGTAAGAAGCTAGATCGTAATCCTGACTGAGGGGTTGTAATGACCAATTATATTATGTATGCGAAGATCAAACTGCACCACCATTTGAGAAAGAACAGATCCAAATTAGCACAGTTCTTTACCATTATACTTGGGACAACAACCAAAATACATTTTCACAAAGGTTATCATTGTGAAAAATTTAATTAATTAATCCGAAACAAAGTTAAGAAATAAAAACAGCCAGGAAATGTTTTGTAGCAACCTGGGATCTTTAAAGGCTTACCCACTAATGCCGACTATAATTGGAGCGGTTCAATGGTTAAGTGAGATCTGCAAAATGCCTTGAGCATCTATTGGGATTTCCAAACTTTCTGTTTTACGATTGCCAACAGCAAAAAGAGACGAAAAGAATCTAACAAAAGAAATAAAATCCTGTTGGAAAAGAAACTTGAACTTCTCTCTCTCTAAGATCACCTACAATTACATAAAAAAATTCAATGGATTTTCAAGCAACGTTTAACAATTTTTTTTTGTAACTGTTTTGTTCACTTTTAAAGAGAATATAACGGTTATCATATAATTTACAAATTTTGTTTTTGTTTTTATTCAATGATATTTTTGTTCTCTTTTTCTTTTGCAATTTATATCGTCTATTAACCTGCGTGTGTGTATGTATGTGTGTGTGCTCGCATAAATAATTTTTGTATCTGTAACGGTACATGTTGTTTTTGGGGTAGTTTCACGTGCTTTATGCCATTGAACACCCACATGCGCACGTTATACTCTTGAAATATAGAAACAGAAAAATGAAATTTTGTCTGAAATACTAGAAATTTTATGAAAAAGAATGAAAAAAAAAATCTTTTAAAAAAATTTAAAAACAAAAAACGATTGTTATTTAAAGCATGTTTGCTGTTATTGTTGTTGATTTTGTTTGACAAATAAAATTTTATTTTTGTTTTCCAGTCAAAAAGCCAATAATTATGGTTGTTTTTAATTTGTATTTATTTATGTTTTCATTTGTTATTCTTTCTCTTGTTTTCTTTGCTATTATTATCGTTGTTGTTGTTATTTTTTGTCTATATTTTCTATTTTTCTGGCGTCTAGCTGGGTGGGTGTTGGCGTTTTTTTTCTTGTTTTTTTTTTAGCAAAAATAATACAAATCAAAATGTTTCTGTTTTTTTTTTATTGCTAAAAGAGATTAAACCAACATTGAAAAAAAAAAAAATATATAATATTTATGTTCTTAAATTATTATATTTCTGCTTAAAAAATAGGCACCTTTTTTGAAATTATTTTTTTATTGTGTTAAATTGATTTTTCTTTGTTTATATTTTTTTTTTTTATTGCTGCTTCTTTTCTTTTTTGCTTGTTGTTGTAGTAAATCTTTTATTCCAAACACTTTCTCAAACAATACAAATTTTTTTTAATGTACACCGCGCACTCGTCTTCACTATCATCAACATCATCTTCACTGGCTGGCGTGTTCGCTAGGCACTTTTAGACCAACTTTACCGCATAAAATCTTCACATCAACTGGAAATTAAGTTTTCAAAAGATTTTCTTTTACGCTCTCTCTCTCACTCACTCTCTATAAAATTGTTGGCCAGGCAAAGAAAACGTAACAGACAGAACCGAAAGAAAAAGCTTTTCTCAATCTACAACACTCTCTCTTTTTATGTTGACATATTTTTGTTTTTTTCTTTGCACAGGTTGTTGTTTTAGTTTCACTCACGCATCATTGTGTTTCATGGGTATTATTCTCATGTCCTTCTTAAAAAATTCTCATTTGTATACAAATAGCGGGTGATTCTATAAGCGTTTGGATTTAGGAAAACTAAAAAAAAGGAATAATTTAGATGGGACTTTAAATGAACATCTGCCATCCATAAGCTTTTATTTTGTCATGATTTTTTCATACCATAATATTGCCTTTCAAAGCTGAAATTATAGCGCGTTTGCCTATTTGCACGAGAGACTTTACGTGTCCTTAGAGAGAATAGTCTAGTGGTGTCAAAATGTATGAGCCTGGCGGTCAATAGACTGCTGAGTTTAGTTATAAGTTCTTATCAAATTCCCCTTTCGAAGTGTCTATGGTGTAGCTTACAGTGCATGTAGCATGTTGCATGCGGAAGCGATTTCCCATAAGTCTATCATGTTCAATTCTACCATTTTGGAAAAAAATTTATTGTACCACCGGCACATACAGTACGTCTTTGTGGGTGTGTTGGCTGCTCTTGCATTTCTTGCTACTCTCATATCATTCTGTTTTCGGACGTACTCTATTTTTCATTATTCTTAATGGTCTATTCGCTTTAATTGCCAATCCTAGCTATGCGTGGGTAACATCATTATTTATTGTATTCCTTTGATCGACGAGCAAACCATTTGGATATTGAGAAGACACTTAAAAAAACTTGCATTGCATCCGATAATGAAATTACGCCATCTCTAAATATGAATAGTATAAACGAAAGTTGGCTGGAACCATCATAGTAGTAGTATCGAAAACACTATTCAAGTGGATTGATTTCTTAAGACCTAAGTGCAAGGAATACTTTACTACATCTGTTCTCCTTCCTATTAACACCACTGAAAATGGAATATAAAACTCATGTTTTATACCATTTCTGTGTTAGCTGAAGTCGTAATTTTCTAAGCTTTCAATCCAACGTGCTTGTTGCCTTTCTGAGCTTTTGAATTGAGACAGCCACCTGAATGTGGTTCTTAGTAGAAAATATTGGGCTTCATGCAGTAATTCCTTGATTCAAGTATAAAAGCTTAAGACCTTTTTCGTTGCATCGACCATATTTTATATTTGCTACATTGTCCAGCACAAATTTTTTTCCTGGAACTGAGGATTAAGAAACTGAAGCATCACACAACACTACCATTGATATGACCTCGATTTCTTCGTCAGCTCATATAAACAGGCCACTATGTTCACGAAATATGCCACGAAGCATTAGATGGGGAAGCATATCTCTCACTGAACGCACTTTATTCTGATCCGTGATGATAACGTCTTTGGTAATGAAGTGTTCCAAATATTTCAATTTTAATATATATTCGTTGAAGATCTTCAGCCAAAGATGTTAAGATCTTATCGTCAAGGTACACCAAGCAAGTCTTCCATTTAACATAAATTTTATATAGAAGTTCAAATGTTGCAGCAAATAGCATTCCTTAAAAAGTTCTCTCTACATGCCTGTATCCACTTTCAAGTTCAAGGTGGAGAACCATTTTGTTCTACGTCCTCAGAGGAAAATTGTCTTTATATTCTTTTTAACTTTATTACTTGTTTTTTAAATTACGAAGAACGAATTCTTAGTGTATATGGCCACTCCAATGTAATGGTCTGACTAACTCACAACAACTGGCAACTTCGAGATTTGTCTATGTAGTGTTGTTGTTGTAATTAGATATTTACTTTGTTTTGTTCATGATGAAATGGCAAACCTCTTACCAGTTTTATCATTGTCACATGTCGTGAATCTTTTTGTTTTTATTAAAAACATTTACACGGAAAACTCCAAATAACAAAAACTAATACAAAAAAAAAAATCACCCGTTGTAATGGTTATTTAGAGCATGCGCTCTCATCATGTAAACAATAGAGTGCTAAAAGCGTTACAATAGCACCACCAATTCAAACAACAATTAAAATAACATGTGTTCACTGCTATTGTTAAGGGATTAAACACCAACAACATGATGTCAAATGCATTCCTTTCTTTCAGGTTGTGTTAATCAAAATAGAAAAACGTTATGGTCCGTCTCTTCGTTTTTGGTTTTGTTTGTTTATATTTCTCAGGTTTATTGTTATTGTTTACATTAAACTGTTAAATGGCTGCTTGCTTATGAGTGTGTATGAGTTTCTGAGCATTTACCGTTACAGTTTTACAGAGACCTGTTAAGATATGAATGCAAATAAAAGCAGGCCTTGTTAACATCGGCGAGCATTAATTAATTTTTATCGATCTGAAGGGGGAATGTAATGGTAAAACCATTATATATACACACATATATTGTGTTATATATTCATGATCTCTATTGCTTAGCACTGTTAAGGTGTATAATTGCTACATATCATGTTGGCATAAGTTAAGGCTGCAAAATAATATTTCATTGAGCCGTTAAAGCGCCAATGTTTGAATGTTTATTTGAAAATAAAAATAATTTTTTATTTTTTTTTTTATTTTTATTTTAAATACAGACTGACAGGCAGAAAAATTATTATTCAAATAGACAATGTTTATTACAAAATAAAAAAGGAATTTTTGAATGAATTTCGTTTTTTGATACCGTTTTTTGGCTTAAGATTCTCTTTCTCTGTTACTTTACAAGCAAGCGTCTTAATTATCTTCTGTATCACTAAAGCTGCCATAAATAAGACCGCTTCGTGTTCTCTTCAAAACGCATGGTTTACCTTTCGAACCGTTCAACTCACTGGGACCAATATACTGGCGCACTGTTCTAATGGCATTACGGAATATTTGATGATCACGATAAATTGCACCGGGACGACGACGTTGTGGCGTTCTAAGAAGATCAGGGAAAAGCTTAAAATTGAATTCAAAGGAAAGAAAGAGGATTTTTAAAAGGTATACCTTTCATTATCGCGTTGTAAGTTTTCGCGGCGTCGTCTAAGATTCAGGCGTTTCTTGTAATCGTGAATGTAGTAATAAATGCAACACAATATCACACAACCGGCTACAATATACACAAACCAACTGCCATTGCTAAGAAAACTTAAAAAGGAGAGGAAAACGTTTCTTTTTAATGGATTCAAAGCAGATATTGAATGGCCAAATGGAAGAAGGCCATATAAGCAAATCTTCTTCAATGTTTTATTCGAATAACAATTAATGTGTTTCAGAAAGTATTTTGCAAAAATTACGTTTTACTTACACTTTAAACAACTCATTTGTCCGGATTAATAATTTTGAAAAGTTGACCTTTTTAGGGCCTGCTGATGCTACAACCTTTTTCGGTTCTTGCCATAGATTTAAAGAGCGAAACATTTTTTTTTTTGCTTTTCTTTGATTCAAACAAAAAGAGAGAAACACCAAAAATAATTTCGTTTCAATTTTTTTTTTTTTATTATTTTGCCTGTCAAAAAAAAAAAACAAGAGAAGAAAAAAGAATTTTCAGCCCGCGTTAAAATCTATTCGCCGCGAACCAAAATCTATTTGAAATATGGTCCGATAACTAAGGTATTTTGAATATTTATTTCGAAATAAAAGAAAAATATTGTGACAACCGAAAAGAAATTAAAAAAGAAAACTTTTTTTTTGATTCCACACACAATCAAATTGAACGAAAAGAAAAATAATTGTTAGAAGTCAGAAAAAATAAAATTTATTTTCAAAGTAATGCATGCCGACAGTTTGAAGGAATTAAAGCTGCCCAATTACATAAATTTCATTTTTCTTTTTTAATTATTTTTTTCTTATGAAAATTAATTCTCAAACGGATGTAAGTCATGTTCAACAGAAGATTTAGAGAGATGAGAATACATACATACATAATTGATCATTAATCCAACACACTACCTACTAAACTACAGCGACTTTTACTTTTATTTGATTTTAATGCTGTAACCTTTAATTTTTTACCTTTACGACGCTGTCAATATGTGAAGTATAAAAATTATTATCGCATCAGTTAGCTCAAGCTCCTTGTGCCAACGATGGATTTCCTTAACCGATTTTAGCGTAGACGACCGTTACAATGTCCGTATTTCAGTACGTTTGTACACTGCCGTCTAATACTTTATAATCGTAAACAGAAGTTAGAATACCGAAGTTATTGATTATAGCTGGGAGAAGCGGAGCCTACTAAAAGGAGGCACCAAGTTGAAAAAGTTTCAAATTTGTTAGGCCATCTAATCTCGATCAATCTTAATAAAAAAAATGTAAACTCTTCCTTACTTTAAAGCTTAAAAACTATTTCAGCCAAGAATAGAAATTTAAATTTTTAATGCAGACATAAACATAACCAAACAAAACTGGCAGCAGCATTTCATGTATTTTTAGAAGACCAAAAAAACAGAAAGACTAAGTAGAAAAAAACTAAAACTGCTGCATTAACTGGGTCAATGCCAGCCCAGTGAGAAGAAGCAGAAAAACAATTGCGAGTTTAAACGTTCTTTTTTTCTGCTTTTTTCCCAACAATTTTATTTTTTTTGTTTTTAATTAAAAAAAAAAAAAAAAACACTAAAAACTACGTGAAAAACAAAAACAGAAAAGAACACAAGAAACAGACACTGAAAATGGACAACAACACCAACACCAACAATAAATTGCCAGCAAACCAGTAATAAAAAAAAAAAATTGCAAGAAAAATAAAAACAAAGAAATAAAAGCGCGGCTATACAAATTAACACCAACAAATACAATATTATTGCACAAAAACTGTTTGTAATTGTTGTAGTTGTTGGCTTAGTTTAGCTGGTGTTATCGATTTGTATGTAAACGACCAGCTAAGAAGAGATGCAATCGAAGCATAAAAATTTTGTAATGACGTCATTAGTTACCGTTAAAAATGCAAAGAAAGCCAATGTAACAAAAGAAAAACGGTCACCTACATTTTTTTATTTGAATTTTGCCTACAAGTGTGCTACAATTTGTTTGAGAGAGATAGAGAGAAACTTAAATAACATTTACTGTTATTAACTAACATTGTTATAAAAGCTTTCTCTTTATCCTGCCTGTTTATCCCATTGTTGTCAACAATGCTTTCTCTCTCTCTCTCCCTGTTTCTCTCACAATTTACATTTTCTCGTTTACTTTCTCTCTGCCTTTCTACGCAGCCAGTGGTGTTGTCAAGGATTTTTTGGCTGGTTTATCTGAATTTTACATCTGATTTCTATGCTCTGCTCTATACGAGGAAAAGCTTAATAACTGTGTTATTTCTCTCTGTTTATTGTTTTTTTTATGATGCATTGAAATGCCATAAAATATCTCTTCCGCTACAGCAATAACAGCAGCAGCAGTAGCAGCAGCAGCCCGTGTTAATGGAATGCCATAAGATAAGAAGATTTTATATTTTCATGCTGGTGACATTAATTCAGATACTCGCTTGGGTATGTTGGCTTAACATTTTTGTATTTTTTTTTAATTTTTAATGCAGGTGGTTTGCTGGCTACTAAAATAACTCAAAGAAATGTTCGTTTAAATTAAAATTAAAATCGATTAAAATGAATAAAATTTTAATTAATGAGTTCGAATTGAAATGGAATTTGAGCTTATGATGATAAACCTCTCCTCATCTATAGGAACGAGCAACCAGCCGAGGTTTCCGCGATATTTGGAAAGACTACTTCCAAGGCCACATTTGTAATTAATTTAATCTCCTAAAAGTGCCCTGGTAGTCTAGTGGGTAGTGTGCTAGACTATTAGCGTGAGGGTCGTGGGTTCGATTGCCACTAGAGACTCTGGTCTGTGACACTACACCGAGCACATGGTCGAAGTTACTCAGCTCATATATAATTAAATATAATTTGTAATTGTATTGTAATTAATAAATAAATAAATAATCTCCTAAAACCAATGATGGTCCAAGTTTCGAACAATTTTAAATCAATGATCTGGCAAGGCTGTCAGCTGGTGAATATTTTTCATATGATGTGAGATTTATTCAGTGATCGTTTAACAACCGAAGAATGCGGTAAAACAGTTAAATGGACTATAAAAGTGAGCATTATCGTCTGATTACGATTGCAATAATAACTTACTGTGCAAGGAATTGGTAAGATTACATAGACAATTGAAGTGGCCATAATTCAGTAGGTTATATGTTGGCTTACTAAACGACAGCCCGTGATTCGACATTTCGAACAATCTTTTGCCATCATTTTTCTCAAATCTGAAATCGATATTAAACAGTAGGCCCCGCCACTGTTAAATTAACACTCACACCATAGGTGGTGTGAGAAGCCAGGTTTAAATCCTGACCAAAGGGTTGTAATGACCAATTAAATGAGTAATAAAGAAAGTAAAAAAGACTGGAAATGCTACGAAAATGGTGACGCTTGTGCAACGATTCGCATTAGAGTGCAAGCCTAGTTTTTTAGTTGAAGAAAGCTAGTCGAAGAAGTATATGAAAAGGATACTTTGATCAATGGATACTTTGATCAACAGGCCTCAATAGGTTTCCAAATGCCGTAAGTCAGTGGAAAGTGCACTGATTTTCCAAAAATTGTGGTAATGGATAAGGATACGAAATTCTTATTGTCTGAGAATGATTGTTGAGCATCGAAGGTCTTGTTAAAATTCGGAAATTGTAATACAACACTCGGAATTTAATTCCCTAGTAATGAAGTAATGAGTTTTAGAATGATGTCTGTGAAGGCAATGTCAATGCTACACTGTTTGCGAAATGGATTGAGTATAGATTTTGAAAGTGCAACAGATTTAATAGAGGCAACGTGGTGTAGTTTTTAAATTGTTATTAACTTCAGTTTTCTAATGTCGAAGGTCGACAATATAAGAAAGCTTTCTGTTTTTCCAGGAAATGGCAACCCTATTATTCTAGAATTTGCTAAACTGGAAAAAGTCTATTAATGTTAGTGCAATAAAGCAAGAAGGAATAATAAAAGATAAGTGAGAAATCCCCTTAGACTGCACTTAGTGTAACTTTAATGCTACATCCTGATGTAAGCAGTGTAGGTTACTTTGCCTTGTTCAGAAACCACTGGAGAACTACAATAGGAAGAGCTACAAATCCCAAAATTTGCTACGATCTGGTATTTGTGAAGCTCTTTAATGTATGGTGAACCAAGACATATTAGCCTCTTCCCAGCTAACATTGGACTCTAGCATATTAGATGAGTTACCGTTTCGTCACTGTTATCTCCTTCACACTTCACAGCAAGAGATATTGGTGTTGCTTTATTCCATATAATTTCCCTGTTTTTCAGGTCCTTGGAAATACTTTTCCTTGTAGTTAAACTCTTCCATCTACTATTCTCTCAAGCATTGGTAGAAGGACCTCTGAATGCCTTTAAGGGTATAGGAAAGTCTCTTAAGAGCGAGTTTGTCGAACTTCTAATTTACAAAGTGCTTGTGCCGAACACAAGATAACTTATCTTTACATCAAGACAAGACTAGCTTTGAGAAAGACCTGCTAGATGTTATTAATGCCTGGTTACAGCCAAATATCTTGATTACCTTTATGGTTCTCTCCGTCGACCTCCGCTTACAAATTACTGACATAACCTGAAAACTTATTGTTCACTTTTTTGCAGAAACAATTATGCTGACGTACATACATACATAGCTGGCCATAACAGCCCTTCAGACAGGATTATAACCTAGTTTCTCACGCTACTTATGTTGTGTGTGTCAATTGCATACATGAGTGGCGGGACCTACAGTTCTAAAATCCATTTAGAACGACAGATTTTTGAGAAACTTTTCATTGCTATTTTATTTGCTCTTAGAGTTTTTGTCAGAAATCTGCTGAGAGGAAGTAGCAAAAGAAATATTTTTTCGTATTTCGTTATATTGGAGATGTCTGACCTGGCCGACGACTACTATTATGCTAACGTAGGGTGTTTATAATACCTTCTCCTAATTTAGCGTAAAGTGTACCACAGGCAGGTGCCAAATAAGTTTTTATAACCCTAACAAGTGATGTGTTGCGTTCCATACTTATGAAAGTATTTTACATTCGCTTCTGACTTACTGTAGTGCAACTTAAAGTATTTCATTATTATTCTACTTGTTCTGTTGTTATGGCCACACAATTATTACTCATTGTAATACAATTCGTTGCCATTTTGTTAACAATTTTGTTCTTAAATTCAGTTCTCTTTTTCTATTTGTGTTTATGGCATTAAACGCAGCTTTACCTTCTGTTAACCTATTTTTGACACAAGTTTTACCAAAACCAAAACCAAAAATTGTCAATAAATTTTGGAATACACAGCAGAAGTTTGTGTGTAAGAAAACTACACATGGAATACGTTTTTTTCCTGACATTTAGGTTAAGCTTAACAGCGCTATTGACGGCACATTTGTCAAAAATTCCAAAGAAGAGAAGAAAAAATTGTTTTTTTTTTTGTTTTTCTTTAATTCGCAGATTGTGTTTCATGCACTGGCAACATATTTTTGATACCCTTGATACCCGTTATGGAATGAAATTCACACATACATACACACACACATACAGACACATACAAATAAAATTTTCAGTTGTATCTTTGCAACTTGACTTGACTTTTTATCAGTTGGGTGGGTATGAGTGGCGTTTAACCGTGTTCAGTTTTTGGTTGGCTTTTAATGTGGTTTTTTGATTTTGAAATGAAAAGAAGAAAAAAAATGAAAAAACTACCAATTTTTGTTTCTTAATATCTGACATTGCATGTGTCGTAAGCTGAAAATAATAAAAAAAAAATTAATTCATATGCAACGATACCAAACGCGTCACTGATATGGGTATCCACAAAAAAATGTTGCACGAGAAAAAAAAATGTTAAGAACACCTCCATTGATTGTATTGAAAGCCAATATTTTGGAAACAATAAAAACTGATTTAAAACCCAAAAGCCCAACCTTATTTACCATATACACGGTGGATGATTTTTAAGCTCTTGTTGTTGTTCTTTTACGTTTTATTTGAACATTTTTGGTTAAAAATATCGACGGCGGCTATTCTGTATTTAAAATCATTAAGAATTAAAATCTTTTTTTTTTGGTCATTGGCTACAAAAAATATTCTTTTTTTCAATTTGCATTTTATAAATCGAACAAAAAAATATTTTTTTTGTTTTCTGCAAACCAAAGAATCATGATATGTATTCGCAAATATTAATTTTTGAATAACTAGAAACAAAAATAAAATGGAAAGAAAAATTTAAAACCAAACAAACTTATAAAAAAAATTATTTTGCATGTTGCATGACACCTGTATACTCGCGAGCATTTGAATAAGTCCTAGAATTAAGTTTTTTTTTTCTGTTTGAATATGATATTTTTCAGGCTATACATAGCTTACAACCTTAAGTCAGGTTAACGCCCTAGCTTCTCACATAACCAATTAAAAATTAAATAATCCACGAACAATTAACGCATATCATTCTCTCTTTCTCTCCTCCTACAACCTTTTTTTTTGAATTCCAAAGCCATCTATGGAGTGGTGCTCTTAGTAAAGGAAAGAACAAAAATGCGTTAATAGAGTTCCTGGACCTCCTCACCATTTAGACAGCGAGTTTCATTGCTGCTTTAATCAGAAACACTTTTACTTTCATAATAAAGATCTCTAGAATGACTATTGCATTGCGTGCTAGAAAGGAAACAGCTTACGGGTTTGAATAGGAGCTTCCTTAAATGAGTAAGCAAGGCGAGCGATCGGTAATAAAAGTGAAAGATTCTTTCTACTCTTTGTTTACTTTCTCACTAAAGTTCTTAAAGTTCTGATGACTTTATTTTCGATTTTTTGTCTCACTTTGCGCACGGTAAGTTGGGCATCGTCACGTTATAACGTTAACTATAGCTTGAGAAGTCGACATAGTTTAGTAGGCAGTGTGTTGTCATATTAGACGTCAGGCCACGATTCAAACTCCAGGAAAACTAAATATGAAAAAATATTCCTTCGGCGACCTCCTCTCAGTAGATTTCTGGCCAAAACTCTGAGAGTAAGTACAATTGCCATGAAAAGTTTGTAGTTCCCGCCACTGATTAATAAAATTAAAACATCTGGTACCCATTTGGAGGATTGACAGAAAAGTACAATCGGTAAGCACAATTGCCATGAAAAGTTTGTAGGTCCCGCCACTGATGCATAAAATTAAAACATCTGGTACCCATTTGGAGGATTGACAGAAATCTTCTGAAAGAGCAGGACAGAAATTTTCGGCAATTGCCAATTAGTTTAGAATTGAAAGTTGCGATTTGGTTGTGATAGAAATAGAAGATCCCTTTCTAAGGATCAATTTAGTTAATGATTAGGTTTAGGTTTAGGTCGGAGTGGTAGCTTTGATATCACAAAGCTCACTTGAGCACGCATAGCGGCCCGTTGTGATGCCACAGTCCCTGTACTAACCAAATTCCACCAAAATCAAGGAAAAGGAAGAAGTTGGTCAGCGCAAGAGCAGCACAACAAAAGCACGACTACCCCGCACTGGAAAACCAGCCAGAAAGTTTGATGAACGAGGCTATATCCTTGATGTCAATAGATTATAGCTCCGTTAAGCTGACAAGGAATGGGGAGCCAAATAACCTATATCTACACCTAGCAAGAGACGGGCACTGACAAAGAAAGTGAACAACAGTCTCCTCTTCCTCAGCGGACATGCATCCACGGCAGAAGTCGTTGAAAGGGAGCCTCATTCTTTCCGCGTGTCTACCCATGACGCAATGACCTGTAAGCACGACCACTGTAGTCGAGATGACATCACGACCGAGACCAAGTAATTGTTTGGTTCGCCTTCTATCCATCTTGGGCCAAGTGAGTCTAGCGGTGGAGCAGGACTCCTCATTGACCCAGGATAGGTTGGCGTCCCGAAAGAACTTCCGCTAGTTAATGATAAAAACCTCAGAATGAAAAACTCTACAATATTCTGGCAGATGGAGAGATACTTTATGTTTAGGTTTAGAATCAACGGTGTAAGGTCGGGTCCACTGTGATACCACAATTATTTCTACACGGAGGTCAACCATTCTTTAGAGAAAACCACCCTGATTTCAAAATAAATCCTACCATTGCAGCTAACAGCTTGGTCAACGATGTCAGATAATGAGAGGTCAGAAATCTCCGTCTTTTGAAGACAACAGTAGGATACCGACACGTGAGCTGAAAGACAGTCTCTTTCTCTTCGTCTTAGACCCACAGCTTTTGCAAAAGTCATTAGTTGGAATGCCGAGTTTTTCGGCTTGCCTACCAAAAGAACAAAGGCCCGTAAGGCGCGCTATTGTGCGATGGATAGCCATACGATTTAAGGACAGAATTGAGTCTGCCTGCTGCCAACGAGATTGAGCCCCGTCGTAAAACGAGTGGACAATATAAAATTAAGGGAAGCAATAGGAACACTTAGGCCTTGAAATCCTCCAATCTAAGAAATCCTCTGCATTTATGGACAAGGACGGATATTGATACTACGTTCGTTAGGACCTTAATCACAGCCTGGCGATTCGAGTAAGTCTAGAGCCTTTCAAGGAAAATCCCGCCACTTAACAAGCATTACGCCGCTTTCAAAATTGTCATGACCTTTGCTTGGAAAACACTACAGGGATCAGGCAGCCTATAAGAAGGGCTAATAACAGGACCCTTAATAAAGTTACCACCACGAACGGTGTAAACATTGAATTTATATAGAGGTCCAGTGGTTCCTATTCAAATATTTATTGGAATTTTTATTCAAATCTGCCACCAGAAGACTATGTCATGAAAAAAATTAGGTACGACGACCATTAAACTGGTCATGTGAACTATGAAATGGTTTTCTGAAGAGCACTTTTTGCTAAATTCTTAGCTTAGTTTGGAGTCAAAAATTCAATTCTGAGCTATTATTTGTAATTATATTTAAAAAAGTATCAAATATATTACCTACCCTACCCATAATAATTGTAGTGTCATCAGACTCGTTGTAAATGTATCGTTAAAATTTATTTGTCTTTGTGGAAGCGTGTAACGTGCGAGCCTGTATTTTATTGGCATCATGGCTTATTTTGACATTTATTGTATTATACTCAGGGGTAAAAAAACGTACCGTTTTATTCTTTTATTGTTTTCAAGCGAAATGTTAATTTTTCATAAATTTTGTAGGAGTTTTTGGGGTCGCTTATGGTTTTTTTTGGTGTTGTTGTGATTAATAATAAAACTATCAAGTTAGTTACAGTTGGCTTAGCCCGACTGTGTGGTACTCTATGGAAGGTGGTACTTTTGCTAGAGAGAGGGTAATTATGAATTGTATGTAAAAGTATGGGTTGTGCTGGTTAGCTGAAGAACAAATTCTCTTATTAAACTTTGTAAGCCAATTAAGATCTATGACGCGTATGGCTTCATGGTGTCATATTCAAGTAAATTTGAATTTGTACGTCTTAAAGTACGTTCGAAGGGTAGGTAGAGGTGGCTGTCCATCTAAGAGAGTTGGATGGACACACTTAGGCCATATAGGGCCCGTTGTGTTACTACAATTTTCCGTTCCCTAGTCTGGGAACCACTCGGAGCTCCTAATGAAGCGCCTTAGACTGCCAATGTCAATCCGTGACATTCCTCCAGATCAGCGATATAGTAGGTAGAAGTGGCTGTCCCCTCGATGGAGTCATGAGCGGACACACTTAGGCCGCACACAGGGCCCATTGTGATATGGATATAGTAAGTACCGAACGAAGTAATTTTTTCCCCTTTGACAAAGTGCCGGGCGTGTATGCAGCAGGTGAATAACAATCTCTTCCTCAGTCCTACAGCAGAAATCATTAATAAGGTGGCCAAGACCAACGCGCCTCGCATGCGTACCCATAATGCAATGCCGCGTAATGATTCCGACAATCATACTGAGCGCGTCCCTCTAAAGTTTAAACAGACCTACCGTGCGCCCTCCATCCAGCTTTCGCCAGATTTTCCGCGCCGTTCTGGCTGTGTCCGAGGTCGCCCATCTGTCGTTGACGGAATGGACGATCGCATTATTCTCATAGGGATCGCCCAGAGTCGAGAATTCGTCGGAGAGTTCGATGGTTAACCCCGCCTGGCTAGTTCATCCGGAATATCACTGTGCACGTCTTAATGTAAATTTGAACAAAATTTTAAAAGTTCGAGTCGGCACTTTGGAAAGTTATTTCAAAGAATTCGATCTAAATGAGCGGCTGCATTGGCTCGGTCATGTCGAGACGGATATTTGATGCGGGGATTTGCGGAAATCAGCGAAGAAGACGACCTTGTTCGTGTTGGAAGGACCAAGTCGAGGAAGGCCTGGCATCATATGGTGTGACCAACTGGCGAAGGCGCAAAAAAAGCAGAGGCACTTGGAAGGATGTGCTAAAGCAGGCCGAAATCCGATAATCAGGTTGTTAATGGCCAATTAAGTAAGTATGTAAGTAAGTTTGACGGTGTCATCAGCGTTGTTACAAACCTTACGTGCATACCAACTATCGACAGAATAGGGACATAATATACAAAAACAAACAAAATTTGTGCAAATTTGCTTAGTTTTTATTATTTTTCACTACACATACGATTTGTAGCTTTGTTTGTGATTCGATCATTTATTGTTGTTGTTGTATTATTATTATTATTATTTGTAATAATTTTGTTTATTTGTTATTGTTTGAGTATGTCTTTGTATGTCATATTTATGCTTGTTTAAATCGTATTCCATTTCTGGGTTCAAAAGTTGCGTGTTCTATGATAATTTTTATGGATTTTTCGTTTTAAACGGTTCAGTGTTTATGTAACACCTGCAAGGGATACGACAAAAGAAACAAATTTTTCGTTTTTTTTTGTTGCTTATCTATCTATTAAGGAAAACTTATTATTTAAATATTTAAAAATAAAAACTTTATTTAAGTAAAATGCTGTCTCAAATATACGAAAATTAATTAATTATTAATTTAACAATACAATTTTGTATTTTCGTATATTGAGTTCATTGGAACTTAATAAATAAGTTATTTTTAATTATTATTTAATTTGCTTAGTATTTTAATTTTGAAAAATAGATTGCAAATAAAAATGAATTAAAAAAAAATATACGAAAATTAAAATCCCACTACCATATTAAAAAAGAAAATTTTGTTAAAAAATATAACTTTTGTTACCAAATACGATGCGTCTACGTTCATACATACATAATTGATCATTACAACCCTTCAGTCAGGATTACGTCCTAACATCTCACACCACTGACGTTGTGGGTGTTAATTGTATACGACAGATTGCTGAACAATTTTTTCAAAAACTTTTTTTATTTACTCTCAGTAGCCGCAGTAGTCTAGTAGGAAGTGTTTTGGCTTATTAGACATAAGGCTACTGCGGTTCAAACCCCAGGTCAGACACCTCCAACCAAACGAAATATGTAAACAATATTTCTGCGGCGGCTTCCTCTTAGAAGATTTCTGGCAAGAACTCTGAAAGTAAATAAAATTGCCATGGAAATGTTTCTCAAAAACATGTCGTTCGGAATTGATTTTGAACTGTGGTGTGAGAGGCTACGTTGTAATACTGACTGAATCGTTGTAATGTCTAATTATGTATGTCTGTATGTATTACTTGCACTTGTGAAGGACGTGAATGCACTAGGTGTACATCTAGTGCTTGTATCGAACCCCAAAGTCCACTGAAATGGATCCAAATTCTATCGCAAAAAATCTTTATTTTATTTGGGCCTAAAATCAATCACTGTATTGCTCAATAGTTGCTTAGGTGGAGGAGGATGCGTGAAAATAAAAATACGAAAGCAATTACCAAAAACAGAGAGAAAAGAGAGGAGAAAGAGAAGCAAAATAACTGGAGCTACCTAATGAGTTCATGTGGTACCTTCTACAGCTAGGAATGGAACGTAATGTGTTCACATGTTCCTGTAGAACAAATAGATCTAAGTAAGGATGGTATTCCAAACATAGGAAAAAACTCGATTCATACAAATCTATAAGTTTTTTAAGTCAATAAGGAAAAACCAATATGCCAAACTTTTCATTGCATTTGACTTGGAGTTTAAGTCCTAGAATAACTTCTTGGATATTTACTTTAGTTGTGAAACCCATAGTCTAGCTAGCAGAGAACTGCAGACGCTATAAGAACATATCCAACCGATGGGTTGCTTTTAGCTTTCGATCATGATCGAAATGGAAACTGTTTTCAAGTGCTTTTATATTTTAAGATTTTACGGAACAGGAAATTGGTGACCTTCTCTGCATCGTGTGATACTTTCTATGCGATTCTTTCTTTGGTTCTCTTTAGAAACTTCCTGGTAACTATTAATTGCCACGAAGACTGGATTAGCAATTCAAAAGTGGTGGGGTCTAGATGCAAGAAATGAAATAAATTTGGTTTCTACTCGCCAGTTTTCGAGGTGGAAATTCATGCTATTAGAATGTATGCAAGAGAATTAGACATTCCTGCACGTAAAAGCCCTAATTTAGCTCTTATTGCCCCTTAAGTCAATCTGTGGACTCACAAAAAGCCACGGAAATGAAATATGTACTTAGTAATGGGGAGGGGTGAATGAAATTAACTGCCTAATAACATATGTAAATGTAAGTCAGAGTGGAACTAATCGAATCGAATCGCATAAACTGCTTTTACAAAATATTGCAGACTTAAGTCTAATAATGGTGTACTTTACGGGTCATAGCAGTTTATGGCTTCATGACTGTCCTTCATGATTGACAATCATTGACGTGATTTTGCATGACTTGTGTGGAAGGAAGCCCCGGAATTTCTTGAAGGCCTTGGTCGTAGCGCTTCCCAGCCACAAATAATAGTATTAACGTTAGGTTATGTCATACAGATTATTTTCAAGAGCGAAATTTCAAAGTCGCTGTAGTCTAGTATGGAGTGTGTGTGCTTGTTAGACTGAAGGCCCGAGTTCGAATCCAAGGTCAGCCATCAAAACGAAAATATTTCTTCGACGACTTCCTCTCAGCAGATTTCTGGAAAAAACTCTGAGAGTAACTAAAATTGCCATGAAAAGTTTCTCAAAAAAAAAAAAATCTGTCGTTCGGAGTCGACTTTAAACTGTAGGTCCCGCCACTTATGTATAAAATTAACGCACACAACATAAGTGGTGTGAGAAGCTAGGTCGTAATACTGACTGAAGGGTTGTAATGACCAACTACGTACGAAATTTCAAATACGATCTCTATTTAATGTTTTTCTGTTATATTGTTTATATTTTCAAATCAATTTAATTGTTTGAATTCAATTTCACAAAATATCTTAATTATACGGGTAATTCTAATAACAACTGTTTCGTTAGAATTCTTTAATTTTGTAAGTCAAATAAAATTTGTTTCCAAAAAAAGAGCGAAACAAAGAGATAGAAACATCATGTTGACAAGTAGTCCATCAGTTCAATTTAATTGTCACATAAAATCGTTTCACAAAAAAAAAGAGAGAAAACTGTCATTAATTTTCATTGTTCAAGAAAAATTCAATTTTCAAAAACCCCATTTACAGTGGGCGTTGCATTGATAACAACACCGAAAAAATTAATATTCATTAGAAAAACAAAAAAAAAAAATGAAAATATATTCAATAGAAACGGGTTTCCAACTCTGTTTTGACGACTGCCTCTGTTTCATGATGTTTTACGAGGTGCTGATTGAGTTTTTTTTCTTCTTCGTTTTAGAAAAACTAGAGGGGGGCATTTGCTTAATATAAAAGCAGTAAAATTTTAATTAAAAAATAGAGGAAAACATTAAAAAACAAATGTTTAAACGTTTTAACAAAAAAAAAAATAGAAAATGTTTTATTGTTTAAAAACAAAACAAATATAATGATTTCATTGGTTTCTGTCTTCCTTAATTATTTGTAATTATTTTTTGTCTGTCCTTCATTTGTTAGTCTATCTCAGCTGTCAGTCACTGTTTAATTGTAAATCCTCCCCAAATTAGGAGCTTCTTCAATGTTAGATTGATTTTTTTCGCTTGAGTTTGTTATTCGAAATTTCGAATTTTTGCCATTTTGGTGAAGAAAAAAATTCCAGAAAATCGTGTAATCGTATAATATATTGTATTGTGTTGCATTATTTTGTTTTTAAAAACAAATTTTCATTTCCGTCAGACAATGACAATGACTTTGACATGATTTCTGTTGTTGTTGTTTCTGTACATTTTAATTAAGAAACAAAATAAAAATAAAATTCAAAATGAATCTTTTACATTTCGCACGATTCAATATGAAGAAAATTGCAATTTTATTTATCAAATTAATCATGACTTAACGGACGACGATCGCACCAAGCGAACAGATGCATCGAGTTTTGAATCACCGACAGGCAACAGTGTATCACACAACAGAAATTTTCAAATGAAATATTAAAAGGAAAAAATATTTGTATAAATTTCCTTCATAGTTCATTAAATTACATCGATCATGTTCGGCCAATTATAAAAATTTTTGGAATCAAATTATTACACATAATTGTCATTACAACCCTTTTGTCATGATTACGAACTAGTTTCCCACACCACTTATGTTGTGTGTGTTAATTTTAATACAGGCGAGACCTAAAGTTTAAAGCCGACGCCGAACGACAGATTTTTTTTGCGAAAATTTTCATGGCAATTTTTATTCACTCCCATAGAGTTTTTTCGTATTTCGTTTTATTGGAGATGTCTGAGCTGGTGTTTGAACCGTGGCCTCACGTCTAATTAACCAACACACTACCTACTAGACTACGACTCCAAACAAAAATCTTTTGCTTTATTTTCCGTCCATTATACGAGAACAGTGAACAAACAACAGAGTACTGATAAGAACTGAAACAACTATATCAATACGATTATATTATCCGGGTTAAACGACTCCAATACATTCAGTATTCAGTTTGTGACAGCAGACCTTGTTTGATAGCCAGATTAATAGGAAATGTTATGAACAAATGCCTGAAGAAAATTTCTCAACCAAGAGGAATCTACATTTGAGTTCAGCACTACGTAAGACCACAGCAAGCTCAGAAGCTTTCAGCTGACTCTAACATCTTGTATCATTTTCTTAACCGTTAACCGGCGTTCATTTTGCTGTCTAATATACTCTGATTAAGTAGGCCATCATGTTAAATAAACTGAGGCCTTGCCAATAAAAGCCTTGAAAAAATTTTACTTAACACGGATTAATTTTTTCTAGAATTACAAATTACTGCCATATTGTTTGTTTTGGCTCCAAAAAAAAAATATATACATATATATAGGGTGGGCCATCTAACGGTTTAAATTTGAATCATCGGTTATTTCGAAACCGTTATTCTATTCTGCCACAAAATTCAATATATTATCTCCACTGAACGTAATAAATCTACTTGCACTTGAGCAACGTTAGGATTTATTGGGCCAACGAGAAACTGCACGATGATGTAGTTTATCCCCAAAAAAATCATCTTTTCGGATGAAGTTGATTTTCATCTTGGTAGGTACATTAACAAGCAAAATTGCCGTATTTGGGGCTCAGAAAACCCACACATGGTATTACAGAAGCCAATACACCAATTACGAATGACTGTTTGGTGCGGCTTGTGAAGCAGAGACATTATTGGCCCATATTTCCAAACAGCGCATGGAAACACCTATCGCACCATGATAACCGATTTTTTTTGTACCCACTCTTCATGGTATTGATGTGAACGATGTTAGGTTTAAACAGGGTGGTGCAACTTGCCACACATATCACGCCACAATTGATTTATTGCGTCAAACCTTTGATGGCATTTTAATTAGCCGAAATGATATCAACTGGCCGCCAAGAAACTGCGATTTGAAAAGTGTTATGCCGACAAATCAGAAACAATTGAGCATTTGAAGGCTAATATTCGTGATGCCATTGCCGAGATACGACCCCATACACTCGAAAATGTGAACGTAAATTGGTCCAATCGAATGAGGCACTGTGAGGCCAGCCGTGGCAGCCATATGTTTGAAATAATATTCCATTTCTAACCGGAACAATAATTGTACTTCACAACAAAAAACATAAATTTGGCAAAATTTCAAACCGTTTTTGTTTTATTGCATTTTTAAATTTAAACTTTTAAATTTCCCACCCTATACCTACCATAAGACAAGTGTTGCCTTGAAACTAAATTCAGTTATCGCCCTCGTATGTTTACAATTTGTTACGTTTGATTCAGAAAATCCCAAGCAAGCACCCTTAGAATGGTGAGAAAAAAATCTTGAAATTCTACGATTGGATTTTTGTTCCATACCCAATATTGAGACTAAAAAAAAAAATCAAGATTTAATATTACAATTTCTAGATCTTAGTGCTACATATATATGTACATATATATACTTTATACAAACATTCTCTTATCATAGTACATTTAAAGCGGTATTTTATCAATCAGATTAAAAAAAACGACCAGAGTTTCTCTTTCTAAATTACGGAATCTTGATTACAATGAGAAAAAAAAGCAAAGAATCTAGAACGCTGTCATAGTAATTGTCATACAAGATTATGACTTTTTTTTAATGAAAATATTTGACTTTTTAACCGAAATTTAAACTAAAAAAATTAAGAAACAATAGAAAATACTCTAACAGTAGATAGCAGATGAATGAAGGGAGGCAGAGAAATGAAAGAAACCAAACAAACCCACGTAATCTGTAGTTAATGAGGTGACGTTGTTATCAGCTGGAGATTTAAATGGAAATTATAACACGATAATTATACAATGTAATGAAAACAACAACAACATAAAACAACAACAACAACAATATATTTGTAATAATGGAAAAGTGCCGGTTAAATACCATAAAACAAAATCAACAATAAAAATAACGTATAACAAGAGATAATAGAGACAATAGTTTCCATAACAAATAATGGGTGGATTAGCACTGCAACTCGAGAGAGACGTTGTGAACGGGCAATGCAGATGCATTTCAAAACGCAACGAAACAATATCTTCTCATAATGACTGCATAATTCTTGAAATTGTTTTTTCAATTTCTTTCTTTTCAAAGATAAAATAAGATACTCGCAATTAAAAGAAGAAGATAACATTTTAATGGTAAGTCTGTCTGTTTATTGTTGAAAGAAGGAAAGAAAAAAACGAAAACAAAAATCAAACTTTTCTTATGGCGTAATACCAGGTGAGATAATGATTATAAAATTCATTTTAATTAGACAGCGATTATGAAATAAAAGCAATAAATTTACGTATTTAGAAGTCTTACATACATTCATACATACGTAATTGGTCATTACAATATGATTACGACCTAGCTTCTCACACAACTCATGTTTACAAAAATGATAATACCTATGCTCCGGTGCAGAAGGTTTCTGGTCTATGGAGTTCCACAATGTACACGAGTACAAATGCTAGTCTGTACCACCGAGCATTCATGGAAGTGACAGGTACCTTAAAGACAAAAAAACTTTGAAAGTCAACCATGAAGAAGAGAGAAAAAGAACGCTCCTCCATTGTTATTGCCATTCTACCTTTCTACATACATTGGTCATTACAATCCTTTAATCATGATTACGACCTAGCTTCTCATACCACTCACGTTGTGTGCGTTAACTTTACGCATGAGTGGCGAGTCCCAATAGTCGACTCCGAACGTTTGATTTTTAAGAAACTTTTAATGGCAATTTTTTTATTTACTCCGGGAGTTTTTGCCAGAAATCTGGTGAGGGCAGTGGCCGAAGAAATATTTTTTCAAATTTCATTTTGATGTCTAACCTGGGCTTTGAACCATGGCCTCACGTCTAACATGCCAACACACTTCCTACTCGGCTACGGCGACTTTATGGCGAAGTGAATTTGGAAGAACAATTGTTAACAATTTCTCGAATTAATAACCATGAGCTCTCCGCCGAGAATCTCAATAAAATTTCGCTACTTCGTTTTGATGTCTGACCTGGTGTTTGAACCGTGACCTCACGTCTAATATGCCAACACACTACCTACTAGACTATGGCGACTTTATGGAGAAGTAACGTTGGAAGAAAAATTGTTAACAATTTCTCGAATTAATAACCATGAGCTCTTAGAGAATCTCAAAAAAATTTCGCCACTTTTTTCGATCAGTTTTTCATGTTTTTAATTTCCTTGAGAGAATATCGAAATTGTATTAAATTTTTACACATTGTATGCTGCAATGTACGCATCGTTCTTCCTCGTACTTTAAGGCTTTGTCAGAATCCAGTTGATTATAAAAGTTCTAGTCGACCGATAGAGGCAGGAGAAGGTTTGAGAAAAATATAAAATCTTATATTTTTTTGTATCTCTAAATAAGTATATACGATGTATTATTCGGAAGAATTCGCTGTACATTCGCGACTACAATTTAAAAAAAACATATTAATAATCTTATGAATACAGGCAGTGAAGAATGCTTCCATACTGGATAAACTTGCTTTGCTTCACTGCTTGGTGGCTGAATATTTGGTTCCTCATACCATAGGTTTATCTATGCGTTTCAGTCTTGAGTAGTTCCACAAAAAAAATTAAGTGCCCTGAATAAAAGGTTGGCCATAACTGTAGCCATTATCAAGCTGGACGGCACGTGCGTATTAGTATCAATGAATTACACTTCAAATACTCAGACAAGCAAAATTTTATAAACTTCTATGAGGCAATAGGTTTCAGAACTTAATAAAGAGGGCCTACAATACTCTACTAAATGATTTTTTTTTCACAATTTTAACAGGTAGTGTCTTAATTATAATTTTTTTTGTTTTTATTCCAAACATTTAAATAAATAATCGCCTTCGATACAATTAACCAGTGTGTGTGATTCTTGCGCCCAAATGCTTAAAATACCTGTGGTTTTTATTGGTCTTTCTAAACTGGACCAAAACATTTTTCACTCATGGTCAAAAGTACTTCGCAATGATTTGTTGGCCAATTAGTTGGACTTATTTTCTTCTTTTAAAATTTGTTTGGAAAAGTTTATTTTAAATTTTGTTTTCATTTATCTTTTTTTCTTCTTTTTTATTTTCGATAATTTATCGATTTTTTTTATTTGTATTTTTATTGAAATGTATTTTGGTTTTTGTGAGGGGAGGAGGCGGAATATACGATAAATAAATGCATTTTCTTATTATTTGAAGCTGTCTAAACAAATAAAAATAATTTTCTGTTTACATTTAGAAACAACCAAAAATAATCGATTTGTTTGGACACAGAAACACAAAAAATGTATTGAAAATTCATTGAAAAATTGAAAAATTCAAGAAAAATTCCAAAAATTATAGTCAATGGATATTAAAAGAAATTTTCCAAAATGACAGTTTATGTGAATCATTGAAAAAGTATTTTTTTTTATTTATTTAGGCGCGTTAATGCTTGCAGCTTACTTGGGTCTTATAAGGTTGCACTGTTGCGCTAATATTTCCTATTCCACCATTTAATTACAGCTCCCGATTGGCATCTCTCAACCCTTCCGAGATTGTTTTGAAGATGTAAAACTTAATTCGCCTTTGGCTAGACATGTCTTCTCACAAAATTTTTGGGATCCAAGATTTTTCTTCTTCGGTTCCCAAGGGCCGGTAAATGACCAAGAAGATGTTCTGAAGTCTTCCTCTTTGTAGAAGTCATTATGAGGTATTCCCAGTCTCCTGGCGTGAACACCCAGAGGCTAAATGTCGCTTTATCTCTGCTATGAGGTTTCTCACATGGAATTTTGATAGGTTTAATGGAAATTCTGGTGTCTATAGAAGTGGGTTCATTATCCTATTTTTGCCAATGAATGGAGTTTTTGTAACACAATTTGCAGAGGAACGCCAATGTAGGAATTCATTTAAATTTTCCGTAGTGCCAGCCTTAATGAGTGTGTCGACTTCATTGTCACCTTTAATGTCCCTGGAAACGGGGGTCTAAATGAGAGTAACCGTCTTCTTAAGAGACACCCGCCATTGTTGGACAGTTTTAGATGTGGTGTACACATTCTCTAGAGAACTAATGGCTGCTTTACTGTCAATAAATATGCATATATCACTATACGATATACTATGGTACTGAATTCGTAGGGTCATTATTTCAGACTGAAAAGTACTACAAAAATCTAGTAGTGCAAGGGACATTCTAGTCTTCAGTTGTTCAGAAAAGATTCCACAGCCGACTTTCATGCGTATACCAATAACAAGATGGTAAACATTGCTGTATTACATACATACATATATAATTGGTCATTAGAATCCTTCAGTCAGGATTACGACCTAACTTCTCACACCACTTATGTTGTGTGCGTTAAATTGATAAATGAGTGGCAGGACCTAGAGTTTAAAGTGGAAACTTGTCCATGGCAATTTTATTTTCTTTCAGAGTTTATATAGAAATTCGCTGAAGGGAAGTCGCTGAAGAAATATTTTTTCATATTTCGATTTGTTGGAGATATTTGACATGGGATTTGAACCGTGGCCTCACGTCTAATAAGCCAACACACTATCTCCTACACTACAGCGTCTTCCAACGAGTATTGCTAAATTTTGTATGAAAAGTATTCAGATGACGGTGGCATAATCGGGCATCAAAAATTTTGGCCTTCAAATGCTCAATTG
The DNA here is from genome assembly GCA_927399465.1 of Sarcophaga caerulescens. NCBI lineage: Eukaryota > Metazoa > Arthropoda > Insecta > Diptera > Sarcophagidae > Sarcophaga > Sarcophaga caerulescens. The sequence goes on from OV656867.1 coordinate 19,750,336, forward strand.
TTTCTGGTTTGTTGGCATGACACTTTTCTTTAATAGCGCCCCACAGAAAATAGTCCAACGGTATCAAATCGTAGCTTCTTGGCAGCCAATTGACATCACCATTTCGGCTAATTAAATGGCCATCAAATGTTTGACGCAATAAATCGATTGTGTAATGAGATGTGTGACAAGTTGCACCATTCTGTTGAAAACAAACACCGTTCACATCAATACCATGAAGAGCGGGTACAAAAAAATCGATTATCATGGTGCGATTGGTGCATCCATTGACCGTAATGGTTGCGCTGTCCTTATTTTGAAATAAATATGGGCCTTCGCACCAAACAATCACTTGCAATGGGTGCATTGTCTTCTGTAAGACCACCTGTGGGTTTTCAGAGCCCCAAATACGGCAGGTTTGCTTATTAACGTACTCACCAAGATGAAAATGAGTTTCATCCGAAAAGATGATTTTTTTTTGGCAAAATCGACATCATCGTGCAGTTTCTCGTTGGCCGAATAAATCCTAACGTTGCTCAAGCATAAATCGATGCATTACATTCAATGGATATCAAATACTGAATTTTGTGACAGAATAGAATGACATATGTAAGTATTGCCAGATTCGAAATAACCGACTGTTCAAATTTAAGCCGATAGATAGCCCACCATATATTTCAAATTTAGTTACATGCACTCACTCCATGTATGTATATATATATACATATATAGTATGATGGTTAATATACGGTTTACAGAATAGAATACTTATGGTTTAAAAGTTATCAGGTACTGTCTTACTTACCACTTCTCACAATTTCATAATGTTTCTGGAAAAAAAAAGAAAAAACGTTCATAAAATATTAAATTTAAATCATGTTTTTATTGAAGACGTAATTATTTCTAAATATTTCTTTCCTTATTGTTTATTAATTGAAATAATTAACTCAAGTTTCCTATGGATTTAATGAAAATTTTCAGAATTCTTTTCAAAATAACTCAATCGTTTATGATTTCTTGGAAAATTAGACTCGAATTTTAATTGCATTGAAGAATATCTCATTGCCAAGCTAATGTTTGATTTTATTGCTGGCTTAGAACTTTACAACCAGCATAATGCCTTAATGTTTCTAAACGTAGAGACGACTGCTAAACTATTAAAAGAGCAGAAAAAAAAACAGAAACAGAATAATTTTTCATGAGTTTTTTTCCATAGAAACCACAATTTGTGTGTTTAATATCTTAAAAGCCTTGCTACACAGCGGTATGCCCTTTCAATTCCCCCTGGAGATTTTCTGGCAGCAACTGGTTACAGAAAAATTACATTCTTTGTCTTTATTTAGTGGCCAAGAAACAGCAGCAGCAGCAGTAGCAGTAGCAGTACACAATGTTTGGAGATGATGACAGTAAAGCTGGTGACGATTTTTTTACTTGAAATGGTAATGATCCACATTTTACAAATAATTTTCTCACCATAAATGCATTGGTTTTTTTTAATGATAAATACAAACAAAAAAAAATCAAAAAGAATCACTTGCCTATTTACAACGCCTTAAAGCTGTGATAAAAGTGTGGAGTGGAGAGAAAAAAATAAAACGAAATGAAAAAAAAGTTACACAATTCGTTCATTCTGTAGTTGCATCGTGGATGGATGCAATAGTATCGGGTGGACCATCTATCGGTTTAAATTTGAATCATCGGTTATTTCGGAATCTGTCACAAAATTCAGAATATTATCTTCACTGAACGTAATGAATCGATTTACGCCTGAGCAACGTTGGGATTTATTGGAAATTTATTTTGAAAACAAAAACAATTGCTCGAAAATTGCACGAAAATGTAGTATAAAATTTGAAACATGAAACTGATTTCATTATTGAAACGCCAAGACATGAGCGTGCACGTACAGTGCGTACACCCGAAAATATCGAAGCTATGGCCGAGAGTGTGCGTGAGAATCCATCAACACCAACTCAACATCGTTCTCAAGAATTGAACATTTCACGCACCAGTTTATGTCGAATTTTTCGAAAACATCTCGGTATGACGCCTTACAAAGTTCAATTGGTTCAAGAGTTGAAGCCGCATGACCAACCGCTTCGTTTTCGCTTCGCTAGATGGGCCAATGAGAAAAGGCACGAATGTGTCGATTTTGCCAAAAAAAAAAATCATCTTTTCGGATAAAGCTCATTTTCATTTGGGGCTCAGAAAATCCACACGTAGACTTTCAGAAGTCAATGCACCCATTACAAGTTACTGTTTGGGTGCGGCTTGCGGAGCGGAGGCATCATTGGCCCATATTTCTTTGAAAATGAGAACGGCGCAACCATTACGGTCAATGGAGACACCTATCGCACAATGATAACCAATTTTTTTGTAACCGCTTTTCATAGTATTGATGTGGACGATGTTTGGTTCAACAGAATGGTGCAACTTCCCATACATCTTATGTCACAATCGATTTATTGCGTCAAACGTTTGATGGCCGAAATGATGATGTCAATTGGCTGTCAAGAAGCTACGAATTGCCGCCGGTGGACTATTTTCTGTGGGGCACTGTTAAAGAAAAGTGTTATGCCGATAAACCAGAAACAATTGAGCATTTGAAGGACAATATTCGTGATGCCATTGACGAGATTCGACCCCATGCACTTGAAAAAGTGCACGAAAATTGGTCCAATCGAAAGAGGTACTGTGAGGCCAGTAGCGGCAACCATATGAAAGCAATAATATTCCATTTCTAATCGGAAAAAAAACCATAAATTTGGCAAAATGTCAAACCGTTTTGGGTTTAAAGCATTTTTAAATTTAAACTTTTAAATGGCCCACCCTGTACTATACATAGATCAACAGCTACATCTTATTCTTCTACCTACAAGTACAACAGCAACAGCAACACCAACAACACCACAAATAATAATGATAACAAATATGGTAAAAACTAGTTTAAAACCATAGTTTTGAGAACTACTGCTGCAAGCTGCTGTTCTTCACTTAGCTTGTAAATGAGTGAATGAGTGTGAGTGAGTTAGTGAATAACTGGGAAGTGCTTAAATAAACTTCTGCTGCCTTAAAATGTGACGTTTTCCTACATTGTCAGTGAATTCCTATAAAGGGTAAGCAAAAGAGTACCGAGGGGGCATTAAACCATAAAGTTAAGAAAGTCAGCTTCCACATGTTGCACAAATATTTGTTGATTTGCTATGCATTATTCTGTTTGTTTTAATGTTGTTACTGCGTTTTTTATTCTTCTCTGTTTCTTTCCTGGTTTCCTGAACGTTGAGTAAATAATCCATCTTTCTGTTGTCTGTCGGGCTGACTAAATCGCTGGCTTACAATTGTCTTCAGCGGTATTTTAAACTTGAACTTCGTTTTAATTTTTCTTCTTTTGTTTCTGCCATGAATTGACAGTTTTTGTCAAGTAGCCTGTTTCGTTCTTGTCTTACATTATGAAGCCATCTCCCCCAGCCTAGTCTGTCATTGAAGATGAATAAAAAATACAAATTCATTTCAGTAGTGAAACATTCAAAAGCGTACGGCAAACAAAGTGTTCCTACACTTATTAAAGTGACTGCTTCCATCATGTTCTTGACGATGTTCGATTCTGTTCTAAACAAAATACCGCTTTTGATGTTAATGTTTTGTAGCACTTGGAAACGCAATATAATATATAGTGAGTGACAAAATTATGCTCACGATTTTATTGTAAAAAAAATTTAAAAACTAAATACAATGTTAAGAAGATTTTCAGCAACTCAAACGATTTAAAAAGTTGCGATTCAATCCTAATAAAGATCGAGGAGGTTTTGACAAACGCTCTATAAATTTTACAATGATTTTATAGATTAAGAGAATATAGATGGAGATTACCGATCTTTTCATAAAAATATGTTTGATATGGAGATCAGGGAACGGTTGTTGTTCTTTGGAGAAAAGAGGACCATGCCACTTCGAAGTTCTCGTAGTCTAGTAGGTAGTGTGTTGGCTTATTAGACATGGGCTTCGGTTCAAAGCCCAGGTTAGATATCTACAAGAAAACGAAATATGAAAATTCCTGTCCCAGTTTCTGGCAAAAACTCTGAGAGTAAAATAAAATAACCTTGAAAAGTTTCTCAAAAATCTGTCCTTCGGAATCGATTTTAAACTGTAGCTCCCACCGTAACTGGTGTGAGGAGCAAGGTCATAATCCTGATTAAAGGGTTGTAATAACCAATTATGTATCCAAGTAGTTGACACCTAGTTACACCTAATGATTGTGAATAAGACTCAGAGACCAGAATTTTTCGTTGCCGACACTGTGAGTTCAAGTTTTCAAGGAAATTTGGAAGCTAAATTATGACGCAAAAAGTCAGTACCGTATTGGTCAATTCATTATCCTAGTCGATGTGCGCTGGTCTAACATGCTGAAGCTAACAGATTATGGGGTACCCATACAAATTTTTGGTTAGCATTTCTGCAAGGGAAGATTGCAACTCGATTTTGCTACTTACCACCGAAGGAGATTTAAATAATATATCAGATTATTCAGCAGTAACCGGATGTTATTAAACGCCTTTTTTTACAGTGTTCTTATTCAAATTGGGGATCGTCTCGACCCCAAATACAGCTCTTGGGACAATGGAATGGGAAGAGACATGTGGATGGCGGAGACTGTACTCAAAACAAATGGGTTTTTAGGTTATTACTTTAAAAGGAGATTTGAATCATGCAACAGACTTTGTAGCAGTAATCGGAGGTTGGTTGGTTATCACAGAGTACTTGTTCATATTGATACAACATTATCTCAATCCATACCGATGGTTCGAAGACGGTTGCAGATAACTGCTTAAGCTTTTGCTCTGATGAACTTCGGTTCTCAGCATGTCTTATAAGACCTGGCGACTCCACTGATTCCTAAGCCGTGGTCCAGATTATCGCTACGGATGGGAAAATCGTTCAAGAGCTAGAATAAGTTTCGAGCATTAAAGCCTAACGTGGTTATGTCGAAGTATTCCTATTCTCTTCTTATTCTTCTTTACTAGCTCTGGCACAGCACCCGGAACTCAAAACGAATCAATATGGGTTCAAAGCTACGGAGTTTTGCGGCGAAATGTAAGTGATAATGAAGGCGGAAGAGTCTTATTCAAGGTGCCTACTTACATTGAAGTTTGTAGATAAGTCAGCGCTAGGGAAAACGGCATGCAGATCATTGGTTTCCCGTCAACTCTCGGGAGCTTTTAGAAGTTTAACACCTATCGCAGAGCTAGGCATTTTGATTTTTGAAGTGTTTTAAATGAAATACGGTAGACAAAGATATTTTACAGGTTAAGACAGGTTCTGGTCGTTCTCTAGACTTAATGCCACTTTTTTTTCGTACATATGAATGAAAAACTAAAAATTAACGAAAAACTCTTCTTATAAAAGAGTTAATGTTTCACATTTCATGTTACCCACTATACTGTCACTCAAATTCTATTATTTGCGTTCGTGCATCAGCCATTTGTATCTGCTGTTTTAAACAAATATGGACATTCATGTGTCGTCTTCTTTTCATTTTTGCTTGGTTGCACATTAAAAGTAAAAAAAATAAACGTGAAAATTCTAAAAGAAAGACTAGAAAACATTCGTATTCCACTAGGAAGCTGTGCCGTTGCATTAATTGCAAAGATGTATTCTTAACCGGGGTATTTCGCTGTTTACGGGTAAATTACGCAAAAGCTTTTGTTAAACTGCGTATGGAATGAAAATTTGAATTTTAGAATACAAACAGTTGAAGGAATTAAATGAAATTCTAGTCGGTTATTGTGGCAGAGAGTTGGTCAGCGCCATTCTATTTCCTGATGTACAATGCTTTGCAAAAAATTACAATTATCTGGCAAGGGTCACAGGATAAAGTGGGTTTTATGCTTAAATGATCCGGCATTGATATGACATTGATATGGTCGTCAAATCATAGCTTCTTGGCGGCCAATTGACATCACCCTTTCAGCTAATTAAACGGCCATCAAACGTTTACGCAATAAACATTGTGGCATGAGATGTGTGGTTAGTTGCACCATCCTGTTGAACTAAACATTGTCCACATCAATACCATGAAGAGCGGTTACAAAAAAATTAATTATCATGTTGGGATACGTATCTCCATTGACCGTAATAGTTGCGCCGTCATCATTTTCAAAGAAATGTGGGCCAATGATGCCTCCGCTCCATAAGCTGCACCAAACAGTCACTCGTAATGGATTTTCTGAGCTCCAAATATAGCAAAATGGCTGTATTAACGTACCCACCAAGATGAAAATTACCTTCATTGTGCAGTTTCTCGTTGGCCCATTTATATCCAATAAATCCCAACGTTGCACAAGCGTAAATCGATTTATAACGTTCAGTGAAGATAATATACTGAATTTTGTGGCAGAATAGAATGACATAAGTATTGCCAGATACGAAATAACCGATGATTCAAATTTAAACCGATAGATGGGTCACTTAGATATCAGCATCAGTTTTTATATTCATCGTAGAAATCATTCGAGAATATCGAGACTGTTTTATGTCCGATTGACAGAGCAGCTAATCCGGAGTATTTAGGGTTCAGATTATGACTTGATTCTATTCTATGGTGTACCAACCATATTTCTGGTTAATCTAGATTTAGGCTTCGTCCGATTTACCATTTACAACTGTTAGAGATCACGGAGTAATTAGAATTGAAGAAAGAGTACACCCGTTATCTAAACTTTTACCTTTTAATGGTAACGAAATAGTCTGTGAATAAGTTAGAAGTGGGACTGACTCTGTTAAATACGAAGACACAAAATATCTGTCGGATAAGTAAACTTAAAACGAATGGAAATGGAAACTTGCAATCAGTAGGATCTGCTAATCTTTATAGCCTGTATGGAAGCATAAGAGAAAGGCGAAACTTGACATTACTAGTCGTAGTTGTAAGCGCATGTGTCTTTAAGTAAATAACATGCTCAGGAGTTATCTTGCTGAGAAAAACGAGGAAATCAGACAGTATTCTTTCTTCTAAAGCAAAGTACCCCTCAGAGACAAGGTAGATCATTCGTGCGCATAAGAGGAAACTATGCTGTGTTAAACTCCTATAAGAAGCAACGTAAACTTAAATACTTCGGATATTATTTCTTGCAACATTTCGAGTTTCTTTATCGGTAGTTTCGTATATTACCATCACAGGAATCACATGGAATCCTATTATTTATACATCTTTTTTTTAATTTTTACGAAGATTGTTCCCTGAGACAGCCAAGAAATCTAAACCAAATTATATTGTGATTAATCCCATCTTTCATTATGCCTTTATTAACCATAATCTCTAAATAAATTGTGAACACGGCTTAAATAGCTACATACCATGCATTCGCTCTTTTTTTTTTTTTTTGTTAACCTTTTAAGCCACAACCTCAACACATCGATACCAGCTAATCGTTAAAAAATTTCAAACTGTAAACTTGAGTTTGCAATCAACCACATAAAACAACAGCAACAACAACAACAAATAAACAAAGAATTGTTTATTAAATAATAAATAAAAACCCCGCTTACCTTTGCTATAATATGGTAAGCAACAACTACAAAAATAAACAAAAAAATAAATTTAAAAAAAGAGTGCCAATAGAAATCATATAAACACAACATCAAACACGTTTGAAGACAACCATTTGATTCACCAAAAGACAAAAACAAGAAAAAAAAAAAGTGAAACATACCATACCAGTCAAAGTGGAATGGCCTCCCCCAAGCATAACAAAACAAATGCAAAGTTCTGTACGAATTTTAAGCGGAAGTTTATTTTGGGGCAAGACAGAACCATAAAATAATCAATTCTTGACGGGAACAATTTAACGATTTGAAAGACTATAGGGATGTGAGCCTCACATAAGAATGTGAAAGCTTGCTTTAGAAAGGCAATATTTATTGAACATAGAGCAAAAAATTGGATAATGTTCTCTGGAGTTTTCACACAAGATGAGATGCCAGATCTTATTAAATTGATGTATTAAATGGTTTCCAAAAGAGGGTAGACGAGACTTTAATGCTCTTAACTTAAAGTTCCTTCAAGTTTAGACGTGTAGAATACACAAACTCTTTAGCAAGGGAACTAAATTTTTTCTGAATTTTCACTACGTGTTGACTCACAAAACTGGTACAAGAAATGATTCACAATGTGCGATGAAGTATAAGCACGAAAAGTGAAGTTAAATGATCATTAACAAGAATATTGAAAACGGCGAAAAGGAACACTTGGTAAAAAAAAAAAATAGAATTACTCATGGACAGCCAATCTGTCCTCAAGGCTCTTAGCAGTTACACACTTATACCCAAAGCTTCACGGTAGTATTAATATGCACAACAGTTTGATAACTCAGCATAAAATCATTTGACGTGGATGCCGAAAAGTGAAATGTCACTCAAAAATTTATCAGTCAGAGTCTTTAGTTGAAGGTCTTGCCACTCATGTATAAAATTAACACACACAACATAAGTGGCGTAAACAGCTAAGTCATAATTCTTATATTTTCTTCATATTTTCTTTTCGGATAGCTCCCGTAGAACCCGTTCCTCAGAAACCCATAAGCCAAATCCCCTAACACAAAGAGTATCCAGATGACGGTGGCATAATTGGACAAATAATAAAACAAGATAGGTGGGATATTTATTACGAATTTGGATAAATTGGACTTGGTTGCATGTGAAAACAATGTTATAAAGTTGACTCCGACTAACAGATTGTTTTTTTTAGAAACTTCATAACAATTTTCTATTTGCTCTCAGAGTTTGAGAAGACCGAAGAAATATTTTTCATTTTCGTTTTGCTGGACATGTCTGACCTGGGATTCAACCCGTGGCCTCACGTCTCATAAGTCAACACACTACCTACTAGATACGCAGTTTTAATGCATTTGCCCTCTTCGCGAAGATAAAATAAAAATCTAATCGACTTTTCATAAATGTTCTTTGGTAACCTCTAAGAAGTGGATGCTAGAAACAGGTGAAAAGGTTTTCGTTTCGAGATTTAATAACAGAGATCAGTTCGATATGTTTTGATTCCTTTAAAATCTGCATTGCATTTAAAATTTTATTCTATCGAACTTGTTTGCAACGAACCTTAATGTTGTTGTGCTTAAAGATCGTTGTAGCACGATCGCAACATGTAACAACTGCATGGATGGATGGATCATATAAAACTTTCAGTTTCACATGCTCCACAGCGATTGACAACTTTTCAGTTCTTCAAAAACGTTGCGTGCGAGTGGATGTACGAAAATTGTTTTTGTTTGTTGTGTGAATTTTTGCCAAAAGAAGATTTTTGTTTTGTTTATTGTTGAAAAACGAGAAGATTTTTTATTTGTATCGCATTTTATTAAATAATAATAACGAAAATAAATAAATAAATGGAAATAAGTTTTAGTGGGAAAAATAAAAGAATTGTTTGGCGAAAATTGCAAACATAAAAATGAAATAAAAAATAATAATAAACAAAATGCATAACCGACGAGTAGTAAATAATATTTTAACGACCATCATTTAACGGTTATTAATTCATAAAGAGATAAAAAGCTTTTAAAAGCGTATTTAAAAGAATTTTTTTTAAATTAGAAAAATTCAAATTAAAAAATAACGAACGACAAGAAGAAAATAAATTTTAGAGTGGTAAACCGCATTCTGCGTTCTGTGCTTCTTTATGTGAGTGTTGGTGATTAAAATTTATTGCAAATCTTTTAAATTTTTATTGCATATTTCTGCATATTTTTGTTAAACAAAAAATATAAAAAAAAAATATTCAAGTGGTCATTACACTTTCCTTGCAATTAAATTTTTTTTGTGTTTAAAATTTCTCGTCGTCATTGGAATACTTTGTCTTCTTGTTACACCCAAAAAAAAGGAAAAAATTGTTTTTTTTTTTGCTTCTGCAAGTGATTGAAACCCATAACGGCTCCTTTAATGAAAAACTTGAGAAATTTTTATTTATTTCGGTGATTTACGTATGCAAACCAACCAAACAAAAGCAAAAAAAAAAGTAATCAAAAGCAGAATAAATAATTACGTTGGCTTTTTTGGTGCATTTTTTTTTTGTTTTTGGCGACTGCTTAATATCATCAAGTGAAAATCGTAAGTATGTACTATGAAAAGTTTATCATACGGAAGACCATCAGATTTATGGCCTTTTTTCGGACAGCTTTTATACATACGTACTTACATATATGTATGTGCCATATATTTAAGTATTAAAAAAAAAACAGGAAAAAAATATAAAAACAAACCAAATTTTGAGAAGCTGCATACAGTACAGACTGTTCAACAAAAGAATCGTGGGAAAATTTTACATGAAAAAAAAATATATAAAAATTAAGGAAATAAATTAAAATAATAATATGTAGTAAAACAATAAAATCGTTTAAAATATTTTTAAACGATTGTTTTAAAAAAAAATTACCAGGTTTTAATCCGTTTTATAATTCATGATATTATTGTAGTTTGAAGCCTAAATTCTGTGCGCATTTTAAATTTGGTGGTTATAAAAAATTCACAAGAACAATAATGTCTTTTATTATTTTTGTTTTCTTATACTAGCTATGTGAGTAGTACTGTAACAAGTTCTAGGATGATAGGGTTGCCCACTTTGTCGTTGTCTACAAAATCGTTCTCTGTGAAAATGTATTCGTAATGAAATGAGCATACCGATATGAAACGAGTATACCTATAGTGGACAGCAAAAGTCTTAGTACTCCAATATATTCTGACAATTTCATGAATTTTAACCAACAGTTTGTATAAAAAATTAAGGTTTTTATATTTATTTTATTAATTTATTTCTGTTTTATTATAAAACAAAGAATTTTTTAATGTTTTTCATAAAACAAGAGAAAAATAAGGAAAAGTTTCAGATGACTCCATAGGTACCCCAAGGAGAACCCTGAATAAATTTAAAATTCAAAGGCCTAATATATGAAAATGTTATTCCTTGTATTTAGTAGAATATACCTTAAGGTCAAGCACTCCTTTTAACCCATTTGGAATTGAAAGTACAAGTCTTGTTTAGTGTTTATTGGTGGCACCATGAGCAAGTGTTTCGGTTGACTTTTGTTTGAGGTTTAGCGATTACGTAACCGTTCTTTCAAATGATCTCCTAAATACTCTCTTGAAGTCCTATTGGTACTTTGTGGAAGAGTATTAAACCTGTGGGTACTTTTTTATCAAAATATATTGTATTTATTTATGTACTAAGAATTTTGCTGTCCACTGTATATGAAATGAGTTTCTTATTGTGAAACCAAAACATTAATTTTTAATAGGAAAATGAAAAACAGGTATTGGCCATTGCTGGATGCACATTTCTGCCATCCTTCAGGAGATTTGTAGATTCCACAGCAATAAAACTGTTAGTCTTTTGATGCAAACCAATTAGTCACCCCACTTCTCGGTTTCTTCGTAGGAACTGAAGTGTATCATGCATACATAATTGGTCATTACAGCCCTTCAGTCAGGATTACGACCTATCTTCTCACACCACTTATGTTGAGTGTCTTAATTTTATACATGAGTAGCGGGACCCTACCGTTTAAAGTCGACTCCGAACGACAGATTTTTTTTGAGAAAGTTCTCATGACTATTTTATTTTGCTCGCAGAATTTTTGCCAGAAATCTGCTGAGAGGAAAGTCGCCGTAGAAATATTTTTTCGTTTTGTTGGAGAAGTCTGACAGGGGATTTGAACCGTGGTCTCACGTCTAATAAACCAACACACCATCTATTAGACTAGTACGACTTTTAATGCGTATCCCATCGATGAAAAAAATAGCCAAGTCTGGTGAGTGGGGCAGCAGCCAGCCGAGTCTAATGCTTTGATTGTATACTGAACCGGTTTTGTTTTGTATGCATATTGCAAAATTACCTTGCCGTGTCTTTTTCCCCATTTTGGTAATTTTTCAATCAATGCATAGTTCAAATTGATCATTTGTTGTCAGTATTAACGGTTTTAGAAGCTCGTGTTTCACTACACCTTTCTGTTCCCACCAGACACACGGCATTATTTTTCTGCCAGTAACAATTCGATGCAGCACTGAAGCACTGTTTGTCATTCAGTACGTGTGGCACTCATTTTCCAGACTTTTGAATCTTTCCCACAGCTTATAAATGATCAGAAATTGTTGGTTGTGCAACATTGAACATTTCTGCCTTTTGTTTTTGACACAAAATGTGATCTTCAGCAAATATTGTTATCAATTCGGAGTTTTTAAACATTTTTGGTGGTCTTCCACGTTTTTCATTTCTCACATGAAAAGGCAGTTCAGCTATTCAGCGCCATGTTGCGTATCCAACAAAGGTTAAGGACCATGTGCCATTACGCAAGAAATTTTTTGTTGATTACTGATCTACACCAGGACCACTTTTTGAAAATACTACAAGACTAGGTTTAGTGGAGAAACACTGCTTGGGTCATCTGTCAGTCAAAATTTAAACCGGCCATTTTGTTAAAATGGGAATGGATTATTAGATTAATTAAACTATCACTGGACTCTGTATATATATAAATTTGGTAGAGCAAATGTCAAAATTAAGAACTTCTTGATAGGAGCAAGATGACGTCTTCGTAGTCCTTCTTGTACATGGGTATTTTTGATGACCTATAATCGCTTAAAGTCCAAGAGATTTGTGGTCTTACTTAGTTCCTTAACTGATTTTTACAACCCTTTAGTCAGGATTACAACCTAGCTTCTCACATCACACATGTTGTGTTTGTTAATTTTATCCATGCGTAATGTGTAATTTAAAATCGATTTCGAACGACAGATTTTTCAGAAACTTCTCACTAAAATTTTTATTTACTCCCAGATTTTTTGCCAAAAATCTGCTGAGAGGAAGTTGCCGAAAGAAATATTTTTTCATATTTTGTTACGTTCGAAATCTCTGAGCCGGGAGTTAAATTTCGAGCTCTTGTCTAATAGGTCAACACACTACCTACAAGACTATGGTAACTTCATTTTACTATTTTTTAATACCAAACCGCTATCTTATCAATTTATGTTGATAAGTCTGTGACTTTTCTAATTTTCTGCCTCTTGACTCAAAGGTAAACATCGATGCTGCCAATACGTAACAGTGTGCTGTCACCTGTCAAAATTTAATCGAGTTGAGTTGATTAGTCTGTGTTTGGACTAGGTTTACAAAATGATAACGCAAATTGCAATTTCCAGAATGGTAGTGTTGTTGGAGGAGAATTTATTCCAAAGAAATACTGAAGTAGACAGTTTAAATATACAAAAATTCGAAATATTTTTCTCTTGGATTGGAAATTTTTATTCCGCTTGGCAGATATTATGTTGCAATAGAAAGGAAAACAGTAAATGTTTTTTCTTTTTTTATATGGAAATGGTGTACTCCATGCATTTACAAGATTTCTTTACTTTACCGACCCGATATGAAAATAAATAATTTATTAAATATTTAAAATATTATTTTCAACCCAAAATTCTTAAAAAAAAAAAGTTATTGACATGCATTTTAATTTTTATTCGTATTTTATAATCCCAAGATAAAACAGAAAACAAAAAAATAAGAAGTGGAAGAAGCGTTTGAAATTTGTTTTTATGGTTTATTTTTATTTCATTTTAAGTGTACAAGTATTATTGGAAATGACCAACCAATTCATTTAAATTAAATTTATTTCAATCTCTTGTTTCCTTCATCTTCATTTCTTTATGATTTTCATTTCAAATTGTTGGTCATTTCTTAGCCATACCTTACCAACCATAACAGCAAATGGAAATTTATTTCTGAAATTTGATATTCCAACAAAGCAACAAAGCACTACTAGCTAGACACTGTCAGAGGTTTCTATTCACATGGCCCGACTCTCTACGCTACGCGCTTGCCCTCAGAAAATGAGGTGTGAATAAATTTCTTGGAAAATACACTGAAATGTGACTGAAGATGGTTGGTTGGTCGGTTAGTTGGTTGCTTGACTTTAAAACCACAGATCAGAGTTTAAATTCTTGTAAAACAAACAATAATTTAAACTTTCGATTTCAGGCTTCAAGTAAGTGGTCTAAAACAGACGACAAGTCTTTAAGGCTTTCAGATTTTAAGCAAGAAACATAATAAAGAATGACACTATTTGCGTTTATTAATAGCACGCACCAGGCCGGTGTTTTGTGTTTAGTTTTCTGTAAAGGAAACAAGTGTGACTCGTTTCCAAAGAGATGATCTGCAGAAGAAAAAATAAAAATTGAAAACAATCTTTTGCTTACAATCTTAAAAATGTTTTGCAAATGCGTGGGTAAATAATGGCGCTCTTAATAGCACTTTGAACGCAAAAAACTTATTAAGTGTGAAATAAAAGGCATATAAAAATCCCAATAGGAACAATTTTACTTCAACAATACATAGATCATAATTATCGTGAAGAATAGTTTTCTAGATAAGCCATAAAAAAAACTTGCTACAAGGCTTTTATGTTAGTTTTTATTATTCATGGACAGAACAATACAATTGTAATTTTTCATTATTTCAACCTGCAGCAGGTGAATGACCTCTAGGCGTAGAACACCATTCCGAGAGATTTTGAAACAAACGCTTCTTTTTAAAATTCTTGTTGGAAATACAATTTTAAAAATATGTTACAATTTTAAAAAATGTACCCTCACAACATTGAAGTCCCCGTGGTCTAGTAGGTAGTGTGTTGGCTTATTAGACGAAAGGCCCGAGTTCGAATCCCAGGTCAAACATCAAAACGAAAATATGAAAATATTTTTTCGGCCAACTCCTCTCAGCAGATTTCTGGCAAAAACTCTGAGAGTAAAAAATGCCATGAAAAGCTTCTCAAAAAATCTGTCGTTCGGAGTCGACTTTAAACTGTAGGTTCCGCCTCTCATGTATGAAATTAACGCACACAACACGATTTGTGTGAGAAGCAAGGACGTTGTACAATGGGTCAATTCGATCTCCGGGTACTGTACTTGTCACAGTTGCCAAGCACACATCCTCTAACCTAACCTACCCTCACAACATGGGTGGTGTGAGAAATTAGGTTGTAATCCCGACTAAAGGGTTGTAATGACCAATTAAGTAAGTTTCGTAGAAGATCCAAAAATAAAATTCTCAACGTCATGAGAACTTGTAGCGGTCAAGCCGGTCTGATGGAAAAGAATGTTCCAATGAAATATGAAGAGAATGGGCGTTGAAGTAGAGCTCATGTTTGAATTAGAAGGACCAATTCGAGAAAGTCCTGTTATTGATCGACGTAAGCAACTGGCAAAGGCGTCAGCTTAAGAGGATTGTGTGAAAGTAACTGCTATGACACACCGAAATTCGACAAATGTGTTGTTGAGGCCACCGAAGTAAGTAAGCAAGACAGTCGAAAGATCTTGTATTTGTATCAGTTGGTGCAGCATTTATTAACAACCATTGTCTGCTCCTAAGTTAGGTTAGATCGGAGTGGTAGCGTTGGTATCAAAAGCTCACTTGAGCACGCATATCGACCCGTTGTGACGCCACAGGTGAATGCAGTCCCTGTACTGACCAAGTTCTACCAAACCAGGGAAAAAGAAGAAGTTGGTCAGCACATCAAAAGCACAACTACCCTACGCTGGAAAACCAGCCCAAAAGTTTGGTAAACGAAGTTATATCCTTGACATCAATAAATGATAGCTCCGTCAAGCTGACAACCACTGTCTGCTCCCAACATTTTTTATTTTTTAAATCAAAACATATTCGGTTTTTGCAAGTGTTTTGTACAAGTTGTGGTTCATTTTTAAAGGCAAAAAAAAAACTTGAAACCAAGGCTGTCAATTTGTCAACCAATCGTTCAGTTTTCTCAGTGCTACCCTTAAAGAACCCAAGGCAGGACCATCAAATATCAAAAGGTTTTAGGTGTCGTTACTTTCTGACTTTATTGCCACAGGCATTGAAAAACGTGCATTCTTTCTAAAGGCAGCATTAGCCCAACGTTCACTCAACATAACGGAAGTTGGGTGCATTTATAACATACGAAAAGAATGCAAACGCTTACCGAAATTATTTTAGGGTGGACTAATCGTTTTCATTGCTTTTCATATGCTAGGAACGAACGTGCGTTGCGTTACGTTAAGTGAACGTTCGGTTAATTCTAACTTTAGTCTGTCATTAATGCTTATAGGAAAACCGCTCTATTTTCTTATTACTACTACGCTTTACTTCAGTTTCTTAAATTAAGTTTTTTATGCTAAGCAGTTGATTCATCTGCTGTAGCAGGTTCTGGGATGACAGGGTAGCATTGTGTTCTCTTTCTGAACAGAGGTGGTGCTACATGACTTTTCTCTAACCTTTCTCTATTTCTATACCAAGCCACCTTTAAGTCTAGGACAATGCAGACAAAAAAGCAGGATTTGAATCCGAAACCACTTTTCCCCCGTATACAGCCGCTGGAAATGGCACAAGAATGGTAGGCCTTGAAGGAATTTTTTGAGAAATTTCAAATTGTAATTTAAAAGATTACCCTTTGAAAAATTATTGCTCGATAGATGCTTCTCTCGAACTCCTGTTTTGTTTATGTGTACTACGAGGGAGGGACGAATGAGTCAGTGGGTCACTTTGTCCAGCGTTTCTCTAAATTGAGTATTCCTTTTAAAAAAATTAAAATTTTGTCGCCAAAATAGATTTGTTTGTGAATTGATTTCGTAGTTAGAGTTGGAGTCACTTATTCAGATTTGCAAACCAGAAATAATCCTTCGAGGCCAACACTAGAAAATAGGGCAAGTGGGGGGACTAACTAAGGGGTGGAATTGTAATTTAAAGATAAAATTTCAAACATTTTACTGAACATTACATTATAATTGTTATTCAAGAGTCGCTTAAACTTGTTACAAATTAAAAACGGTCTTCAATGTTACTTGTTTTTTATGTACGAAAACGTTTCCATCGGTATCGAGAAAAAGCATTTAATTTATCCGATACCACAGATGCATATTTAATGCATAAAATGTTCAACAAGTGATTATCTGTACCAGTAAATAATTGTGCATAAGTTGTGCATTTTAAATGCATTTTATTTTCATATGCACACACAGTAAATGTCACCGTAAATTTAATTTAAATGTTAATTTTATAAAAAAAAAAAAACACACACACACACAGAGACATTTAATGTGATTTTAATTTAAAACTCAAATTAAAATTTAAAGAATTTTAACTTGAGATTAACTTCGTGTACAACAACGAAAAAAAAATATTTTTATATCAGCAATATGCTTAAGGTTCGCATAAACTTTTTAAAAATTGAACAAAAAATCGTAAAAAAATTCAATTAAATTATGGTGGAAACAGTCATTCTTTAATACTGGAGGATGTAAATTGTCGCTTAAATGCCATAACTTTTGTAAAATTTTTAATGAAGCAATAATATTTCATTAATTTTATGAAAAAAAAGCGATAAACAAACGTTGTTTAAATAAGTTTCTGATGGCAATACGCAGTTTGATATCCATCTGATGTATTTGATTTAAACGTACATGTCATGATTGTACACGTCGGAACAATTAATGGTACATTATCGATTAATCACACCGCAACTCATGCCCATTGTGATGCGACGTTGACTAAAAGTACCTCTGCCTTACTCTTAAAGGCGCTGGAACCAAGCCTTCATGCAATACCCGACTTGTTGAATATTGAAAGCATTGCAGATCTATTGACGATGAAGCCTTCAGAATGCCTTGACGAAGACTAATGAGGACCAGACATAGTGAAATATGCACTCTGTGTAGGTGAACCATGCTATTTTGTTTCTAAGATCTGCCAAGAGTGAATGTAACACTCTCTCGTGATGTGATTCCTCTTCAGTTTATGCTTTAAGTACTGTCTCCTTTCCAGAGGAGCTTGATTATGGCCCCTTTGCTTAGTTTAGACGGAACAGAGTGGGATGATCAGAAGTCCTCAATTAAGAGTCACATCAGCTTTATGTTTTTCCAGGTTACTTGTTGAATATTGAAAGCACTCCAGATCTATTGACGACGAAGCCTTCTAAATGCCTTGATGAAGTCAATCAGGACTCAGATATAGTGGAGGCCTATAATTGACCGACTGCTCTAATATAACACACAAAATGTTTAGGTGAACTCAGATTATTTGTTTCTAATATCTGGCAAGAGTGAATGTAACACTCGCTCGTGATGTGATTCCTCTTCAGTTTATGCGCCATGTACTATCTCCCTTCTTGAGGAGTTCGATGATGACCTCCTCGCTCTTTGCCCTACTCGCAAAGGAGCCACAACCAAGCCTTCGTGAAATACCCAACTTGTTGAGTATTGAAAGCATTCCATATCTATTGGCAATGAAGCGTTTTAAATGCCTTGATGAAGACTAATCAGGACCAGATATTGTGGAGGCCTATAACTGCTCTAATATAACATACAAACTGTTTAGGTAAACCCTAATTGTTTGTTTTGGTGACCTGTTATGATTAAATAAATAAAAAAAATATTTCTACGGCGACTTCCTCCAGTGGTCCCTCTGAAAGTAAATAACTCTGAGCGTAAATAAAACTGGCCATGAAAAGTTTTTCAGTGGTCCCTCTGAGAGTAAATAACTCTGAGCGTAAATAAAATTGGCCATGAAAAGTTTTTCAAAATTCAATCGTTCTGAGTCGACTTTAAACTGTAGGTCAAACCAGTCATGTATAAAATTAACACACACAAAACAATCGGTGTGAGAAACAAGGTCGTAATCCTGACTGAAGGGTTATAATGACCAACTATGTATGTATTGATACGATGTTGGACCAACGATATAAAACTGCTCTAAGATGTTGTTTTTAAGTACGAAACTCTTTGCCTTAAAAACAAAAAAATTCGAAAAAATGTGTTATTTACGGTTTACCGGTATAATTCTAATCCTTTGAAGTTAATTTTAAAAACAATCCCTTGGAAATTAATGCAGATACCCAATATGATACATTCTTATGAATTTTTTTTTCAACCACTTGAAGCTGTCAAATTAACGAAAATTCAAATTAATTGGAAATTGGTATTCGTGAATTACAACCACATTTTCTTTATGATGCTTTCTTCCTTTCTTTATCGATTACATTTTGGTAAAAAGAAAAAAAAAATTAATTAACCATTAATGATCAAAAGGTTCTTTTTTTCTTCTTAAATTTGTTGTAATTTTTTTATTTTTTCTTACACACGCCACCTATTTTTAGCACATTCTTGAGAATTTTAAATTGAAATTTCAAATATTTTGTAAATTTACTTTATCTACGCTCAGATTCTTTTTTGTTTAAATATTTTAATTGAATTTTAAATAATTTTTACACTTCATTTATTTAAAAAAAAAAACACAAATTTTTCGTTGTAATTTTGTTTTCGCGCCTTCTTTTTCGTGAGGTGCGAAATAAACGCACCTCTTGAGGTTTTTTTTCTGAACTTTTTTCTTCCACTTTTGTTGTTCTTGAGATTCTTGAAAAATTGTTTTCAAATAACAGTAAATATTTATGCAGTTAAAAGGGGGGAGGAAATACTCTAGAATCTATTATTGTTTTTATATTCATTTATAATCACTTTCAGTGTTAAATTGCCATGTGAAAGAAGCTCTACGTGGATGATGCAAGAACTATCGACCACGTCTCTAAACACTAACCGCAGACATCGGAAATTGAAATTCTAAACGTTTTGATTTGGTTGGAAACAGTTATTAAATGGAAAGCGAAAAAAAAAACAAAAAAAAAGAAAGAAAAATATATTCAACACTAATAGAAGCAGTAGCTGGTTGGAAGCAATTTATTTTAATTTTAGATTACACGGCTCATGAAAGAAGTCTCGTATGCATATGCTTTTTACCTGTCTACTGCCGGTCACTTTCGCAACCTGTCAGTCTGACTTGTTTGCTGCTGCAAGGAAAACCTTTGATAAAGGCTGAGGCTATAGTCACTGATCGATCATACACACATACATAATTCGTTACTACAACTCTTCAGTAAGGGTTGCTTCTCACACCACTTACATATGTTGTGTGAGTAAATTTTTATACACATGAGTGGTGGGACCTACAGTTTAAAGTCGATTCCGAACGACAGATTTTTTTTAAGAAACTTAATTTGACAATTATATTTACTCTAAGAGTTTTTGCCAGAAATATGCTGAAAGGAAGTCGCTGCAGAAATATTTGTTCATATTTCGTTTTGTAGGAGATGTCTGACCTGGGGATTGAACCGGTTCACATAAATTAGGCAAAATATTACCGAAGGCATGGATTATGTTGGCTTTAAGGATCACTGCTTTGTGGCTTTTCCACGAATGCCTGCGATTTAAAAAATTCCACAAGAAAAACTCTAACAAGGTCAAATCGTATGATGTCAGTGGCCAGTTCACATCACCTAATAGCTATATTACCATCATCAATTCCTGGTTAGTAAACAGTGAAGATGTTCTATGGTCTCCTTTTTGTCCATGTCGTTATGATATGCCTTCATTCTTTTAGGCGTGTATAACTAGGTAGACAAGTAGAAAAATTATTTGTTTAACTGGAAAACTTGATTAATGAAACTGAATCCAACAAAAAAAAAAAAAAAAAAAATAATAAAAAGCTGGGGAAATGCATTACGACAAGTCTACGATCCTTAAAGGAATGACTATAATGAGGTTCTTAGGTTACGTTATGTTAGCGGGTGACTTGCCGTTCAAGTTCAGTAAGTAGCCAACATGGCCCATTGTATTACCCATTGTGTGGTAATTCCCTTTGTAACGATCCGTTAGTGGAGGGTTTGGACCACTCCGAGCATCATGGAAGCTTCTGCAGTAAATTCTGGTGGGGCAGACCAAGCGAAACTACCAATGGCATGTGAATCGTTCTAGGTTCTTAAGCTGGATTTTGATTCAGAATGTTTGTATGCATATCATCATATTGCATTTAGAGAGATCATATTTAACCTGAAGTTTAGATCGGAATTTCCGCAGAGCGATTTCATTAAAAGCATCTGCTCGCCAAAGTGCTTTCATGTATACTTACTTGACAAAGATCATATAAAACTTATCCGATGCCTGTATTGGCGGTTAACACAGTTGACAAAAACACAAAGAAAATATACAACTGTTGGTGCAATAATCAACTTTGGCGCCATATAACACCACACGGCATGTTAATGTCTAGTCTCTTTGGAGAACATAACTGAATGCTCTAAATATGGAATTTAAAAATCGACACATTTCAAGAGCTTGGGTGTACTTCAAAGTTTACTTTGAAATAGCTGGTGAACTTTTTTAAAAGTTTTCTCCCTTTTCTGTCTTTTGGCTTAATAGACCAGAACGCCCAGTTCAAACCTGCGATCTGACTTCTTGGACAAATATTTTTGAAAACAAATTATATTTCTATTGACGATCTCTACCCATCAGTTTGGTGTGTCTAAGCGTAACTAATTGCCAGAAAAATGGACTTTAGGTCTAGGTCGTTATTCACGAATGAACCTAACACGTGCAACATTTGTGGTGTGTGCAGCTAGACCCTCAGTCTATCTAAGGGTTGTAATAGCCAATAATGTATGAGAAAATATTTTCAAATCCTTCAGCAGAGAATTTCTAAAATTTTTAAATTTTTTTTCAAAATTATTTAAAAATTTTTCACATTTCAATTAAAAAAAAAAAAAACGAGTTGTAACAGAGAGCCTAATCGTTTATCTCAATTAAGTTTAATAGTTGCCACAATATAATCAAAATACGGATTAAAATGTATAAGTTTTTTCAAATTATCCAGCATCCAGCAACCTACACTGAGTGACTGCCAAAGCCAATTTACTGAAGCTCATGAAAATTTCATAAGCAAAGCTGCTGCTGAGAGGCCACCGTTTATTAAAACTCCCACCACTTCAATTTTATACGATATTTTTTCCTCCTTTTTTCAATTTTCTTTCATTTGTTTTAACAGCAAAAACAACAACATTTACAAATAAATTTTACAAGAAAAGAAAAAAAAAAAACACAAAATAAAGGAAATTAACATAATTACGGTCAATAGAAAATATTTTTATTTTAGTATTGTTTTTCTCTTTTTTCTTCTTCTTCATATTTTTAATTAAAAAACCAACAACAACAAGAAGAAAAAACAAAAAAACATATTTATGCCAAATAAACAAGGCTGTCAGTCAAGTTATTTGGGGCCCCAACACAATAAATGCCAGTGAAAGATCAGAGTCAGTCAGAAAGAGTCAGCAGTCGGTCTGCCACTCTTTTGTTGACAAAACGGTATCATTTATTGTCTGTAAAAGAAAAGTGCATAAAACTGTTGTTGTTTTTCCTTTTTCTACAGATAAAAATTTTAATTTTTTTTCATTCTGCTTGTAACTGTCTTAACAATGGTTGCTGTTTGCCACGCAATAGCAACATCAGCAATATCTTTAACAGCAACAACTCAACGGCAACAACAATAATTCATGTATTCAAACATCATCTATCAATGTTAAATCAACTTGAACAACAACAAAATAAAATAAAAACAAAAATTGTTACAACAACAACTTGTAAAAGTAGTTGTAGAGTACAAGAAGAAAAAAAAAACTGAAAAGTAAACTGAACTACTGCGTAGTGCAGCAGTAGAGCAACAGTCAGTTCGTGAGCCAAAAACAGTTTATTTCTCTTTCTGTGCTCGATACCATTACTGCTAAAGAGACGAAAAATGTCTTTTTCACCCTGCATTTGACAATAAAGTAAGTGATGATGTGGGTGAAGTCTTGCAATGTGGCTAAACGCCCAGGGCCTTAAAGGTATTAAATGATTATGTAAAATAATTTTTTTTGGACAGTTTGGGAAATGTTAAATAAATGGATGGATTAAGATTTATTTCGTCTTTACCTCAACAATATAATATCAAAACTACCAAAACAAATCGAAACGCACACAGTTAGGATTGCGACCTAGCTTCTCAAACCACTTATGTGTGTTAATTTTATATATGAGTGACGGGATGACATTTTAAAGTCTATGACGAACGACAGATTTTTGAGAAACTTTTCATGGCAATTTTATTTATTTTCAGCGTTTTGGCCAGAAATCTGCTGAGATGAAGTAGCCGAAGAAATATTTAAATTTCGTTTGGTTGGAGATGCCTGGCCTGGGGTTCGAACAGCGGCCCTACGTCTAATGAGCCACTACTACCTACAAGACTACGACAACTTCTTCGAAACGTAACTGAAGCTAATTTACAGATTTTTTCTATGAACGCGAATCTAACCAGCACTCCCAAAAAATCATTCGCTTTTACAGCAGTACTCTCAAATTCCTCAAATAAGTATAAAAACACAGATAAAAACTTGTATAGCAGAGTCCTAGAGCCAGTGAGTAATATAAATAATCGGCTTTTAAACTTCTCAGGCATGCGACTTAGCTCTTAATGCCTGTTGGTCTTAGTAGCTAGGTCGTAGTCCTAGATGTAGGGTTGTAATGATCAATTATGTATGTGTGTCAATTCAAAAATCTTTAAAATGCCTACAAATAATTTGTCTATTTGACATCAATTTAAATTTCATATTAAACTGCTTGACTATGAGATTCTTTTACACCTCTGTCTTTAACTATTCATAGTAAGTGCTGCTGTTCAAATATTTTTTTTCTTTTTTGTGAAAATATTCATAATTTATGAAGATTTTATCTGGTGGTGGCTGTAAAAGTTATCTTCTTCTGTTATTTGTTTTAAAATTTATGAGTTTATAAAAAAAATGCCAAAACAAATAGAATAATCTACGATATTTAAATTAAAATTAATAAATATTAAATAATAAAAACAAAACAAAAAACAAATGAAGGAGTGCATACTCATGTCTGGTGTGTCTCCCTGTGGCATTTATTTAGCGATTAAAGAGATTAATTTTCTGTTTAAATGTTTTTTTTTTTTTTTTTTTTTTTTTTTCTAAAAAGAAAACATCTTCGCAAATATTTAAACAATTGTTGTTGTGGTTGATACAATAACTTATTGTTTTCATTATTGTTTGAGTATATTTAGCCATAATAATACCCCGTTTAGTAAAGGGAAAAAAGAAAATCATTCTTATCAGTGCTCGACAGGTGGGAACAGATGCTAAGAGGGCAAAAACAGTTTTTTTTTTGTTTACTTTAACAGAAATAGTTTTTAAATGGGGGATTCTCCAGAAGGCAATGTTAGTTGGCGCTATTTCAATCACGTCGGACATCAAGGCCAAGTTTCTGAACTTAAAACTCAACGATAACGATTACAAAGAAAATAATCGATGATACATAATCGATTAGGGTTTAAATAAAATGAATTTCTAAAAAATAATAGACAACAACAGAAAACTTATTCCTTTATTCCAAAGTCAGTGGATTGCCTTGGCCATAATTTGTAAATCGGATTCAAAAAAAGCAGAGCAACATTTCATGTTAGTTTTAATGAGGGGAAATGTTATATAAAACAGTAAAATGTAAAGAACGTGATAGGAAATCAAGATTTTTGGAAAAAATTACTTTAGGTTCTGTGCTCCTTATGAGCACAATGCGAACATATCGTATATATTGTTACGTGTGCAAAAAGAAATTAAACGAAAATAAGCAAATAAAATAAACAGACAACAACAAAATATACACATCATACGGTAAACAGAAATTCCACAAAGAAATACACAGGAATAAACGAGAATAACAACAATTTCATGTAAGGCCGGACATAAAAGTAAAGGATTATAAATAGAGCTGCCCATCGGTTATGAATGGTCATAAATTATGAATAAAATGTATAGCGCAGTGTTATCAGTGCCTTGTTATTTAAATAAAAAAAATAAATAACGATCAGAGAAATAAATAATTTCTTTTATTTTATTTGCAATAACTGAATTGAGCAATCGAATGTAGAAACTCATAAAGGTATGTAAATGGTACCAGGACGACTATATGGCTTGGAGTTTAATTTTAAAAAATATAAAATTGTCCATCCTTTTGCAACGACGGTGTTATAAGACTGCATATGGCATGGCACGATATATTTTCAGATACGTATTTGCAGCATCGGTGTTGATCTTTGAGTCAAGAGGCAAAAGATTGAATAAGTCACAGGTTATCAACATAAATTGATAAGATAGTGATAAAAGCTTCATTTGGTATTAAGAGGAATTCGCCGTAGTCTAGCAGGAAGTGTGTTGGCTTATTAGACATGAGGCCACGGGTAAAACCCCAGGTCAGACGAGTCCCGCAAAGCGAAATATGAAACAATATTTCATCGGTGACTTCCTCTTAACAGATTTCTGCCAAAAACTGGGAGAGTAAATAAAATTATCATGAAAAGTTTCTAAAAAAAAATCTGACGTTCAGAGTCGACTATAAACTATAGGTACCGCCCCTCATGTATAAAATTAATCCTCATAACATAAGACCGCATATTGCATGACATTTTATATCCGCTAAATAGTTTCCAGCATCAGAATCAGGAATTCTGGTAGCAGCAGGAAACTCCGTTAGAAGTCATTGAATGGCCCACGACCATATTGAATTAATCTGTACAATATTAACAATAATTTTAATAAAACTTAAGGACTGAGTTGCATTTAATTTATTGATAAATTGATAAATATTATCACCATCACTTAATTGTCTTCATTTGATTCTGGCGTTGCTAATTTTATAACTTAAAATTGATTGATCATTAGCAATTTGAGAAGGCTGTTTATTTTTATTTTATTTTTTTTTATCTTAAAAATATTTATTTTGCCTAAGATACATACATACGTTACATACATACATACATATGTACTGTATATTTCCAAGATACATTTTAAATATTTTGCTTTAATGTTGTACGATTTAGACAAACTTAAAGTATTCTGCAGTGTATTTTGAAAATGGATATTTTCGTATTGACACTATTGCCCTCAATCAAATTGACAAGCGTGTATTTCAATGAAAATAAACAAAAATATGCCAAAAGAAATACGAGGAAAAAAAATCGTTTCATTTCTATATATTGGCAAAATGTTTTAAACGCCAACACATTTACTCACTTGCTCAAACGCTCAGCAGCTTATTGGCGCTTAAGGAACAAAATAAACGGCCACAAGCAGAATTTGTAGAAGTAGTCGGTAATAGCAATAGGCCTATGAATAAGTGAGCAAACGAATAAGTGTGTATTTTTCTAACATTACAACAGAAACAAAAAAAAAATATCATCATAGTTGATCATCATAATCACCAACGTCGTCATCATCATTTACTTACTCACTGTTGTATGAAGATTCGTAAGGCTGAACATGTGTTGCCAGCCACTTACTGACTCTACGATCGACACTAAGCACATAAAGATGGCAAACATATATCCATACAAGCATGAACATACGTATATACATACATATTTACATATAAGCCGATAGAAATACGGTCTATCTGGCTGCAAACCAAACAGACATTTATGCGAACATTTCTTAAGCGAAAAAATCTCCAACAATTTTTTATGCGTGCCTAGCATGTACACACGCTTATGTATGCCGGTATGAGCATAAGTATCTAAAAGATACAAATTTTAACGTTTCAGTAAACACACTGCCAAAGTGCCATAGAGCCATATAGCCATCGAGCCAGGCGGGAGTAGTTAAGTAACTAAAGATATCAGCCGAAAAACCAAAAACCCTGATACACAACGATTTGACGATATGATACGTTGTATTGCGTTTTGCATGGCGTGGCGTTACGTTATGTGTTGTGTTGGTCATAATATACTCACTCAAGTAATGGAACATTTAATGACATAAGAAATGATACTTTTTCTTGGCTTTGATTTCGTTACGTTCTGCACAAAAGTTTAATGGCCATTTTGGCGCCAAACTGCCAGTGTGATATATGGTGGGGAAAATTCGTTTTTTTTTTTGCATATTTATGTGGACACTCGATATGATGACAGTTTCTGTTCAATTAAGCCAAATAGATTCTCTGGTTAAATAAACGTTTTAGAACTCATGGCAGTTAAGGGAAATATTTCAATGAGCGAAGATTCCACTTCATAACTACCGAGTGGAATTCGTTTTACAATACACAAGAAAATTTTCTATCTCAACATAGTTTGCAACATAGAGGGATTGGTTCGAGGAACTTCGATGTACAGTGAAAGCTCCCTTTGCGGACAGCTCTTATAAGCGGACATCTCTATTAAACGGACAAAACTTAAATCTCTAGAACCGTTTGCATAAATCCAAATGAATTACATTCCCTATAACGGACGCTCCCATGAGCGTACGCGGACAGGAAAAAAATACTTTCTTTGAAAAAAAGTTCTAATAAGCGGACATTAAAAAAAATTAAAGTTAAATTAAACATGAAGAGTTGAAAAAAAGTATTGAATATTTCGAACAATTGTACACTAAATTGTTTTCAGTATGATTGCCGCCTCTGTTTTTTCAGTTACATAAGTTAAACATTAAAACTTTAAGGTACACTATAGAACTGCTATCATACAAAATTTACTGCCAGGCATTGAGTTTAATGATTCTGGAAAATCTTTAAAAGGGACAATTAACGTTTTGGATGCTTTGTATTTTATTAAACAATCACCCGAAGCCATAAAAAACTGTTTTGGGAAAGCAGGATTTATACAAAATTTTAATTCTGTAGAATTAGATGCAGAGGATGACATACCTTTGTCTATTCTTTCAAGGTTGGCAAGACAAAACTTAGAATGTGTTGAGTTTACAAATATTGATGAAAACTTTTTAACAGAATCTGATGATATAGAAGTTTTCGTTGAAGAAGTGAATTTAAGTTCATCAGAAAATAACATAAGCACCGTAGAAGACCATCCAAACAAAATATCCTCTTTTAAAGAAGCATTAGAAGAAGTTAGATGTTTAATGAAGTTTTCAGAAGAAGACTACACAGCATATGAACACTTAAAGTATTTAGAATGCTATTATGGGGAGCAAATTATGAAATAAAATGAAGTAAAGTTCAAACAAAAAAATAATCTGGATTTTTTTCTACCATGTAAAATGCGTTGTTTAAAAAACATAAGCCAATAAATATCAAATAAAACTAAAACATTTTCTTTTTTATTTCTCTCCAACAAACGGACATCTCCACTTGGCGGACAAAATAGTCGCCGACGGAATGTGTCCGTTTATTAGAGCTTTCACTGTATTTCCATAATTTGGTGTTACCCTTTAATAGGCGTCAATTTTAAGCATATACTGGGCTGTATTTATAATGGCATAAAGGCCTGTCCCAAAGTTGTCAAGATAACAGCAAATTGGAAAGCTACATACCACATGGTTAAATTCACTACTACTAGAGCTACTGTTTAGTAAATCTCGAAAATATGTATATGGACCAGGCAGGCAAAGAACGAGTTAATATTGAAAGGAGTATCCAATGTTCTACTAGAAACTACGGTATTTAAAGACAATACTTGAAGTCGCCGTAGTCTAGTAGGTGGTAGTGTGTTGGCTTATTAGACGTAAAGCCCGGGTTCGTATCCCAGGTCAGGCAACAAAACGAAATATGAAAAAAAATATTTCTTCGGCGATTTCCTCTCTGGTAAAAAGGAATGTTGGTAAAAAAGGAACCATAGGTTCTAGTAGGAGTCTAAAGATGTCAAGCTCTTCGCAGAAGAAGTGGACTGTGAATATGGTTTTAAGTAAAAAATATAGAACAGAACAATTTTTTCCTTATGATGAAAAACGAATACGTTGTGAAGTCGAGTAGTATTCGAATAGAAAGAACTTCCTCTCGGCAGTCTTCTAGCAAAAGCTCTAAGAGTAAATAACAATGTTTCTCCACTAATGGATAAAATTAACAAACACAACATAGGTGTTAAGAGAAACTGAGTTTTAATCCCGACTAAAGGGTTTAATTAATTAATTAAGTTAAGAATTCCTTCAATCAAATTTGATTTTAAATGGGAAGGTAGCAGAGAATGTCGATAGTGGCAAGTGGCAATATGGCAATATGGAAAGAACAATGTCTAGGTCAAGAAAAATTTTACAAAATATACACATGCTAGAGCAGCACCTCGGCGAAAACAGATTAACATTTTAGCTGCTGCTCACATATATTATGCTTACTTTACAAGTATTTTTTTTTTATCAATAAAGTTATCGGAGTAGACAAATTGTGACAATTTCGAGAAATTAAGCGAATGCATAAGAATTATTCAGCTAAACTCCAAAAGCTTCTTGTAATTAATTGTCGATATGTTTGACCTTGCATAGATGAGTTTTAATTGGTCACAATCCTATTTCTATTGGCTCTGGCTGGCCACTGGTAACCGATTGTTTCGTTTAATTTTCAAACTGCCTGGCATTCCACAAAGATATCATTTCAACCTTACTGACCATCAAGCCTGAATTAATAGGTGTGTGCTCCGGTTCATCGCTATTTCACCACAAACGTTTTCATTTGATGATAGTATCTCGCCTGTAGTAGTCGCCGTAGTCTAATAGGTAGTATGTTGGCTTATTAGACGTGAGGGCACGGTTCAAATTCCAAGGCAGACATCTCCAACAGAAACGAAATTTGAAAACAATATTTCTATTGCGTCTTCCTCTCAGTAGATTTCTGACAAAAACTCTGAGAGCAAATAAAATTGCCATGAAAAAGTTTCTCAAAAATCTGTAGTTCGGAATCTACTTTAAACTGTGGGTCTCTCCACTCATGTATAAAATTAACACACGCAACATAAGTGGTGTGAGAAGCTAGGTCGTAATTCTAACTGAAGGGTTGTAATGATCGATTATGTATGTCGCCTGTACCAACCTGTATTTGCATAGTATTAACGCTTACGATATGGGTAGTGTGGGAAACCAAGCCAAAATCCTGGTAATATAACTTTTATAATGCACTGTATATCTTTCCATAACTTATTTGGTGTATATGCTGAAATTCTTAGTGCACACTTGTCTTCTTTAATTTTTTTTTTTTAATTTTCAGATGCAAATTTTCCATTTCGCATGTATGCAACAGTTTGCGATTGCATTGCCTTCAATTTATTAAAGATTAATTTCAATCCTGTTACAATAACAAAAAAAATAATTTATTGCTCTACCTTATCTCACTGTTTATAATATCTGTTCTATGGTATGGTTAATAAATATTAATTATTTTTGTCTGTTTCTTTAACTATTATTTAGACACCACCGATTGAAATAAATGCTGATTTTAATTATTAAATTAAAAAATAAAATAAAAAAAACAAAACTGAAATAAAAATAGAAATAGAAGAGAAGAAAAAAAAATCACTTAAACTAGCACACAATTTACTACAGACTCAGTGTAAAACGTGTCAGAGTGAGAGGTTGGGTTATGCTAATATGAGGCAAATGAGGCGAGGCGAGGCTCGGTATGAAATAAAAATTAGTTGCCGTCAAATTATTGAATCAGATAAATCGTAGATATTTATTAAAGACTTGAAGCGTACTAAATACCGTTATTACTACTTAATTAAGTGCAAAAAAAGAAAAACAAGAAATAATTATTAGTTTTAATGAAGCCGTTTTGCATTTAAATTAAATGTTCGAACAGTGTAACACGCAATAAATGAAACAAAACAGAACAAACTATTCGTTTAATTGTTTGTGAAATACTTTCATTACAACATCTTAGCTAGGATACCAACCTAGTTTCTTATACCATTCATATCACATATAACATAAACTTAATACATTAGTGGCGGGACCTACAGTTTAAAGTCGAATCCGAATGACAGATTTTTTTACTCTTAGAATTTTTACCAGAAACTGCTTAGAGGAAGTCACCGAAGAAATATTTTTTCATATTTCGTTTCGTTCGAGATGTCTGAGCTAGGGTTTGAATCCCGGGTTCGAGTCTAATAAGCCAACACACGACCTACTAGACTACGACAACTTCAATTTTATTACAACATGGGTTAACATTTTTAAAGGATTAAAGAGATAAATACTAACTGCTTCGTTTTCAGCTTGAGCAGTTTGGGTTCGAAATCTGTTGCTATCTGTTGTTGCTATTTTTAACAAAAAACCAAGCTTCAAGCAAAATTTTGTGAAGAAAGCGAAAAGGACGACGATTGTTTCTGTTGCGGTAAAATGGACACTGGAAGAAACTGTGATTAATTTTCGGGGGTTGTCGACTGGATATACACTTCTACAGTTTATCCAATAGTCTCAGTTTGGAACAAAGTATGGTAAGTTATGGTGAAGAAGTGAACATATCTTTTTAATTGATGTGATTCTCGACTTCCCTCTCCTGGTCCTGGTAGATAATAAAATGTCAACAATCTCTGTAATTCGCTTGAAGAGCACTTCATAATAGAGATTGAATGCCATGTTATAGAGATTGCTAGGTGTGAGAAACTAGGTCGTAATCCTGACTGAAAGGTTGTAATGACCAATTACGTACTTTACGTTATAGATACTATGATGCCCAAGTTGTGAAAGAATTATTCGACCGCAATTGACTGACATGAATACTTGTATAGCACAGTACTTCCAAGCCCAGCTCGTGGAGAAACAGTATTCCTGCAAGAAGCAGCTGCCATTGCATTAAATTATGCATCGACGTATTCACAATTAAAAGATTTTTTGTTTTTGCAGTGTTTATTGGAAATCCTTGCTATCAAGGAGACCGTAGATTGACTAAAAGTGGCTGTAGTTTCTACAAAGTTCTGCCTTTGAAGTCTTAAAATCATAATGTATTTAGGCATGAACTTACTTACCACTTATTGAGATTACTGAACAGTTTAACATTTGGGTTCTACGGCTCCTGGGCTTGGAAACATAAGGGGAAAGGCTGATCAATTCGCCAGCATTGACACCACCTTATGGGTTCTAGCGAACCAATAAAATCATCTTTCGAAATAATACTATGCGGATTGTGAGAAGTACTTCAGCAGCTGCTGACAACTGACTTCATTTTGACCGTAGGCGAATACGTTTTTTTATGCGAATGATCTGGACTTACTTGTGACTGACCGAGCTCTCTAATATGAAGATTACTGCTATAGCAAGATTTATTTTGGACTCTAGGTGGTTTTCTCCAGGGAATGGTTGACCCCCGAGTAGAATTAATTGTGGTATCACAATGGGCCTAAATGCAGGCCTAAGTGGGACCTCTTGCTTTGAGGTGTTCTGCCAAATAACCCAACCTAATCTACTTGTGTCTGTGAATATCACACATTGTTGTGTAGGGAAACATACATAACGCTTAGGCGTAGGGTATTACTACTTCTGGCACAAAGGTGGAAATTCTATGTCACTGTATTGCTCTCTATTAAAGTTTTAAAGCTGTAAAGGATTTTGTCATTCATGAAAGAAATTTTCTACATTCTCTTCACCACATAAATGTGTTTACGAAATTACTTGTCACAGTGTTAAACGTTTAACGCATAAATGCCTAAGACTGTAATTAAATGCACGACATTTTCAAATTGAATATTAAAAAACAAAAATACAAAATCCATAAGAAAATATATCCCAGTGGTTGGTTAATTAAAATAAAAACTTAATACATGACAACAGCAACAACAATAATAAGCATAAATATTAAGTTGACACTTGATATTGAATAATTTGCACTTTTTAATTACAAGAAAATAATAAAATAACAGACACGGACATTAATTGCTTCGCATAATTATCAGGAAATCATACGCAATGAATGGAGGAGAGACAGACAGACAAACCACTAATTAAGCAATTAAGCAACCACCAATCTAAAGTTTAAAGCAGAAAAAGAATAAGAAGAAGCATATGAAATAAATCAATAAAAATACAATTTAAATGGAAATTAAATTTAAAAAAAAAACACTTTTAATCACTGTTTGGCAGTCCATAAATAAATAAATTCCTGTTTTTTTTATTATTTGTCCATTCAAAGCACGGTGCGCATAAAAAAAAATGCATTTTAAGTCCAAAAAAAGCATTCGTTGAAATGTTTTGTGTTGCATTTTAAATTCCACCAAGTCACTCAAGTGACACATCATAATTCGAGCCCTATGTGTGGCTCAATGCTGGCTAGTGCATGGCTGCCTGTAAAATGTTGAAATTTATGCCGGTGATTTTTGTTTTTCTTTTTATTTTTATTATAATTATTGTTGCTCTCGTTGTTGTTATTGTATGTTTTAATATTCTTGAATTGTTGTCTTTCGCTTTACTAAACAATTCACTTTCAATCTCCGTTTCATTGTTTGTTTGTTTTTTCTGCCGGTTGTTGTTCGTTCTCTGGATGGAGTGCCATTCTCGTTGTCTGCTGTTATGGTCGAATAAATTGTTTTACATGACAACTTTTGTCAATTTGTTCACAAAATTTGTTGTTGTTGTTGTTCTCAATTG
Organism: Sarcophaga caerulescens; assembly: GCA_927399465.1. Lineage (NCBI taxonomy): Eukaryota > Metazoa > Arthropoda > Insecta > Diptera > Sarcophagidae > Sarcophaga > Sarcophaga caerulescens. The sequence continues at coordinate 19,783,569 of OV656867.1, forward strand.
CATTGAATTGAAAGTCAATATTAAAATTTCAATCTTGTTTTTATTGGATTTTGCCTTTTTGTTTTTTCTTTTCTTGTTTTTATTCTGTTTTTAATACGTTTAACAGTTTATTTGTAATTCAATACACTCATATTGAAGCGATTTTTTTGCAAACGTCATGCATTGGGTAGGGGAAAATATATTCTTCGCTTTTTGAAAAACATTTAATTTTTATTGTGACAAGAGACACAAGAAAACAATTTATTCTGATATCCAGCCCCTGCCCTGAACAACTTCTTCGTTGAGTTTGGTGGAATTCAATCAGTACAGGGGACGCGCTTACTCCTGGCATCACAATGGGCCGCTATTCGTGCTCAAGTGAGCTTTGGTATCAAAGCTACCACTCTACCCTAACCTAGGAAAGTCTTCCAATCTTCAATTGCAGACGATATCTTTGAATGTGAGTCTGCATAGAAAATGTTTTACAATCACGAAAGGCGTTCTTTAACCATCTGCTTTGCGATGACATTAAATTTTCACGATTAAAACTTTATCATATTAAATCCTGGGGTCAGGAAAGCGTCTGTACATACCGTATACCTCGCCCAGTATAAAAAACTGCTACATTTTCAGGCCTTTAAGCGAATCTTCTTGCCCTTGTTTCTTAGCCATAAAAATTATCCAATTCTCGAATATTTAATTTAGACTCTATGGCTTCTGGGGCCCAGGAACATCAGGGGAATGTAAAGTCTTATCAACTTGTCGTATGAGCTCTAACGAACCAATAAACTCATTTTTCGAAGTGATACTATGCGAGACGTGAAAAGCACATAAGCAGCTGCTAACGACTGCCAAATAATGGCAGGCAGTAATGGCTTCATCTTGAAAGTAGACGAATAAGTTTTCCGATGAGAATAATCTGGACTTACTTGGGTCTGTGACTATCGGACATTATTCCCTATACGATCAGCTGTCCTCATGTTATAAGGCGCGAGAGATAACTATGGATCTGGAAGAATAGTGAAGAACAATTTAAGCATTCACAGGTTTTGTTTTTATCAGATTCTAGTGTCCCTCTTCTAGATGTAAAAGTCGTTCACGATTTAAACCCCCTCCAATCTATAAGATCCGGTGTGTTCTGCGCACTTTGTTGTAAGGAACGTGAGACTAGTCACAATGAATCGTTATGAATTGGTCTAAGAAGAATACTGCAATCATTCTCAGGTCCTAAGCTAGATTCTCTTCTCGTCTCTCAGACTTAAAAGGTACCCAATAATTCAACTTTTGATAAAATTCCTCTTCGATTAGTCTTTATCCAATACGCTATTGTCAGCATACGTAGTTGTATGGTATATGTTGACCTAGATTTCTAGGAATAAAACCTCGATATCCTGTTGTAAAGAAGTGGCTGTCTGATCTACTAGCCGACTCCATAGGTAGCCGGTTGAATTAAAGCGTCCACTGCAACAACAACAAAAAACAATTTGGAAAGACTGGCAGTGTTACAGGTGTAGTGCACACGACTGAACATAGCACTTTTGTTAGAGTAAACGTGACAGATATTCTGCACAATTAGGTCTAACTTAGTGCTTCTTATGGCGTATTTTAATGTGGTTCATATAAAGTCCAAAACTAAAATCAACTGAGCATTCACTAAGTTAATGTGCTGATTGGGGTCTAAAACAACGATGAAGCTCACTTCTCATTCGGTAGTTAAATCAACAAGCAAAAGTGTCGAATACTTATGTCGCTTGGACAACCCAAAAGTGTTTGCTGAAAAGCCATTCCATGTAGAAAAAGTGACTGTTTAGTGCACCTTAAGGACTGAAGGTAACATTGTGTCGCCATAGTCTGGACACCTAGCTCAGACAACTAGAACAAAAAGAAATATATAAAAAAAATATTTCTTCGGCGACTTCCTCTTAGCATTCTTCCGGCAAAAACTGTGAGGTTAAATTACAACTTCCATGAAAAGTTTATCAAAAATTATTAGGTTCCGCCATTCATGGATAAAGTTAACACATTTAACATTAGTGGTTTGAGAAACTAAATCTGACTGAAGGATTGTAGGATTGTCTGGTTAAGTAAGTAAGGTGTCAATGGAATGCATTTTTTTTTGCGAAAATGGCCATGAACTAACCATGCTTGGCCCGCAATTAAAGATTATGAACTGGATGGACTCTACAAGACAGTTACACGCCAGAAAACAAGGCCGATTTTGAGTTTATTGTATGAAAAGTTGCTAGAAAGCGTTATTTCACATTTTACCCACCAAGATCATGAAATTTAATGCCGTTAGACTTCATTTATGAGGCTACATCAAAGGCCACAATAACGTTGGAGTTTTATTTAACATCAATTTTGAAACCGAAAAATGGATAACCCTTTACAAACAAGATACCGAAGCTATTAATTATCTCTACAAAAATGTATCGAAGCGAAAACGAGGAATTTGTTGAGATTTCTCTTCAAACTGCCTTTGCAGTTAAACAATGACTTCGGAAGTTTTTTCACTCAACTTTCAAACTAACCAGAGTTTAATCGAATACATTTTTACCCCTACCCAATAATGTATGTTAATTTCTGTTTTTATTTTTGTTATGATTTTGCATCTTTTTTTTTATTATAATTGTTGCTGTAATTGTTTTTGTACTTATTTTAGTTGGATTTCAATTGTATTTCGAACAAAAAACTGAAAACCCTCTTACTGTCATGACCAACAACTACAACTAACAACGAACAACAGAAAGAACAACATACACGTACTTTGTCAATACGAATACGAAGAAGGATTTGTTTGCCTTTTAATGTTGATCACTCGTAAATACTGAGTCTTTGTTTTCTTTTCTCTTTTTTGTTTCTGTCAAAAGTGAGTCTTTGTTTTTTTATTTTTTTTACCATTCTTGAACCGTAACGCTCTTTTTTTGTCGTGTTGTTGTTGTTGTTTTGTATTGTAACTGCATATGATTTGAATGCAATTAAATGCTCCGTTAAATTGAAAAAGTATCTTTGAATTCATTTTCATTTTTGTTTTCTCCTTGTTTTTGTTTATTTTGGAATAAAAAGTGAATTTGTTTTTCTGTTATTCTTTCTTATTGTTTTTATTAATTTTTCTTTTGTTATTTATTTATTTTAAATTGTTTTTTTTTTTATTTAATTCTGTTCTGTTCATTAAATACGAACACAAATAAGGCGGACTTATTTGGAAATTTTTATTTAATTTTGAATCGATGTTTTTATTGAAAAGAAATACTTTGCGGAAGTTGAAAATTTTGTTTCTTTTATAAAGAAAAATAATAAAAATTAAATACAAAAACAACACACACACACACACACACACTCTTTTATTTTAAACGCAAGAATAAATTAAAAGTCCAATGAACTGGGTTTTGGGTGAAACATTTGCACAAGAAATTTCATAATTGAAGAGACACATTTCTTTGGCGAAAAAATTTATTTTTAACTCATAATTTTAGAATTAAACGAAATGCTAACGAGGGTAGGCCGTTAAATGATAAGATTTTTTTTTATCAGAAAAATTAATAACAGTGGAAAATAATTTCTTTTAACTTTATTGCACAGCCGATGACGGCAGTAGCTGCCGCTTGAAGAGCCTTTACTACACTCAAAAACATTTCTCACGACCTGTACTAATCTATGGCTATGTTCCTGTTATGTTTTCTTCTAACATCTAATAGAAGGAATTAGGAATACAATCGGTTACGATTATTATCGGCGTTAATATGTTAACATAACCCTCAGGGCACAGAACAGTATTAATTATAAAAAGAATTTTCGTTATTGTTTTGATGATCAAATTATTTCCCAAAAGACAGTGGCTTCTCTGGCGGTGAATTCAGAAATATTTTCCACGAAAAACATCCAAAACATGTCTTCGCATTATATTTCCTAAGCCAAAATGTTTCCCATCAATTCGAGCGCTGAAATCTCCAATGCCTTTGGATATAGATTTCCAGAACATCAATGATGTCCTAATGTTTCTTGGTGAGTAAATTATTATCGGTGAGTATTGCGAACTTCCACCTCAATCGCAAATCGCTGCCGCACGAATTCGTTTCCTTTTTTGTTAGTCTGAGTTCGTGATTCTTCACGTTTTCTTGAATTATTTTTGTAAATTTAGTGATCAGAAGGGATTAACTTTTGCATACCAATATCGGTAAATGGTCTCGCCGGTTCGCAAAAGGTTCCCAGTGTACAAATTCACTGGTCGAGGCCCTTGTAGACAGTTCATCCATTCTACAGTGATCTGACAGCCTACGGCAACCAAAAAATATTCTAATATCCCGCTATGCCTATCGACTACAAAAATTTCGTCACACACAGTTTCATTCACTTCGAACTGTTAGCGGAAATTTGAATAGTCTTGATAGTTAAAAATTCTTTTAGGATCTTTAATCGTCCAATATTTGATCCACGCCACTAACGCCCAGAGACGCCTACTAGTATTAAATATTATTATCTTACTTTTTCCAGCGGAAAAAGTCATAAAATTATCACCAGCGCTAACGTATGTTTAGAAACCAAGTCACCATTAATAATAATGCATGTAGATCGCGCTTTAGACCTGTAAAAGGACCGTATTCAAGATCTAGCATGTCAGACCAACCATCACATCATCATTGACGCTTTCGGACCGTGGTGAAGCCAAACTTGTTTTATGGTGTTTATGCCTCGTGGACGGTGTGCAAACGTAGGCAGTCAGCTGTGCGCTCTGTTCCACTCAAACCAAGACATTATTTACAATACTCAATTGGTTTCCCTCTCCTATTAAGGCAGAGGTTTGAAGATTCAAAAGTTCTGATGGCTCTAAGATAAGTGACAGGATGTGCTGCAGTCTATTTCTTAAAGGTTCTGATATTAAACTTTCCTTTGGGCAGGCAGAAGTCATGGCAAATTTGAAAGCCGCGCAGTGCGGAATTTATCCTGAAAATCTTTTGATTTAATCGGACTGCCAGGCTGCAATAAAGTTCCTAATTAAAGTACATAATTACAACGGCCGTCCTTGTCTATGAAAGTCGAAGACTTCTCTGGGAAATTTCGTATCATTCACAACAGGTGGCTCTTATAGAAATATCGTTGGAAATTGCATTGCCAATGAACTAGCCGGTAAGGAGCCAGAAATCTCCGACCAGTTACAGGGCATAGATATTCCAATTGCTGCAGTTAATTTGGATTTATTCGCAATTATTACAGGGAACTTCAATCTCGTTGGTACCAGGAGGACATGCGAAATATTGCTAGACTCTGATGGATACGTAGAGGAACGTCTCACTTATGTCTCTAAATCGCATGGCCATCCATAGCAGAATTGCGATTCTTACAGTCCATTATCCTTTTGGTAGACATTCTGAAAAACTTGTCATTCCGGTAAATGACTGCAGGAGGAGCTGTGTTTGGCAGGAGCAGGAGGAAACTGTCTTTCACCTCATGTGTGAGTTCCCTGCTCTTATAATGAAGGGGGATGGGTTTCTGATCTTTCATTTTCTGACATTTTGGACGCGAGTTGGTTTTTTCTACCGAATATTTGATCCCCCGGTAGAATTGATTGTGGTATTACAATTGATTTAAATGCTGGCCCAAGTGGAACCTTTTTATACATGAGTGGCGGGACTTACAGTCGACTCCGAACGACAAATTTTTGAGAAACTTTTTAAGGAAATTTTTTTTTACTCTAAGCGTTTTTGCGAAAAATCTGCTGTGAGAACGTCGCCTAAGAAATGTTTTTTCATATTTCGTTTTTGTGGAGACATCTGTCCTAGGCCTCAAGTTTAACAAGCCAACACACTACCTACTAAACGACGACGACTTCCCCAGTGTTATGTCCATATAATAGGGGTAGAATAAGGCACTTTACATTGTCTTGCCTACTGTAGGGTACTTATGCAAAGTAATTATACCATGAATGACAAAACTATAGCATGTGTTTTATTTATTATGCTACTATTTATTATTTATTTTCGTTTTTTCGTTTTACTATTTATTTTAAGTGCCTATTTCATGTTCGTGTTACAAGAAGAATTTTTTGTTTTTTTCTGTCTGTCTTCCTTGGTTCTGGCACATACTTTTGAAAGCGTACAACCAGCACAGACTGAAACAATTAAAATAAGTTTTACGCACATGTTTAATGATTTCTAAGGAATTTTTCTGATTTTTGTTTTTGGAAAGTAATTTCATGTAATTTATTTGAAAATTTTAAATATTTTTTCCATGAATCTAGCAAAACTACAAGCTGAACTAATTATTAAATTGTCCCTTAAAATAAAAAAGAGGGTGATCCTCTTGTTTTTTTTTTCTCGGTGGGGATTTCAGATTTTTATGCCATTTTCATGATTTCGTTTTTCTTTCAATTCTTATTCTAATTCGTTATGGTTTTTTTTTTCCATAAAATGAAATTAAAATAATTCAGTTTGTTTGCTTTTGTTTTTGTGAAGAATATCATATTTATGTATATATTAAAATATCGGGTGGGCCATGTAGCGGTTTAAATTTGAATCTGGCAATACTTATGTCATTCCATTCTGTTACAAAATTATCTACAATGAAGGTAATGAATCCGATTTACGCTTGAGTAACGTTCGAATTTATTGGGGCAACGAGAAATTGAACGATGATGCCGATTTTGCCAAACAAAAAATTCTTATTTTCGGATGAAGCTCATTTTCATCGTGGTGGGTACGTTAATAAGCAAAATTGCTGTATTTGGGGCTCAAAAAACCCACACGTGGTCTTACAGAAGCCAATGCACCCATTATGAGTGACTGTTTGGTGGGTTCTGTAGAGTGGAGGATTCAATTCATTGGACCATATTTCTGTGAAAAGGAGGACGGCTCAAGCATTACGGTCAATGGAGACACCTACCACACCATGATAACCGATTTTTTGTACCCGCTCATCATGGTATCCATGCAACCGATGTTTGGTTTCAACAGGATGGTGCGAATTGCCACACATCTCATGCCACAATCGATTTATTGTGTCAAACGTTTAATGGCCGTTGAATTAGCCGCAATGGTGACATCAATTGCCCGCCAAGAAACTGCGTTTTGACACCGTTGGACTATTTTCTGTGGGGCACCGTTAATGAAAAGTGTTATGCCGATAAACCAGAGACAATTGAGCATTTGTAGGTCAACATTTGTGATGCCATTGCCGAGATACGACTCTATACACTCGAAAAAGTGAACGAAAATTGGTCTGATCAATGAGGTACTGTGAGGCCAGCCGCGGCAGCCATATGAATGAAATGAAATTCCATTTCTAACCGGAACAAATGTACTTCACAAGAAAAATAAGAAATTTGGCATAATTTCAAACCGTTTTCGTTTTTTATTGCATTTTTAAATTTAAACTTTTAAATTCCCCACCCTATAGAAACAAATAGAAATAAATAAAGAGGAGTGCTATGGAGAGGGTTAAGATGAGATGAGGGATTTCAGCGTTATTAGGTTTCATTTAATAATCTACTTACAGGTAATAATTACGCATTATCATGCATGCCATTTGCTTAAATGGTGTGCTTTAACCCAAAAATATTTTCTTATTTCTTTGTTGTTTTTGTTGTGTTTATACACAAGTGTTCACAAGCCCTTTTTATTCGGTTAATTATTAAGACGATTATTTTAATAATTCATGATTATAATTAAATACCATACATTCGGTTGTTGTTGTTGTTGCCATAGTTGTATTCATCGCTTGGGTTTGTGTTGCTTTTCGGGGCTCTATGGTATTTTTTTTTTTTTAAACAAAATGAAATTCAATAACCTTCACTTATGTATATGTTAAGAATGAGTTTTAAATTCATTTAAAAATAAAAAATAAAAAAATAGTTTTTAATTAATGGATGACCTTTTTATATGGCAGCCGACCAAATTTTATGGCGCTAATCTTAGAGCCATAAACTAATTTTGAACTAAACAATGCTGACTTGACTGACTGACACCAATTACAATACAAAAAAGAGTTGTTTTAGGTGCCTGCTTTTGAATTGTATTTAAATTTAAATGCCTGCCTCATTTAGTGTAACATTTCGTATGTAAATGTTTGTTTATTAGGCTAAAACGTTTATGGCCTAAATAAAAATACTGGCTTTAACGAATTGTTCCCTTTTTTGTGAGTGTTAGAAAAAAAGCTTTAAATATTTTACCTGTATTAACATTAAAACATGGAATTTTGCAGTGATTTTTCTACAAACTTAAAAGTCTACCCACACGACTATGGTTTCCTTACAAAAAATATACTCTCAGCGACAAAAATCAGTGTAAATACCTTCTTAAAACAAGTATATCCCGTAACTCTGAAGTTTTCCTCCATTTATTTAAATTTAACAACAAACTTTAATTGATAACACCGTGTAGTTAATTTTACTTCACGATCCTTTTACTACAAAAATCGAGTTTTGCAAAAAGCTTATATCGGATGGGCCATCTATCGGTTTAAATTTGAATCATCGGCTATTTCGAATTCGTCATTCTATTCTGTCACCAAATTCAACATATCTTTATTGAACGTAATGTATCGATTTATGCTTGAGCAACGTTGGGATTTATTGGAAACTTATTTCCAAAACAAAGACAATTGGTCGGACATTGCGCGAAAATGTCGAATAAAATTTGTTCGCAGAGAAGGACCAACCAAGGTGCCCGGTATACGCAAGTTTATTGCTAAAGTTCGTGAAACTGGTTTCATTGTTGATGGGCCGTAAGCGTGATTGTACAGTGCGTACACCCGAAAATATCGAAGCTGTGGCTGAGAATGTGCGTGAGAGAATCCATCAACATCAACTCGTCATTATTCTCAAGAATTTGACATTTGACGCACCAGTTTACGTCGAAAAGATCTCGGTATGACGCCTTACAAAGTTGAATTGGTTTCGTTTTCGCTTCGCTAGATGGGCCATCGATTTTGCAAAAAAAAAAATCATCTTTTCGGATGAGGCTCATTTTCATCTTGATGGGTACGTTAATAAGCAAAATTGCCATATTTTGGCTCAGAAAACCCACACGTGGTCTTTCAGAAGCCAATACACCCATTACGAGTGACTTTTTGATGCGACTTGTGGAGCAGAGGCACCATTGGCCCATATTTCTTTGAAAATGAGGCCGGCGCAACCATTACGGTCAATGGGGACACCTATCACATAATTTCACAATAGAGCGAACTACGAAGCTATTCTAAGGCGATTTTAATAGAGGAATCTAGTAAGTAGTATGTTGGCTTATTAGACGTGAGGCGACGATTCAAACTCCAGGTCAGATATCTCCAGCAAAAGGAAATATGAAAAAATATTTCTTCGGCGACTACTTCTCAACAGATTTCTGGCAAAAAACCTCAGAATAAATCAAATTGCCATGAAAAGTTTCTTAAAAATCTGTCTTTCTGAGTAGACTTTCAAGTCCCGCCCATCATGTATGAAATTAACACAGACAAGTGGTGTGAGAAGCTAGGTCGTAGTCCTGACTGTAGGATTGCAAAGGCCAATTATGTATGTATGTATGTAATCGCATTCAGTTTGAAGAATCTAAAATTTTTCGAACGCTTCTCTGAGAAGCTAATTTATATTTTGAAGCTACGTTAAATCACTGCAAGAATACTAACCTATTTACTTATCAATATGCCTCACATAGTATACAAAAACACATATCATATAAATGGAGTCATATTTCATGGGAATAACGAACTTACAGACATGTCGTAAGACTTCCGACTTATCAAGCAAAATTTCAAATTGATGCTCAGACTTTTGATCACAGTCCGATTAAGATAAATGCACTGGAACTAGTCAAATTTTATCCGATTATACATTAAAAATAGCAGGTATTTGACATAAATTCCTAGGGAAATTGATGGAAAATAGACACATTTAGAATGGATGCTATATAGAGGCTCTTTTCCTAAAGCTTATGTATGGTGCAAAACTGAGTACATGAGGATTGTTTCAGCTTTATTAGATTTTCTTTTCGAATATACAGTTTTTCATTTTATTTTCCTCTTATTAAAGATTTTATTGAAGTTTGAACACACAATACAACACAAGTTCAATAGCTTTAATCACAATTTGATCAAAAAAATTTCACTACTATTCTCCACTGTATTTCAAACTAATTTCACTTGTTTAGATTTTTTTCGCAGATCCATCGATTTTTTCGTTCGTTTTTTATTATTTATTATTAATAGTAATAATGAGTAATAATTATTATTTTTTATTTCTAATAATAGCCCTCACAATTCCCTTAAAACTCTGGACTGAAAAGTACTCGGTCTATTAGTAGCCATGGGGAAATAAATTTGATGAGTTTGTATTTTAATTTTTTATTTTTTGTTGTTGTATGTCTCATACATTAGGCCATTTAATTAAAATATTATTCTTTGTCTGCTTTTTTTTTTTCTGAATTTGTCTGTACAAACAATGACGAATTATTTGTTTTTTTTTTTTTACAAAACCACAATGAAGTTGTCTGGTGGTGGGGCCATGTCTATAGTGTTTGACTTTTTTAACGGCCTATTGTCTGGGCTTATACAACGATGATGATCATCATAATTTGCTTGTGATACTATGTGGCAAGTTTAGTCATGAGGAGACCCATTAATGGATTGACATGTGAAAAAACAATTTTTTTTTTTGTTTTTTTTTCTTGTAATATTAGTTTGCCACCATATTCATGTAGTATTTTTTTATTATTATTTTTGTTTCATTTCACATTAAATAGGCATAAATGCGTATGGTTTTAAAACGATTTCTTCGTCATATTCACGCACAAAATAAAAATTAAAGAAAAAAATTTTAGAAATGAAAATAAAAACAAAAAAATTTGAAGGAATTATGTCATGTGTCAGTAATTTAGCAGAAGGCATTACACTTTAAATGATTTAAAAATAAAATTTGTTTGTAAATAAAATTGTAAAATACTATGGAATACGTGTAATAACTTTACAAATATATTTGAACAATTTTTGTCTTGTTCCAAGATGTGGTTTTTGCTAAAAAATTAATTGAAAGTCATCTCTCAATAATATTGGAATTATCGATAACATCTTCAAGAAAAAAAAATACCAAAAAATGGTATTCGACGACACATTGACATCAGTTTTATAGCAAAAGTTCTGCAAGGTAATTAATTGCCATAAAAAATCTTCTCAAATGCTATTGTTCGAAAGCAACTGTCAACTGTAGATTCCGTCATTCATGATAAGTTTAACAGATACAGTATAGATGATGAAAGAAGAAGGTCGTAATAATGGCAAAGGCCACAGAAATGACAAGTATCGGGTGGGCCATCTATCGGTTTAAATTTGAATCATTGGTTATTTCGAATCTGGCAATACTTATGTCATTCTATTCTGTTATAAAATTCAGTATTTGATATCCATTGAACGTAATGAATCGATTGACGCTTTAGCAACGTTGGGATTTATTGGAAATTTATATCTAAAACAAAGGCAATTAATCGGAAATTGCACAAAAATATTGTACAAAATTTAGTCGCAAGAGTGCGAGATATACGCAACCATGGATTTTTTTATACCCCGTTCTTGGTATTAATGTGAACGATGTTTGGTTTCAAAAGGATGGTGCAACTTGCCACACATCTCATGCCACAATAGATTTATTGTGTTAAACGTTTTGAAGTCGCCGTAGTCTAGTAGGTAGTGTGTTGGCTTATTAGACGTAAAGCCCGGGTTCGTATCCCAGGTCAGGCAACAAAACGAAATATGAAAAAAAATATATTTCTTCGGCGATTTCCTCCAAGCAGATTTTTGGCAAAAACTCTGAGAGTAAATAAAATTTGAAATGATAAAGTTTCTCAAAAAATCTGTCGTTCGGAGTCGACGTTAAATTGTAGGTCCCGCCTCTCACGTATAAAATTAACGCACATAACATGAGTGGTACGAGAAGCTAAGACGTTGTACAATGGGTCAATTCGACCTCCGGGTACTGTACTTGTCACAGTTGACAAGTACACGTCCTCTAACCTAACCTAACGTTTGATGATCAGTTAATTAAACAAAATGGTGATGTCAATTGGCCACCAAGAAGCTGCGACTTGACACAGTTTGACTATTTTCTGTGCAGCGCCGTTAAATAAAAGTGTTATGCCGACAAACCAGAGACAATTGAGCATTTGAAGGCCAACAAACGTGATGCCATTGCCAAGATACGACCCCTTACACTAGAAAAAAATGCACGAAAATTGATCCGATCGAATGAGGTACTGTGAGGCCAGCGACGGCAGTCATATGAATGAAATAATCTTCCATATCTAAACGGAACAATTGTTCCTCACAACAAATAAATAAATTTGTGCAAAATTTCAAACCGTTTTTGTTTTATTGGATTTTTAAATTTAAACTTTTAAATGAACCCACCCTTTATATTCCAACAATAGTAAACCATAAATCCATCACATGAGATTCGTGTAAATTATTAATTTAATTTAAAAATAAAAAATGTTTTAAAACAAAAGGTTTCTTTTTTTGTCGTTTAACATCCCTGAACGTGTTCTGTAATAATTTCATAACTTAATTTCACATTCAATTTTCATTTTTAGAATTTTCAAAATTAACCGGAAATATAGTCAAACCAAGCAAATAATGCAAATATTTTATAATACACGTAGTATTTGTCATTGTCAATAAATTTCAATTTTACTTGATAAATGCAATGAACACACAAATTTACAAAAAAGACACAAATTTGTTAATAAAGAAATGTTTATATTTTCAAAGTTCACATTTAAAATTCTCTATAAAATTCTCATAAAATTTAAAAAGGTTGCCGGAAATCAAAAAAATTGAAGACAAAGAAACAACGACAGGAATCTTCAATACATGTCCTCAATACATGGTATTAGAGAAAGGGACACAGAAATTAGAAAAAATTAAAAATAAACAAAGAAATCTTCTTTAAAGGCAATTGCCTTAAATGATGACCTTGTCATAATGGGTCCCACAGACAAAAGGGGGAAATAAAAAATAAATAAAACAGAAAACAAAAAACTTTTGAATGAATGAATAAAAAAAGACACTGAAATCAAAACCGATTAGAAAAGCATTAAATCATGGCGAAAGAAAAAAAGAAAGATCATAAACTGAATTGATTCCGAAAGAAAAAAAGGAAGATAATAAACTGAATTGATTTTAAAAAGAAAAAAAAATACGCTCAACAAGAATGGGAGACATTTTCGTTTAAAACAAATATTTATGCCGTGAATACAAAACAAATACAAATAGTCTTTAAGGACCTTTGGCCCAGACCGAATCCGTCTATTCTGGGTTCCCTGTCTTAGCGGCATACTTGGCAATGAGACGGCAGATGGTCTCGCTGGATTAGGTTCACTTTCTGAGGGCGATTTAATAGTTAGTTCTAATACCCCAATCCGCCACCTCTACGGCCTCATCACTGGATGGATCAGGGGAGCAGAGCAGAGGCATTGGGGGAATGTATCGGAATGTTATGTGTCTATGATCTGCTATAGACAGTAATAGAACAGGTTTGCTGCTGGGCTTAGATAAGGCCAGTCTATGGATAGTTATTGTTTCATTACAGGGAACTGTGAGATTAGATCGCTGACAATAATTTGGAACAGATTCCAGCCGGAAATCTGTTGCGACGAGGATGAGTAGGAAACTATCAAACACCTCCTCTGTAACTGTCCAGCCCTAAGTAGCTTGAGATTGAGCACTCTGGGCAGGAGCTTCTTCGAAGAATTAGACTCTTTGTCGAGTGCCGACATTAAGGCATTTCATAGATTCATTAAAAGTTGGAGATGTTGGATGTTGGAGTGGTGTAGTCGCACTCTCTTGTGTGGTTGTGGTCTATGCTTTTCCTCCGTCTCCTTACCCTCCTTTTCCTACCTCCTCTCCTTATCTCTATCTCCTTTATTATCCACTCTCTCTCCTTTAGGACGTATTACAATGCTTCATTTTCACCTCCGAGTATTGTGCTTGTCCCAACGATAAGTACACGTGCTCTAACTTAACCTAACCAACGATTACATGTTAGCTTCTCACATCACCCATGTTGTGTGTGTTTATGTTATCTATAAATGGAGGACTCATAGATTATTCAGATCGATTGCCAACGACAGATTTGAGAAGGTTTTTCAAGGCAGTTAGTTACTCTTGAAACCTTTGGCAGCAGAACTTCTGCTGAGAGTAGGACAACAAAAAAAAATTTTTTTTATTCATTTTGTTTTTCACATGTCAACGAGCTGATTATTTGAACTCTAAGCTCAATTTTTGTTTAAAATGTTCAAAAATACGAAGATATATGCAGGGTAAAAGGTTACTTCTGTCGAGGATTGCGAAGGGCCAACAATATAGCAGGGAATCAATGATTATGGTTAAGGACATGTATTGATTGTGTCAACATATCCTGGAACTGTTTACATATGTAATGAAGTAGAAAAACTTACCTTGATAGACTAAGATGACAAGAAAATTCCAAATGTCTTAATGCGTGCTGATATTTAAAAACTGCAGAGTTGCTGTTGTTTTCAAACGTTTGAAGAATACTGGAAAGAAATGAAAGGAAAAGAAATGAAAGCTGAAGTAACTGACAACTGAAATTTATTCATAAAACATAACTTTTCATACAACCTTTTAGACCCGAGTTGGCAATCTTATTTCCTCATATAAAATGATATCAAATAAATCAAGCCATTGAACCTTCAAAAATAAATTGTAGGGTAAAGTTATTAAAAATAATTTTTAATCAATCCAACCTACATCATATCTTCAGGTAGAAAAAATTATGCCTGTTTTTATGTTGGAGACAAACTGAACAAATGAGTCATGAAATGAAGTTCTGTTTTCTTTGAAAAATATTTGCATAATACTTGCAGGTTTTTATATGTGAAATAAATATTTAACAAAATGTTCTCTTTTTCTTTTTTTTGTTATCTTTGCAGAGTTATTTTGTTTAAAACCAACAAACCGTCAAAGTCCAACACGCAAACAGAAAGAAGGAAAAATAAATTTAAAAAGAAAACAACAACAAAAGCAGAGATCTGGATTAAATAATACCAACAAGAAAAAAAGAGAAAAATACGAACAAGAATTCAAGATAAAAATTGATACCTGCCACACAATAATAGCACAGTAACAAAATAAGCTACTCTGCCACAATGAGAGCTGCAAGCTTAATGGGTCAAATAACAATCATTGTTGTATGTTGCCTTTTAACGGTATTGGCTGAAACTTTAGACACAAGACACAATTTACAACAAAGACTGCAACAGCAGCAGCAGCAACATATAAAACAACTACAACAACAGTCACAAACACATCACAATCAACAACATCTACATCCACATCATCATCATCAACAAAGACAACATGTAACAAAACTAAGGCAACACTTAATGCCTGGCTCTGGCGTAGGCACCAGGCAATCTAGAAAATTCGATTTAAAATCTCCAATATCAGCAACACCATCAACATCACTCAGCAGCAGCAACTTTCAATCACAACACAGATCAGATACGTTGAATCCGAATAACCAAGTTGAACTTTTAGAAAATTTGAAAAGCTCATTACCAAAGAACGGCAATTCAACGAAATTAAGACGCTTAAGTGCTAAAGATTACTACAACAAATCCGTACAGCGACGTTACAATGCTCGCCGTAATGCCCATGACGAATGGGCCTACACCACGTACAATGTCCATACGAATACGTTTGTCCCCATTCAAACGCATACCGGCAAAGGTGACGATAACAGTGATGATGTGGAATTTGTTAGCAGTACAGGCGTTAAATCTTTACCAGATTGGTCGCGTAGAGGTTATGGCCCTTCAATGGTGCCCACAGCGGGACCAACACGAAAAACTACAACCACAAGTACAACAACACAGCCACCACCTGCCATGATACCAGCTAGAAGGGGTTATCCTATGGGTGGTGGTGATATGCCAACAACCGAAGATCCATTCGAATCGAATGTGATTAGCCGCAATCCAAATAGTATGGATCCCAAAGATATGGAAAAGTAAGTCAAAATATTTTTTGAAATTCCTGTATAATAATTTTAAATCTTAACTAAAAACAAATCGCATATGTTGCTATGTTAAGATCAGGCTTAAGATTCAAACTCAGGTTCAATTTTTGATTGGCCAACGAAGTTATTCTCACTTTGACTTTAAAGATTTGGGATGGTACTGGTGAGGTGCAAGTGATAAATTTTTCGAAGCTATCCAATCAGACACTTCAGATCGGATTACGTAAACGTTCATATTTCAAGTAGGGCCATCTTTATTGGAACTTTCCTATCTTTCTGGCGACTTAAAAATTCACGCCAAAAATATTACCCATTTTTAAAACACATAAACAATGCCGTAGTCTAGTAGTTGGCCTGTTAAACGAGAGCGCGAGACTTCAAATCTTATCTCTGAAAAAAATACTTCTTTCGGCAACCTTCTCTCAGCAGGTTGTCTTGCAAAAGTTCTGAGAGTGAATAATTTCCATCAAAAACCTTCTAGAATCTGTTTCTCAAAGTCGACATTAAATTGTACGTCCTGGCACTCATAGATAAAATTAATACCCCATATGAGCAATATAAGAAGCTGAGTCATAATCTTGACCTCCAAAGGATTGTTACAACTAATTAAGTTAGGTTAGGTTAAAGCAGACGAGAATAACCAAGGGTCTTAACTATCGACATGCCCCTAAGCCATCATGTAGGCCTGTACGCATTAAGGGAACCAAATCATACCTTATGTAGGTACTCTGTAGTTTGTACAAACTTCCTTATTTCTTTCCAGTGTACTGTATTAAGATGAGATATGCTTGGTATGGTGTCCTTCTCAAACATTTCGAACTCACAAAGGTTGGGAAATGGGGAAAAAATTGTTCCATCGTTTCGATGTCTTCACTATATGCTATCTACCATTACTATCGAGTTCAGTTGTACGTACGAGGTGTCCCACAAGGACGCTCATCAGGATTGCACACATACTACGTACCTGGAGTAACTGTTAAGCGTTTTCTTACACCCCACAACAATTCTGGACCCCCGCACCCCTGGGTGTTATTGTTATTAATTGACATTTGACAGTCATTAAGGTATTCAAATTCCTATCAAGTGAAGTTAACCGAATTATCACTGGCCTAGATAATGAATTCCGAAATCGCACTTATTTCGGCTTGAAAGACCGTATTATGTTCCGGCAGCCAGAATCATAGTTCGACTTCTAGTTCTTCTATATATAGGGGTCCAGTCCCATCCTAATTTCATGGTAAGAGCCATTTGTGTGGCAACTAGTCCCCATGGGCCTCTGCGCACTGTATTTGTTTAACTAAAAAATTCAATCTGCATCCTGTAATTGGTCCCGTGTGATGCGTTAGACAACCTTTCAGATAATTCCACTTTCAGCGGGTATAAAGCATCCTAATTAATCCCTGTTGATACGATTTGTGGCTTTGGTTTATCGATTTCCCTATAGCTTAAAGAACTGTGCCGCAAGTATCGCCTCAATTGGTATCTTAATCGTTCGGATGAGGGCTTTTGTTTACAATGCCTTTGTGGGTGATATTCCCGTAGGCAATGGCCAATTAAGTAAATAAGCAAAGAATGAGTCAAGGCAATTTTGGATACAATGTCTAGAAGTGAAAAATGTTGCCGAAGTCTAGTAGGTAATGTGTTGGCTTATTAGACATGAGGCCTAGGTTTAAACTCCAGGTCAGACATCTCCAACAAAACGAAATATGAAAAAATATTTCATCGGCGACTTACTCCCAGCAGATTTCTAGCAAAAACTCTGAGAAAAAATAAAAAATTGTCATGAAAAGTTTCTTAAAAGTTAGCCGTTTGGAGTCGATTTTAAACTGTAGGTCTGGCCACTTATGTCAATATAAATGGTGTGAGAAACTGGGTCGTAATCCTGACTAAAGGATTCTAATGACCAATTATATGAATGTCTAGAAGTGAAGCTTATATCAGCGATTATATCAGCAAATGGTAGTCGGACAGTACAATTTTTTTTTTATTTTTAATTAATTTGAATGTGATTTTTATTCTTATTTTACTATTGAAATATTTATTTTGTTTTTCTATTTAATTTCCAACATTAATTAGTGAAACTGAAAACATATCATGTTTATGGCAATAAAAAATCTTACTTTCAATATGTTTTCCATCAAATGCAGAAACGAAATAATTTTTTTTTGTTATTTCTTGAGAATCTATGACCGCCTTTTTATTGTGAAAGACATGCACAATTGATTTAAATAAATTAGAATTTGTCATTTAATTGCCATTGAATTACACTTTAAACAAATTGTAGGTTTTTTTTTCTATTTTTTGAATAAAATTTATTGAAAAAACAAAAACGAAAAAAAATGGAAAAATTCTAAGAAGAAACAAAAATCAAAAAATAACAAAAAAAAGATCAATTAAAAATATGTATGATTTAAAACAATAAAAATAAAACAAATAAAATATGGTAATTGCAAATATGGCAGCTGCATTACAACAACATTGATCTTCTGAAAGATTATTTTATGATTTCTTATCAACTTCCATCATTGGCTCATAGTGCTCATAAAAAATCAAACGTTTTTCTGCTACTGTTTCCATATCTTCATTGAATGTTTTCATTTAACCCAGCCATATTTTGTTTAATTACAACAAAAAAGAAAAAAAAAAAAGAAAAACAAACCATAAATAATTTTAATTTTCTTAGTTTAAAAAAAAATGCATTTCAATAATAACTTTTAGATTTACATTCAAACATAAAATTGGTATAAGCGAGTACATGGACATACGCATATGTTTATTTAGAAAGCATCTGTAGAATTAATATTAAATGAATTGAAGCTGTAAAAAATGTTCTTCTCCGGCTATAGAGTTTGCGTTTTAATGGCGTTCTTATAATTAAAAAAAAATAAAACATGATCGATTATTTCATACCCTACACCAGCTAACATATGTACATATATAATTGATCATTACAACCCTTTAGTCAGGATTACAACCTAGTTTCTCACACCACCCATGTTGAGTGCGTTAATTTTATGCATGAGTAGAGGGACTTACAGTTTAAACACGACTCCGATTGACAGGTTTTTGAGAAAGTTTTCATGGTAATTTTATTTACTCTCAGAGATTTTGCAATACAACAGCTGGAAGAAAATCGTCGAAAGAAATTAAATTTTTTTTTTCATAATTAAGATATCCGAGCTAGGAGCATTAACCACGGGCTACGGTGACATATCTAGTGAATATAAAATATTCTTATTTATAAAATTAAGATCAACTCTTAACTTTACGTTCCTGGCATATTTCTGTTTCTCTGACCGATTAATATTGGTCTACATATCTCAGCAGTTACAATTTGGAATAATCGGTGCCAAATGTAAGAATGTTTGGCAATGTTGCAGTTGTCGTTACGATGAACTAATACAGATGACCTGGCAAGAGATAATACGGTGAAATGTGTAGACCTAGCGGTTAGTTAGGATTCACTCGAAGTGATTGATGAGGATTTGAGTGAAAACTTTCGGAATATCCAGGCTATTACCGATCGTTATAGAACGGAATGGAAACTAAGCCGTGTTAGAAAATCTATTGAAATCTTGATGTTATTTTATTTTTATTGTGACTACTTGTGGGATATAGGCACACCATCTGCCACCGGAGACTCCTTTTCAGCAGACTTCTGCCAAAAACTCTGAGAGTAAATAAAATTAACATGAAAACTTTCTCGATAATATGTCGAATCGACTTTAAATTGTATAAGTAGGGGACTCCGAACGACAGATTATTGAGAAACTTTTCATGGCAATTTTATTTAGAGTTTTTACCAGAAATCAGCTGAGAGGAAATCGCAGAAGAAATATTTTCTATATTTCCTTTTGTTGGAGATATCAGACCTGAGGTTTGTTCCGTGGTCTCACGTCTAATAAGCCAAAGCACTACCAGCTAGACTACGAATATACATGTATGTATGCAGATGTAAATTCCATTACAAAAATCCATGAATTAAGCCCTTTTAAGGCACATGTAATTGTTTTTGGATTCCAAATTATCTCAGAAATGAACACCTAGTTTGACGACCTCGACAAATTATAAAATTTAAAATTTTTAAAAAAAGATTTATGAAACGAAGTGTGTAAGATGTACAATGGGTCAATTCGACCTCCGGCTACTGTACTTGTCACAGTTGACAAGTACACGTCCTCTTACCTAAGTGTGTAAGATTCATATGAGACTACGAAAACTTGTGCCAGGATTTTTAAATAATCTTATATGTTGTGTGTGGAGTTTCTGTCGCCTACTTCCGGATTGGAATCTAAATTGTACGCATTTGCAGTCAACCACACGATTCAGTTTTAAGAAAATTTTATCTTTTTCCCTTACCAGTAGCCTCAAAGTAAATTGATTTTTAAAATTTTCTCCCCTAGGAAAATTAAATTTGACAACACTTTTCCTAATTGGTTAAGTATAGGCTTAGGACCACTAAATCGGGATTTTGATTGAAAACGTGTAGTTATTTTAAAATTATAAAATCAATCAAAAGATTATCCAAAACATTAAATAAGCTTTATAGACACCAGAGTTTGTGTTAAATTTCATTCATTCAAATGAAATCTAATCTTCAAACAACAGAAGCTTTAATTCAATTTTAAAAAAAATTTTCGCTTGTCGTTGCAATTATAAACGCTGGTGTATATTTATGCCATTTCATAAATGGAAAGTCGACGACATGGTCTATTACAGCATCCAGTAGTGTTTTTATATTTAAAATACGAATAATGGTCATAAAAAAGCGCTGATGATTAACAATTATACGCTTTATTAGCCACAGCATTAGCAACTGAAAGTTTAGTTTAAAAATAAATACAAAAACAAAAGAAAATAAAAATTTTTAAATAAGAAAGTGTCATTAATATGTAATTTTTAAATTTGATATGCTGACAACATCGGCTGCTGATTTTCCTCACAATTTTGTTTTTATTAAAAACAGAAACTGAACGAAATCATGTTCCATTATTTTTTGTATGCATATGCAGCCGAATAAGTAGGAAAATTTTTAATTAAAATTTATGTTTTACTGCAATTAATAATTGTATTTAATGCTGTAAAAAACAATATTTTTAAATCATAAATTGCAAACAAAAAAAAAAAACAAACAACAACGCAGACTGTGAAAGATAGAACGTTGAACTATTCACTCCTTCTCTGAACGAACGAATCTTGCAGTTATTAGTGGCGTTGAACGACAAAAAAAATATAACGAAAAAAGAGTCTCATCTGTCACTGCTGTGTAGTGGGTTTTATTTTTAGGAAGGCAAGCAAGCAAAATTCACAAATTATAGTCATGGCCAATGCTTTAAGATCATTTTTATTGATCGAATTAAATCGAAACAGAACAGTCGAAAGGGTGTTGTATTAAGAGATGCAATTTAAAAATTTCAGAATATTGCGAATGGGAAAAGAGTAGAGGAATTTTCGTGCATAATGGTAGTATGGATGGGTTCCAAGTTGATCTTAGATGGCCAAAACCACCACATGCTCTCCTTCGGTAGTATGGATGGCCTCCAAGTTGGTCTTACATGGCAAAAAACTTTCCATGCTCTCCTTAAGCAGTTTTTTGGTACTCCTTTGAACAAACTTACACTCTCAGGGTTGTAAAATTGGTGGATATCTTTAATACCATCCTTTTAACTAACAAATAATGCTTGTGACCCCCTATTAACACGGAGAGCTTTAGTGTTAGCTACATATATCTTCAAACCTGACTCTTCCGCTGACAGTGTTCCATACATACGTACATAATTGGTCATTACAACCCTTCAGCCAGGATTACGTCCTGGCTTCTCACAACACTTCTTATGTAATGTGTTTTAATTTTATACATATGTGGAGGTACCTACAGTTTAAAGTCGACTCCAAACGACAAATTTATTTGCAAAGCTTTTCATGGCAAATTTTTTATTTTTCTCACAGAGTTTTTGCCAGACATCTACTGAGAGGCAGTTGCCGAAGAAATATTTCTTCGTATTTCATTTTTTGTTGGAGATGTCTATCTTGAAGTTTGAACCGTGGCCTCTAATCTAATAAGCCAACATACTACCTATTAGACTACGGCGACTTCTGACAGTGTTACGTTACATAAATTTGTTACTAGGCCTGTGAAACTATGAAATAGAAGGTAAATGATTAGGGTTCTCTCAAGGATCATGTCCAAAACTATATTAAATAGCAACGATTCAAACTCTTGATGATTTGAATGGGCTGTAGTGGAATTGTCTTACACGCCAAAATGCGCTTCATAGCACATCATGCTTTAATTTGTTGTAACCTTCCTCCAGAGCATAGATGCAGAGGTGAGAGGCAGAGCAAATATTCTCCATACGAGAATAACAGGTGTCCGTTTCTATGTTCTGTTTCTGGATAGTTTCGAAAATATATATTAAGTGCGTAGACCCTATCAATATGTTAAGGAACTCTAACATTAGGCTAGGGTTCTAAATTGTACTACATATATACACACATAATTGGTCATTACAACCCCTTCAGTTAGAATTACGACCTGGCTTCTCACAACACTTACATACGTAATGTGTGTTAATTTTAAACATGAGTAACGGAACGAACAGTTTAAAGTCGAATCGTAACGACAAACTTTTGAGAAACTATTTCATGGCAATTGTTTTTTATTCTCAGAGTTTTTGCCTGAAATCTGCTGAGAGACACCACCCTCTGAGCATTGGTTGTTTAAAATAAAAAAAATAGATGAAGAAAGGGACACCCAACTCGACCACTAAGATCTTAATTACTTACATATTTAATCATTGCAATCCTTTAGTCAGGATTACAACCCAGTTGCTCACGCCACCCATGTTGCGTGCTCTAATTTTGTTCATGAGTGACGGAACCTACAGCCTAATGTCGACTCCGAACAATAGATTTGAGAAGATTTTGATGGTAATTTTGACTTACTCTCAGAGTTTTTGCCAGAAGACTGATAGAAAGTAACCGAAGTATACCACGGGCTCTCGTCTAATCAGCCAATACATTACCTACTAGACTAAGGCAACTTCTTTCCGATCAATATTTGCTTCTTTCAATGCAGAATGTCTTAACTGTTGCACAATTTCAGATTGACAAGATTCATTTCTTGTCTCTCTCTCCCACTCTCTCTTTCTCACTCTCTCTCTTTATTGTTTGAATAGAATGAAAACTTTTAACTTCAAAAACATATGAAATTAATGCATATACCCAATAGTAAAATATTTTCTTTCATATCTGATTTTCGCTTTCAATTATTATTTGTACAGCAACAGACAAAAAAAGGCCACAAAAGCCCTAAAACTAGCGAAACAAAAAAAATTGGTATTTCTGTTAACAACTGCAATTAACCTTGAGCAGTACTCAAGCCTTTACAAAAAAACAAAAACAAAACAAAAAAGGCTATAGGAACGGTACCAAAGCCAATGCGTATGGACTTGTATGGAGCTGTGTTTTATTTAGGAAGTGGGTGTTATTCAATGTAATTAATATTGAAGTCCAGTTTGAAGTTTCCTTTGTTTGGCTTTTGATTTTGCAACACCTTTCAGAGACACACCTCTCGATAATCGCATACAATAAGCAATAAAGGTAAACCAAAATCAAAAATCGAAGCGAAACGAAACAAAACAAAGTGAAATGAAATGAAGTGAAGAAAAAAAGGCAAAAAAAAAATAATAATAAATGACTGACCAACCTGATAAAAGATAAATGGGCGGCTACTGACTGGTTATCGAAATGAAAAACATAATCTTGGTGATGTTTTGCTTAAAAAAAAAACTCTGAAAAGAAAAGAAAGGGAAGAAAGAAAAAGTCAATATTTCATGTGTTAAAAACTAGGAACATAAAGGGCCGAAAAGCCTATTTTAGATGAAATGAAAATATCAAATGACTCTTTTAAGTCACTGTCTTTCGAGCAACGCACAAACCATTATTTTTTAATCGTGGGGTCTTTGTGTGACATTTACATGATGGATATCACGACACATGTACAACATGTACATGGAGTGGAGTGGAGTTGATCAAAGTTCTCGTTGGTGTACTTGCAACATATTTGCACGTTTTCAATGTTTCAAATTCTAAATATTGCATCATACACGTACATACGTACCTTGTCTCCATCAATCATATTCATTCATTCAGTCGCATTCATTTTCATTCTCTCAAACAAAGCACTGTTGCAACATTATGCAGCACGTGCAGTTTTCAAAATGCTTGAACGCTTGAAATTGATTTTGAAATTGTCGGCAAAAAAAAAACAACATCCAGCGAAATAAATAAAAAAAAATATTGATTTTAAGTTTGGTTTTTAATGGTTTTTCTACGAGATTTATTCATAATTCCGTTTCTTTTTTCTCTTCTTTTTTTGGCTTTTTTCTAGATATATTCCATAACAAGTAACGTTTTGTGTTGAAATTATGCAAATAAACGCCATGAAAACCTACATTTTTTTAAACTACAATACCATGGGATAGTTTTTTTTCTTCTGAACTCAAAAAAAAAAAAAAAGAAAAAGAGACTTAAAATTGGCGAATGGTGAGCTTAGAGTGGACTCAATAGAGTTTTAAAGTTATTTGGAAAAAAATGTAAAAAAATTTGTATTTCTTGTATAGAAATAAAGAGTTTGTACCAGATGCTACAAAGAGTAGCACGGTTAAGGAGATATTCACAACATAAACATTTAAACAGACACCCAAAAGAGCTGATGAAATGTTGAAGTGCCTCAAAATTGTTTGAAGTCTTAGAAAATGCCAGCTCACTTTAGATGTTGCCAAGCATGGATGATGGCTTATGTTGTGAATAATTAATAGGAATCGAATACCCTACTTTAAGGAAATACTGATACGTCACACGCCAGATTTAAGAATATGAATTTGGATACTCAAAAGTCGCTGTAGTTTAGTAGATAGTGTGTCGGGCTATTAGACGGAAGACCACAGTTCAAACCCCTGGTCAGACATCTCCAACAAAACGAAATATGAAAAAATATTTTTTAGGTGACTTCCTCTCAGCAGTCATCTGGCAAAAACTTCGGAAGTAAATAAAAAAATTCCCAACAAAAGTTTCTCAAAAATCAAACGTTCGAAGTCGACATTAAATTCATTTATAAAAATAACACCCACACAACATAAGTGGTGTGGGAAGCTAGGTCGTAATCCTGACTGAAGGATTGTAAAGACTAATTATGTACGTGTTTTAAAAAATATGATATCTTTGATCAAATGAAAACTGTTTAGAAATGCTGGAGTATTTTCATATGACCTCAGAATATGCTATAAAACTAAACCTCTTTGTATACTTCTGTAAAAGGTCAAAAGGGGAGCATTACTGACAGTCATTAAGGCTCCTACCAGCAGTATGAAGTGTCCTGCACAGAGTAAGAACAGTTAGAACACCGAGATTAATGAAAGTTAAAAGCAATTTTCAGTTGAAGATGGATTTATTGCAGAGTTAGTTCTGGAAACATAGAAAATATATTTGCAGGTCTTTAATTGACCTCTAGGGCATTCACACATATTATGATACATTACATTCAACAACATATTCCTAAAAAATTCGTGAAGCCAAATAAGGTAAACACTCAGGTGCATCACTGTAAGTCATCATAGAGAGCTCTGCCATTATATGAAACTTGCTACAAGGGAACTAAATCCCGACAGGGTCTGGATAAACATGATGTGGCACTGCAACTTCTGCTTCTTCTTAATTAGCAAAACATTACCGTTACGAGCACATCCGATAAGATGACAATCTATCATCAATTTGCATGTCAAGCAGGGCAAGGTTTTGTTTAAAACGGCAAAATTTTTATCAAACAAGGAAAGCCTTTTTGCAAATGCCGTTGTAAAGAAGTAAAATTTGCAAGAATCGAAAAGAAATCTGCAAGTAGCCTGACAGTGTATACAAATAAAAGAATATTGTTGACTTCAACGAGCAAAAACTTTTTGATGGAGCACACGATTGTGAAACAAAGTACAACTGCGAAAGCGAAAGACTTCATTAAACTTTGTAGTGCCAAACACAATCTAAACCATATTAGTTTGGAGATAAAACGAGCCGTAGAAGCAAAAACAATTCACTCTCACTGCAGAAGCTTAGCATTACTCAACCTCTTATTTAGTGCAGAAGCATTAGTACTTTTCCAAGCATATAAACAATGTACTGCGATCATTTGAGGAAAAAAAAATCTTTTCAAAAGAGTATCGAAATCACATCAGTTATATTCTGGAAATGATTTAGTTTATAATCTAGCGAAAAAGATATTCAAGTACTCAAGAAAGGGCAACGTGAAATGAGCTAAAATAAGAATTCCTGGGAATAGTCACATCCCGGGCAACTGCAAGGCCGACGAGCTCGCAAGAGCTGGTGCACTCCTTCCGGAACCCTCGTCAATCGATTTGGGTATGCCACTTATCTCGGTTAAATTAGCCATTGGGTTAAAATTCTTTCGGGACGCCAACCAATCCTGGGTCAACGAAGAATCTTGCTCCACTGCCATACTCACTTGGCCCTCGATGAATAGAAGGCGCTAACCAGCTACTCAGACTTAATCGTAGTATCATCTCGATCATAGTGGCAATGCTTACAGGTCATTGTATTATAGGAAGACAAGCAGAAATACTACAGCTCCGATCTAACGATTTCTACCGTGAGTGTAAATCTGCTGAAGAAGAGGAAACTTTTATATACTTTCTTTATCAATGCCCATCTCTTGCGAGGTGCAGGTATAGATTATTTGGCTCTCCATTCCTTGTCAGCTCAATGGAGTTATCGTCCATTGATGTCAAGGATATAGCTTCGTTTATTAAACTTTCAGGCTAGTTTTCCAGCGTAGGGTAGTCTTCTTAATGTGCAGCCCTTGCGCTGACCAACTTCTTCATTAGTTTGGTGGAATTCGGTCAGTACAGGGACTGCGCTTAACTGCGGCATCACAACGGGCCGCTATGCGTGCTCAAGTGAGCTGTGGTAATCAAAGCTACCTCTGCGACCTGACCTAACCTAGCTAAAATAAGAAATCTAAGAGACATAGAAGCAGCGGAGTGACTAGAGGAAATTTGTTTGGCTAAAGTTTTCAGACTCGATTTCATTACTTAACTCAGCATAATCGCATAAACCGCATTGAGTAGGTTTACAGTTTGAGATTACAACTAATGCTAGAGATTGCAGAAGCACGCTCTCGAGCTATTTATAAAAGATTATTAAATATTGAAATCCAAATAAAGATTTTGGGTATAAAAAGAGCTGCTGCAGGATAAATCAAAATTAGTTTGAAACGCCTTATGATATGAATTTCTTCCCAGCGATTTTTTGGTTAAACATTGTTTAAAATTGTCAAATATAGAGTGAAGCGTCTCAAACTATAAATGGATGCGAGGCATGGCTTTTAATAGTTCCATTAATTTTCAATGGCAGGGTTTTTTTACAGTCGGCTACTGCCGTGTGTTACACACTTTAATTGTTTATTTATTTTTTTGAAACGCTGCAGGGGCTGCTTTCAACAAGTAGCTGTGTTCCAGCGAATAGAAATGCCTGCCAAAAAACTAACAGACTCTACAACAACAACGCCAACAACAAAAGCGTCAACAGACAACAAAATTTTTTGTGAACATCAAAAAAAATTCACACGCAATCAATAATTGAATGAAATGTTTAGAAAAGCAACAAAAAGAAGGAAAAAAACGGGCAACTGTTAGGTATACCTGGCTGTACGTCTGTCTATATAATCGCCAATGATGAGGCAGCAGAAGCAAAGGTGTTGCAAAAGTGTTTTAATAACAAACAAAATTTTTTTTTTTTGGAATTTAATTTTACATAAGAAATAAAGGAAAGCAGATGTTGCACCAACTACTTACTATACACATACAATGTTGCATAGTGGCTGTTAATTGCTGTTGCATAGAGATTGTGCCTTCTTCACTTGATTGATGTCTAAACATTGATTTGATTTCATTGTTGTTTGTTTAAATATGGGAGATAAACAGCAATAAATCAATTTATTATCAATGCAAATGCTTCAATATAAACACAATCTTCTATGAATTGAAAGAAGAAAAAAAAACTAAGAAAAGAAAACAAGAACAACAAACACGTTTAACAACATCGTTAAAACAAAAACAAAAAAATAAATAAATAAAACGCTGACAGCAATGCGGCAACATCATTTTGCCAGCCACATGTTGTTTGGTCTCTCCTCGGCATGAACGATATCTTTAAACGTCTTTATAACAGTGCAGGCATCTTCACAACTTCAGCAGAGAATACCTGTATTTTGTATCCATCGATTTGCATATTAAGAAATTGGTTGCAACTACTACTACTTGCCTCTAAGTTTGTGGAAACAACAATTAGCCCCCACATTTAACTATCTAAGCCACTAACTTTTTATAGATTGATATGCAATCATGTTGCCTCGAACTCTACAGCCTGAGTAGCAGCAATAGTGGCAACAGCAGATCGCGTTAATTTACTGTGTGTATGCATATGAATAGTTTCTGTTGCATGTTTATTGGCAATTTGTTGTTTGTGTTGTACCTCATATGGATATGAACAACGACGCCCCATTAAGCATTTGCAAACGCATTTTAGTAACGCTTTTCTTCTATTAGTTGAACTTTTTTATTGTTTCGTTTTTCCATTCGAACGAGTTTCTATTGCCAATGCTCGTCCAGAGCCCAACCCCTTGTGCTTGTTGCCTTAACTAGTGATTAATGTCTTGAGGTGTTAAATTAAGTGGCATTTAATTGTTATTTCACTTGATAAATGTATAATTAAATACTTTTATTAACTATTTACCTCCACGTATCCCCTCTCTCACCTATCAAGAACTGTTTTAAAAAATACTTTCGTAAAATAATTTTCCATTTGATCACTATCATTAGAGGCCGAAGGATAATTGAAAGTATTTTAAATACTTTTCAATTGGTGGCAATATTAACACAAGTTCCTTAAGTAGAAATGTTGATTTGAAAAGTTGCAGTGGCATGATTAATAACTGTGTTCAATGAGATGAGTAAAAAGTAACCTCCAGGTGAACATATATATTTAGTACGTATCAGGCTGAAGTATTTCATTTAGTAAAGGCTGTAAGCTATTTACGGTATTATGAGATTGTACAATACTGTAATACGGACTGACAGACGAGACCATTAGGGAGAACCGAACATCGCGAAATAAGTGAATTATTATTGCACATACATACAAGTGCAATGGAAACTAGAATTTATGGAGGCATAATGTACGTTTACTACGATTGATCTAGTGAGATAAGCATTAACTCCTACATGATCTTCGATCTTTAAACGCTTAAGATCATGCATACATACATACATTCATACATACAAAATTAATCATTACTACCTTTCAATCAGGATTACAACCTAGCTTCTCACACCACTTATGTTTTGTGTGTTAATTTTTATACATGAGTGGCGGGACCTACATACATTTTAAAGGTGATTGAAACCAATGGATTTTTAGAAACATTTCATAGTAATTTTATTTCATTCTCAGAGTTTTTCTCAGAAATCTGCCGATAGGATGTCGCCGACGAAATATTGTTTCCATATTTCACTTTGTTGAAGATGAATAAAAGTTAACTTTAAAAAAGTTAACTTTTTCAAAAATATGGCAGTGTCGCAGCATTACCTAAACAAAATATTACCTAAATAAAACAAGTTTTTATAAAACGCAGTGGCAACGAAGAGCTTCTTTTTTTTTTTTTTTTTGTTGTGATTGCTCATTTCGTTTATATTTGAAGTTGCCACATCGAAAATAATATATAATATGACAAGTTCAAGATCCTCCATTTAGCTTAACGCTCACTTCTACCTTATTGTCCACTTATATAAATGAAAAACAATTTATCTGTCCCTTAAAATCCTCCCTTTAGTTAACGGCAAGTTGTAATAATGGCCCTAAGACTTACAACGATGAGGAAAGGAAGTCGCCAAAGAAATATTGTTTTCATATTTCGTTTCATAAGCCAACACACTAGCTACTAGACTACGGTGACTTCTATCACAAATGTTACTTTGTAACTCCAATTAAGGTGTTTGATTAAATTTACTGGCATTATTCAAAGCTTTGACTTTGAACGGTAAAATACCCAGACTGTAAAAAGGATCTAGTTGGATCCTTTGAACCTCTGCCTTTTAAAATCTTCCAATTTGTTTTGTCTCATCATCACAAACTGTTTATGAAGGTATCATATGCAATATTATATGCATTCATATGCATCAAAGATGTTGCACATGAAAAATATGTTATACGGAGTATACTACCTCCGCTTTACCATTTGCGTTAAAGCTAAGTCATGTGAATATTTAAAAATAACAGTTCGTTAGATTCTTTTCTTTCACTCTTTAAACTTTACATACACACACTGGCTCACAGCTTATTTGGTACGCGCAATTTTCGATTGCAATTTAAACTATATTGTTTTGCTTTTATTTTCAAAATTAGAAATTTTAGTGGAAAACAAATATGAACTTTAATAAATTCGTTTATAAATTCATAGTAAAAAAAAAACGTATCCGAAATTTACTACGGGACAATTGAGTGTACGAAATAAGCTGTGAGCCACTGTATGAATGTAAAGTTGAATACATAATATCCATTTTCACGCTTAAATCCATAAAATTAAAAGCCACACTTTAGGGGCAGAAGAAGAAGAAATTAAGTACCAGATCCATCATTAATAATTACACTGACCTGACACACTCAAAATACTTTTTCACATATTAAGGCCCATTTAGTTTATGCATTTAAGGAGGGACGTGTTAAACTTTTCTAAAGAAATATTAGATGGCAAAACCTTTTAAAAAGATTTTAAAACTTAAATGTGTAAGAAAAAAAATATGGCTTAAAGGTGCAAGAAAATATAACGACAACAACAAAAAACGAACTTAAAAGTCAAATGAAAATTCTTCAGCTGAGAGTGATCGCATGACGTTGATAAATTTTTTGCTATTATGGTTAGGCTCTGCTGGTAAAATGGAAAATGTTGGGAAATTGTTGTAAAACATTAGAGGGCATCGGCAAAGGTTGGTGGGTGAATTAGAAATACTGAATAAGCATCTTTACGTATGTATACAGAGACAAGGTATCTTAATAGTTTCAATAAAGATTTGGCTTTTACTTTACAGCATCAAATGGATTATTCTTCTGCTCTTTTTTTGCGATAGAAAAACTGAAACATATAACACTGTGAGTCATTCAAATAGGGAACGAATATTTCTTTTTTACATTTTTCAAAAAGTTAAGCTTTGAGTATAGTAAACAAGGTTGAGAAAATAATGAAATATTAAGAAAAAGTTTTTGGATGCTCTTAGAATTCTCTACGATTTTTGACAAAGGTGAGCTGTATCTCGTCTATCATGCATGTTGGATGCCGATGTTGAGCTTAGCAATTGTGTTTGGTATCATGGCATCACGAATGTTGACCTTCAAATGCTCAATTGTCTCTGGTTTGTCGCCATAAGTCTTTCCTTTAATGGCGCACAACAGAAAATAGTCCAACGGTGTCAAATCACAGCTTCTTGGCGGTCAATTGACATCACCATTTCGGCTAATTAAACGGCCATCAAACGTTTGACTTACTAAATCGATTGTGGCATGAGATGTGGTGTGG
The DNA here is from genome assembly GCA_927399465.1 of Sarcophaga caerulescens. NCBI lineage: Eukaryota > Metazoa > Arthropoda > Insecta > Diptera > Sarcophagidae > Sarcophaga > Sarcophaga caerulescens. The sequence goes on from OV656867.1 coordinate 19,815,203, forward strand.
CAAGTTGCACCATCCTTTTGAAACCAAAAATCGCTCATATCAATATCATGAAGAACGGGTACAAAAAAATCGGTTATCTTGGTGCGACAAGTGTCTCCATTGACCGTAATGGTTGCGTAGTCTTCATTTTCAGTGGAGATAATATTGTGAATTTTATGACAGAATAGAATGAAATAAGTATTGCCAGATTCGTAATAACCGATGGTTCAAATTTAAACCGATAGATGGCCCACCCGATGCATGTCGCTCAATTTCATGACATACAATATCAGGATAAGAATTCGTTTAACAAATGCTGTTTGTAGCTTCGGAGCCGAACTCCTCATATGACTGGCATTATTCAACAAATTTCCAACACTTTTGTAGGCTTCTGGCTGAGCCTCACAACAGTCCCTTTTTGGAATAGAATGGAATAGAAATTTTTGTGGCAATTAAGTGAATGATTTCAACATAACTTATATACGAGCTTTCACATTAAAAAGTGGCATTTGTTTTGGCAAAAGAATAAATAAATTGCCATCATTGTGACACCCTATACCGCTTCTAAATCTGATAAAAACAAAATTGAAAACCTATGCTGCTCTTTTTATCTGAAATACTGAATAACCTCATCTTAATTAACAGCACCTACACATTGTTGCAAGCTGTACAGAAAACTCCTTCATAGTCATGGCATGTGTTGCAAGTACGATATGCTTTTAGTGTTACAATCGATATTTTGTAGTCTTTTTCAATTTATTTTCCTCACAAATTACTTGTCATCGATGCTTGTTGGCAACGATAATTAACTGAAACACGAATGACAACGATTGCAATTTTCGATAATTTTTTTTTTGGCGATGCCGTGAGTAATGAATGGTGCTGGTTCTAAGCGGCATTCAATTCTTTTTTCTGTTTTTTTAGTTCTTATGTAAGCGAGTAAAAAGTTCAAAATGTGTGTAAAGTCGTTAGAACATTCTATTGTGGTGGACCACTTAAAAGGGTTTGCTGCCTATTTTTTAATCTAAAATCTAACCTTGGAAATAACCCATATTAAAGCCTTCTTAAGACATTTTATGTGTCTAGCAAATATACTCAGCGCTATTTGAGTAGGTCGGCATCAAAGTGCTGAGATACTATTTTTTTAATGGAATACTTTTTCTACAAAGAAGATTTGATCCTAAGATACGAAACAGTAAAAGACAATAATTTGAAGCGTAGGCAAAGGCCTAGGTTGGGTTAGGCTAACTCGACAATTGTCCTGTAATGCATAGCCTAGTGGGGTGCTATATAGAGATTTTA